>OX463788.1:6861080-7461080 GCA_949825025.1 Siphlonurus alternatus | reverse complement strand
ATGTAGATGAAATTTTCTTGCAAGGAAAACTTGTATGCAAAATTGTATGGTGTAATATAGGCTTTACACGATACAATTTTGCATACAATATTTCCTTAAAAGAAAATTTCATCTCCATACAAACAAATGGAGTTCAAGTTTTCTTGAAAGAAGAAATTGTATGCAATAGTTAGAAAAATTGTATCGTGTAATACCGGCTTAACTTGGCAGTTTGGTAAAGTGAACTTTTTTCTAGCAGGGCTGAGCAATGTTTTTAAACTCCATTTGTTTGTGTGGAGATGATATTTTCTTGCAAGGAAAAATTGTATGGTGTAATACCGGCTTTAATACACGATACAATGTTGCATACAGTTTTTCCTTACAAGAAAATGTTAACCCTATTTGTTTTTATTGAGATGACATTTTCTTCTAACGAAAAATTGTATGCAAAATTGTAACATGTCATGTAATACTTTAGACTAATTAGATTTTTTTCCATTTAAGTCGAAAAGCAAAACGATCTTAATATTGTTGTTGAATTAACAACTGGTTCAAATTCTACTCAGTGTTGACATAGTTCTATCTTTAAAAAAACACACAGTGCATTACTATGTACTATATTATACTGTCTGTCACATTATTTTGGTAGCAAAATAATGTAATAATAATAATAATAAAATAATAATATTTTGGTCACATTATTATTTTAGGAGACCTTACATTTAAATTTCTTTCCTTTTTCTTAAATGAACCATGTTCTTTCCGATACTTAAGATGAAACATCTGAAATATAAATTTATGCAAATAATTATTTAATAACATAACTTTGAACAACTTCACATTTCTCAAAGAGTACACATACATAACTCTGAAGAATATAAAATTCGAAAAAAAAAATATATATTCATCTCACTGTTATTAACAAAATAAATTGAATGTGTTTTTATTATTTCAATATTTAAAGAAAATTTAATATTATATTTTTTACATTTATTATTATACGATATACATGTATACATGTTTAAATGTTACCTGAAAGAAAAAAAAAATGAAGTACTGTATATTTTGAACGAATTAAGATTAGCAAATTTACTTAAGGATTGACCTCAGTTGATCTGGATCTCGAAAACGGCCCCCTTGATTTTAATGAGACTTGCAGGAGTCTTAAAGCTCGCCACAATAAGGTTGCTTAATATTTTTGAAGTGGATCTGTTCGACCAGTTTTGAGAAAACTAAGGCAGAAGTTTAACATTGACCTTATGGACGGAAACCGGAAATGGAGCTGTTGTGAGGAAACCGCCCCCTTGAATTTGCTCAAACCATAGGCGATTAAGTTTTAGAGCATCCTCGATTTTTTAAAATTTATTTCATTCGATTCCGTTCGACAGAAATTTCCCGTTTCCGGTTTGTAACTGAGGTCAATCATTAATTTTTTTTTTCCCGAATGTTAAATTTATAATAACATGAGCTTTTCACGATATCTTTACTGTATGATCATTTATATTTTCAAATACAACTAAATAAAAAATTAGCTAAAAAGCTTCTACAGTAGTAATGTACAACACATTATTTGTTCCCTCCCACGGCGCGTAAGCCCCCATACAATACAAGTCGGTCCGTCCGTCTGTCTACGCCTGACAGTGCTCAATGTTCTGAGCTATCAACGTATTAAATTTATTAATAGGCTGCTGCGAGGCGACTTTCGCTGGAAATTACGCATGCCACCTGCAACCGCGAGGGAAACCGAGAGAGCATACAGCAGACGCACGCGGACGACTGCGGTGGTGGCCAAACCAAAATAACCCGTCGAGTAGTGGGGAGAGGAAATAAATATAAAAAAAGTGTTACACAGCAGAATGCATTGATAGTTCGACTCCACCCCGTGTTGTAAAGCGAAGCTCGCGACTACTGATACTGCTAAGATCCGTTCAATTCTAAAAGCTACTTATTCCTGGCTCCGTGCCGCCTGTCTGCCAACCCTCCACTTTTGCCGTGTCTCACTACACGTATATAAGTAGACGGAGAGGGAGGCCTGCTGCTCTCTTTCTGGCGCACGCATACCCACAGCACGAGGGTGCGATCCCGCCGTCTTATAGCTTTCATCGCCCAGCACTCACACATGTGACCTCTGGTAGTGGCTATAAAACGGACAACCTGCATGCAATTTTTATTGCAAATTGGATGAAACCTCAACTTATGAAATGTCAATTTTTTATTATATATTTTTTTAACACTCTAACATCTTTAAAATCGTTTTGTAAAACAATGTACCGTCATAGTCAAGCAAATATTTTACAGAGAACTTCTTTATTTTCATGACTCTGACGTCACAGTATTTTGCAGCACGATTTTAAGGATATGTGGTTTAAAAAACATAACTCGAGGTTCTCTATTCAAATATGCAATAAAAAGATTGCATGCAGATTGTCCAGTGATATTTTTCTGAAGCACTCCAGCATTTTCCAAATTATGTGAGACACCAATCAAAATCCCTGTACTTAAACTCTTTTGATTAATCCTACAACATGGAAATGTAAATCTAACAAAGATTAGATTTTTATTAAGTTCTGTGACTATATACATAATATATTATAAGGAACAAGTCAATACAAAATAAAATTATTACATAATAATAAATTCAATAAATACACAATAAAACAATTAAAACCCTTGAAATTGAGTATAATAATATTCTTTTATGTTATAATAATATCTCATTTAAAAATTTTTGCAACTTACAGTAGATATTTTGAATTGTTTACGGTCTAATTTTTTTTTTAAAGTTTCACAGGAGTGATACACTATTATAAGGATTTTTATAAGCAATTAAAGACAGGTTTCATTGCACTGTTGATGAATGTCGTTCGCTCTCCTTGCGTTGAGTGAGCTTGGTTTTGTTCATTTTAATTAAATATTTCTAAATATTTTTTAACAAATATACTTATCAATACGACTACATAGTCTGCATGCAAATAGTTGAATTTATATTATCAATGTTGTTATTCCGAGATTATCGCTTCGTGCTACCGCTACACATGATAGCATCAAGATGAAGAGACGATTATTCCACTTTGTGGGGGGCCGAGGCGAATCTCATACACTTCCCCTAGCCACCGCCAAAATTTATTCGTGTTATATGAAACGGTTCTATTATTGTCTGACTGAGCAATGAGCATTGCAGTTTGATAAATACTGTGACTAAAATCATCTCTCGTAGCGGGAAATGCACCAGTCCATTCAGGCGCGGATCCAGGAAAAAACTTCGGAGGGGGGTGGGGGGAAAGCTGAAAATTTTCGGGGAAAGTTGACTCCATAAGGCAAATGTTAAAAAAAATTGGAGTGGGGGAAGTGCCTACATTGCCCATGTTAAATCCAAAATTTCGGATCCAATGCAGTCCCCCCCCCCCCCGGATCCGCGCCTGAGTCCATTGATGTTCATGACTATCAGGACTCCGGAACATGCCCGACGAAAACATTTTTGATGTCACTGACGTGCTATGTCATCAAAGGGGTGCAATATACTACGGAGCGTGCGGTAGAGATAACACGCCCAATGTTAATAAAAATCATTCATGAAAATTATGAAAAAAACTTAGAATGTTCTCCTTTACATACCTTATCAGTAGGTAAAATATCAGGTATACAAAAACGAGCTAGTTTTCTAGTTATTAATTTTTAAAGTTGACTAAAATTTAACATGGAAGTTCCATTTCTCCATGTTAAATTAGTGAACTTTAAAAATTAATAACTCGAAAACTAGCTCGTTTTTGTATACCTGATATTTTTCCTACTGATAAGGTATTTATAGGAGAACATTCTAAATTTTTTTCATAATTTTCAATAATGAGATTTTTATTAACATTGGGCGTGATATCTCTACCTTAATTGAGGAGCTAGCGAGCACGCATGGAAGATGACGCATGGATTATATCTCACGTACGTACGTCGAGCCCGAGCTCCTTGCATTTCTAAGATTTCTACCGAACGAGATAAAATTGCGTCACTATTTCTTTATTTTAATTTCTTTTTGCATAATTTTAATATTTTTACATTAAGTATCTTAAATTTATTTTATGTAATAAATTTTTTAACTCTTTCGTTTATTAAATTTGTTTGTTAATTATGAAATTATAAATTTTCAACCAAATTTTCATTGGTCATCAGTAACATGTTTTGAACTTTTAACGATATTTTTAAAATAATTATTTATATTTTAGCTAGTCTGTATTTTATAAACTAGCTGTTCAAAATACAGGCTGGCTACAAAAAGTTATGTAATAAAGCATCATTTCAACTAAAAAAAAAATCATCAATACATAATTTTACTTCAGCATGAAAAATGTACCATTAAATTTAAAAATATTTGTCCATGGTTGGAATTTTTGTTAATGAGAGCCTTGGAATGTGCATGCTATATATTATGGTGAGGGACATATTTTACTAACTGATGAGTCATATGTACGTCCTTCAGGCATGAGACAACTATTTTCGCCACTTATGGGCTTCAATTTTGCCACTACTGCAATTCTAGTAAACTGATAAGGACTGATTAGTATAAAAAGTTAGCTGAAACAGTAGTAACGAAGATGAGGTTGAAAGGCTTGCAAAATAATAATAAAACAACACCTCCTGTAGTTGCAACATAAACACCGTCATGTAAACGTGGTGATAGAATATTTTATCACACTGAAAGTTATTTGTTTGTTTGTTTTTTATAAATTAGACCTGAACTATTCATCAGAATTATTTGATAAAAAGGAAAAACTAACATTAAACTAAATGCACCTACTAACATACTACTTAATATCAGTTCTATTGCTCCTGTTTTCTTTATTTGTAGTTGCTACAGGTCCATTTCATCATTCTGCATTTGCCAATTTTAACTAAGGGAACCATAGGTAATTTACAACCAATTTTGGTCTCTCTGTTCAAAAAAACTGAAACTTTGCAGAGGATGATGATCCAAGATTGTGAGTGCATAAAATCATTAAAAAAATCTCAATCCTGGCAAAATACTGTGAGGTATTGTCAGATTGAAAAACTACAGTATTTAAGTAATACATACAAAGAAGGGAGGGACAGAAAGTATTAGCTTTGCATAGTTTAGCTATAAATGATATAGAAACACTGCAAGGCTACAACATCATTTTGTAGTTCTTCTCTTGTGCCTGACCTTTAATTGTGCTACCAAAAATGTACCCAAGTGTTTTTTTGCTCCTAATTCTAAGCTGCTACTCAATAGGTTTCAAATGTTCCCCCAAGGAAAAATTGTTTCCATAAGCCACCATGCTAGAAACTTTGAATTTATTAACTTATCCAATGAAGACTACTGTTAGAGAATACAATATTACAAATAGAGGAATATTTAAATCAAGATACAGTATTACTGTGGTTAAATATGCAGGCTCATTTCTGATATCTATCTAACTATATGTTATCACTCAAGCACATATATTATGTGTACTGTACTCTACTGTGTAGCTAATTATTTGCTTATCACTATGACTGCCAGACTTGAGTGCCAGTGTTCAAAAGTGTAATCAGTAGCACAGCATTTTAACCACCTCCTAGTGGTGAACACGGCCAATGCTGACCCGGCCCTTGAGGCAGTTCCTGCAGCAGGATTCCTGGCTCAAGGGCTTGAGTACATTGTCTCTGTGGGTCAGCGGCTAAATTAAATCCAAAGTCTGGTTGGCAAGGCCAGCAGTTAGCAACATATCCTCGGTACGCGAGGTCTAGTACCAGTACCTACTTAAAATAACTGCTATATATAAAATAAGGCAGAAAAAATTTACTTGGATATTGACGACCGAGCAAGGGATATGGCATCATGTTATGTGTGTATAATATGATACAGTAATGCATATTATAAAATTATTGTACAAACATCTCTGTCAAGTGACAGATAAAGGTGATATGAAGATGTGTGATAAGATATTACAGCAGTGGTGATATAATGGAGCTCTAATGTTGAATGATATATGATAATGATCCTATTACATGTCGCTGATCTTATTTATACCAACAATCTTAGTCTGTAATAGAATAACGTAGAAGAATGAGAAATAATATAGGGAGATGGAAAAAAATCTAGATAAGTGTAGAAAGATGAATGGATGATAAGTCATAATGGGAAGCTGAGACCTTGATGTCATGCAACCTTTGACCTAACATTTACTTACAAGAAGAGATTGAGCCCTTGTAAGATCCTATACGAAGCAATTTTTCTATCGCGAATTGTTAATTCTTTACACAAGTTCTGTTTCCGAATTTAAAATCACGTATTGTCACTTATAACCTTTTACATTTGTCACTATTAAAATATTATTTGGAACCCCAGCTCAGTTTAAGTAAAGAGACTCTAAGAAAATTTGCGGTACTTGTATTCTGATTTTGTAGCGGGAAATCTGCGCAGAAATGTCGCGCGATGGTATCAAAATCCGCTGATCTTCAACATAAGAATATCCTCCAATAAGAATATGGCGACCAAATCGGCAGGTCAAAGCTTCCCATTGCATTAATTATTCATTAAAACTGTACTTTGATTACTCTCGCACATTCTCAAGTTTGTGTCATTGTTTATTACTATGCAAGTCATTATATTTTGTGTCAACACTACCTGCAGTCATCGTCATTGTATGAAAAATTGTTGCCAATGAATGTCAAATAAAGATTTATACTTTTTCCGTAAGCCATAGCTGTGCATATTAATATGTATATAGGCATTAATTGATTTCCTCTCAGTACTGTGGATACATACATATATATGATACTGTATGTTTGCAAAAGGCTGCATGGCAAAAGATCTAAATAATTTAAATGGAGATGACGCATCCAGCTAGAAGATGAGAACAAAATCATAGTGGAGTAAAAAAGTTAAAAAAAAAATGCACTTCTTATCTTGCAGTATCGCGAGGACAATGATGATGTCTGTTGCGAGTTGTGACTGACTGTTATCATCAAATAAATATACAAACGTCACGCAGCTAGCTTGGCTTACCTTCTGCATGGCGTGGTTGAACACTAGCATTGCCGTTAGCTGCAGCTCCTCTGCTTCCAAGAAGCAGCTGTCGCTCTGCAGAGGACGGCATGCGGTTGTAGCTAGCAGCACTCTGGCTCATGTTTGCAGCAGGCACCTAATCAAAACAAGAAATTATCAGCCAGTTAGAGACTTCAGACCCAAAATACAGTACAGCAGGTAGGGTGTATTACTGTAGTTCCCATTAGGGGTGATCTGTACATATACATGTACAAAATTTATATGTATGATATGAAGAACTTATACATGCGTATCATACTATCATATACAGTATATCATACTGTACGGTATGCATATTAATGTTTGGAGATTTTCTTTTAAGTGAACTAAGGGGTTACATTGCTGAAATATTGTGCTAAAGGCCGGTTTTTAAATGCATACTGCTGCATCGCTCTAATAATAGCATTGCATATAGCTTTATATTTATGTATACATTTCTCACTGTATGCATCTGGGGCGAAGTATGATATGCATATGGCATACTATATTTTAAATAGGATTAAGCTGCATGAATATGCATAATCTATGTTCTGTACAGTTAATAGCTTGTCTTAAACGCTTATATTTATTTAGAAATAAACGAATACAAACCTCATACACTTAAAAAAAATCTTCTAAGCCTTTAGAGGCCTACACGTGACTTTCAAGTCTGGAATCACACAATAAACATGCAACGCCCCTCAGCCCTCAGCCCCTTCAGTGTTGACTTTAGAGAATATGTTGTGCTAACTGCTAACTTCTCTCAACATAAGACAGTATAATTTTAATAATCTTACGAAAATATTTATAGGTTAATGTTCATTTCTCATCTCAAACGTTTTTCGTCAACAGATAAATAATAATAGTGCTAAAAATCATTAATTTTATATCAGAACAAGCTTATCATTGACAGATTGTCCAACATAAGGTACATGAAGTTAGCAAACTGAGCAAAAAAGTTGTACGGTTGTCGGGTTGTCTAAAATAAGATACCAGCGGGAACATTTAAAAAACGAAAAGTAAAAATCACTCCACAAAAAAAACATAATATTAATAATATCATGGTTCATGGTGGCTCTATTTACTATGGTGGTGTCACGTGCGCCTATTTTCAAATTTCGCGCGTTTACTGTTCCACTGTTTATCCAATCACCGGGCGTAATTGTTGTCACATGACAAAAATTACGCACTCTGATTGGCCGAGCCTTATACATGGGTCTTATCCGTGTCACTTCCCCTCCTAGGTCTCTAGCTTCTCTGGCACAGTTCCCTGGTTATAATGTGCCGTAAATGCCGTAATCAGCCGTAATGTGCTCAGAGACCGCGCTATAAAAGTAGTGCTGTTGAATTTTTTTTGATTTCGGATATTTTATTATCCGGGTATCCGGATTTTGGAGAAATGGATATCCGCCCTATGAGAAAAATTACGTCCCGGTATCTAAAAGCGACGTCCCTATTAAGTCGTTTTTTGGTACACGAAGGAACCTCTCAAAATATATAGCTTATTAAAAAGTGTATAAATGTTATTAAAGCTAGTTCTTATAATAGTATCATTTATAGCTGTTGGAACCATTTTTGGATAAATTTTATTATGCGCTCACCATAAACCCAAGGTGTATAGAGGCCGGTTTATAAACCTCTATACACCTTGCATAAACCTATATGTTCGTATGTTGAAATGAAATTTGAAAATGTCTTCAAAAATGGTACAACAATAATTAAATTTGCTTAACCACTTTTTTTTTTTTTAACAAGTATACACCCCTTAAGAGCTTACAGCTCGCGGCGGGGTAATGGGTGCAGTATACTGTATAGGGAAAAGATGGTGGCCATGCACGGGCCTGCTGTTACGCGTCCCAGCATTTGCTGAGGTGAGATGTACTGCATGAGGGCCCGGACTCGAATGGGAATATTGCACAGAAAGTTAAAGTAAATAAAGTAATTCTAAAGATTTTCTACTTCTATTATATACTCTCTTATAATTAGGTGGATGAAGTAAAAAAAAAAATAAAGTTTCATAATTTTCATATTATATATAATGGACAACATACATGAAAAAAATTTACTGCAGAAATGAATAGAGGGTACCAAATTATGCTACTCTGATTTTTTTCAGATTTTTTTGAAACCCGGAACTATTTTTAAATAATTATTGAAAGTCCTGTGATTTCAGTTGGCACCCCTGCAGCCTTAATAAAAAGGATGGAGACTGGACGCCTATTGACGCCTCCAGGGGGCGTGGCCGCACTTTCAATAATTATTTAAAAATAGTTCTGGGTCTCAAAAAAATCTGAAATAATTCAGAGTAGCATAATTTGGTACCCTCTATTCATTTATGCAATAAATTTTTTTTCATGTATGTTGTCCATTAAAAAAAATCATGCGTGAAAAGAAAATTAATTAAATTAATATAAAATATTTTCCTTACTAGAGGCTTTGTAATTTGTGGTTATAACACAGTTTTTCATTTTTTCAGTTCTTTTTAACATAGGTCTTCCTATATGCAGATTTTAAAATTTCACTTACACCCCCTCCTCAGTAACATCGTAACAAGGCCCGGGTAGTTATAATATTTCAAAGTCCGTTACACCCCTTCAAGTTGCAGGTTCTTCAACTACCCCGTGCTAAATTTTGGTGTTGATTACTTCAATAATGTCCCTGCATCAATGCAAGGGCAAATCAAACGGCGCACTGCAACGCCGCGTGTACGTGTGTGTGTGTGCGCGGTGAAGGCCGTGAAGTCCTATCAATATTTTGATAAAATAAACATACATCAGTCATCATCACACAAGGAAAAATTGACTCGGTCACTTAACTTTGAAATCTCCAGCTTATTAGCTGCATGATCGCATCTATATTTTAACAACATTTTAAAAAAAATATCAACGTATATATTGTAGTTAGATCTGATAATTATTTTGGAAAAAATAATTATATGTACAGAGAACCTTAATTAATTAATGAAAAACCAAGAGCTGCAATGAAAACGTAAGCCCCTTTTGATTTTATATATATATATATAAATTTTTTGAATAATATATATATATGTATATATATATATATATATTCAAAAAATTTATTGTTGAACTTTATATTTAATGTTGTCAATAATTAATTATGAACTGCAGCGATTAGTAATCATGCAGCTTATAAAATAAAATATATAACTCCTGCATGTGTGCTTTAAGTACTATAAATATAAAAATATCACTATGATAAGACCACAAAAATTGGTTAATTAACAAAAATCTAGCTGTCTCAATTCAGTTTTCAAAGCATTAATATAGTCATCAGTTGGTTAGCATTGGGCTATAAATTGTAATCCAAAGGTCCCGCGTGGGCGCGTGAGATTGATTCCTGTTCACGGCAAATTTTTAGATTCCTATTTGGCTTTTCCTTTGTTGTCAATTTCACTGCAATGGTTATAATGTTATAAGAACACCTTTTAATTAATTGGTAATTACTTTAATTAACATGAAATTATATTAAGTAACCCGGGTGGGATTTTTTTATAGATCGTAATAAAATTTCTTATATTATATTAATTATACTAAGGATCTTAATAATTTCATTAAGAAATTTCACTAGGGTTTACTTTTTATTATATTTTCTCAATTTCAACTTTTGTACCTAAGCATCATGCAGCAATTGCATGAGATAATTAATCAATAGTCATTTTTAAATAAACGAAATTTCATGATATTAATACATTTAAAATTCTCTGTATATTATTTTGTAATGCCCAGCTGCCCTTTGATATGAATTCATAGTTAATTATGAATTCATTACAGTTAACTGTAAGATACTATATATAACTTTCTACCTCAGCATAAAAGACTCCTCCAACAGGGCCGTCGCTAGGCTTTGTGGGGCCCTGTGCGAGATAGGAAGGAAAATAAAATGAGGCCCCCACACCACTGGGGTCTGGGGGGCGAAGCCCCCCAGAACAGCCCGCCGCAGGCGCGATTTTTTTTTGGGCCACGCCCCCTTTTTGAGCATTTTTTTTTTACCATAAAATTTTATGTTTGAGAAACTCAATAAAAGTGCATGAAGAGTTGCGTACATTCAAGGAGTAAACTTACTTTTTTTTTTTTTTTTTTTTTTTTTTTTTTACGGGTTAGAATTTTATTCTCTTACTAGTCTTAATTGATCTAATATATAGTCATGGTGCATCCTGAACGTGATGGTATGTTTTAAATTTTTTTCATTTATTATTATTTGAAAACATTAAGAAAGAAAAGAATCAAGCAGTAGACTAGGGTCTATAGTGTACCCTCAATATACCAACATATTATGTATAATTCCTCAATTAATAGGCTAAAAAAACAACTAATTATTTGGAGAAAAAATTGATATTCTAAAATAGAGTGAGCGATTACAATTTGTTTAAATATTTTATTTTCTAAAAATACTGTAGTTTAACCTGCCCTCTATAGAAATGAAAACCAAAAATTTACATCTCAAATAGCTTCACCACAAAAAGTCCCAAATTTGGTGTTTTGGAGCTAGGCCTTTAACATACAGCCTTAAGGTACAGAAAAACAGCTTTTTACTCAAACTCTGTCTGAAGTATGGAACCAATAAAAAATACCTACGTAATTTTTATGATGTATTCTCTAATGGATTTTCAAGTAAAATAATTTTTTTACTGATCCGTTTTTCCGGGAAAAAATCTTGAAAATGAAAATTAACCCACAGAAACTTCAAGTCTTTTTTTTAATTATTTTATTTGAAAATCCATTATAAAGAAATTCATCATAGATTACGTAGGTATTTTCTATTGGTACCATACTTCAGATTAAGTTTGAGTAATTAAAAAGCTGTTTTCCGAACTACCTCCGAAACACCAACTTTAGATTTTTTTTTGTTTTTTGTTTTGTTTATAGTCAAGCTAATTGAAATTGAATTTTTTGATTTTCATTTCTCAATAAAAGGCAAGTTAAACTATTTTTAGAAAATAAAATATTGAAAAGAAAATGTAATCGCTCACTACCTTAAACAAAAGAGTTCATTTTTTCTTTGATGTATTTATTGATGTATCATAAAAACAAAAATTTGAGCTTGAAATTTAAAAAAAAAAAAAGTGATATTTTATGCACCTGTCATTAAGGTTATGTTAAAGTAATCGATTTTTGCTAGACATTAATGTATACCTTTAAAAAAAAAAATTCTACTTTTTATTATTATTTTTTTTAAAATATGCGCAATTGCGGAAATCGCGCTTCGCGCGATGGGGGCCCCCCAGGACCGGGGCAGAGCGTACTTGAGTAGGAGGCCAAAACCCAGCCGGCGCGATCGTCATCTGTCGAGACATTAGCCGTCCGGAATTTAAAAAATAACATGCAATGTAATCGGGAGGAAATATTTTTTTTTAAATATTTACTTGATATTAATGAAGGTGTCTTGTAGTGCGATAATACTTCAATGTAGTCTCCCGTTTGCTAATTATTTTATTTAGTTCATAAATATCATACTTCTTGAGATATAAGACGGTAAAGTTAGGGCGGGAACTTGGTTCTATCTTCCAAGCTTTAGTAATGTATCATGACGTCACGAAATATTGAAAATACAAAAGTACTTGAACCAACTTTCATACATTATTTTCGATGTAGTAAATAACTTTACTTGATATATATAAAGTATAGAAAATGCAATTAAGTAAAGTGAAAGTCACTCGCTATGAAGAGAGGCTTTCAATGTTCATATGACGTCATCGCCAGTAAACTGACTTTTATTACTTCGCGCATGCCGGCGCATGCGCAGATGTAACAGAAGTAGCAGAAGTCGGGTTCATAAAAGTTTAATTTAAGTGTATTAATATTGTTTTTGCGTGAAAAAAAAGGTTGTCCAGTAAGATTAAACTATATTAGAGTTAAACTTGTTTCATTTTGAAAACTCTAGCATACAGCGTAATTGTCGTAAACCGCGACCAAAGTGAAGCCCTCTCCCATTTGATTACACGCAAACCTGCTGCTCAGTAGGACGGCTATTGAAAAGTGGGCGCGGTCGTGTTGTGGCCTTCTACTCAAGTTCGCTCTGACCGGGGGGCCCTGTGCGGTTGAACCGGCTGCACTACCCTAGCGACGGCCCTGCCGGCGCTGAGTCCTCCATCGAATTGCGCATGACCGGCCTCCTCGATCTGACTGCTTCTCAGACGCGTACGTGCTTGATGATGTCCACGATCGATCTCCAGAGGTGCTCCGATTCTTGACCTTGACGATGAGAAAAGGATAATTGACCAAATCATTCTGGCTGCTGTCAATTGCTAAAGAAATATAAAATTTTTCTTGTGATAAAAATATATAGATTTTGTTTTTTGCCTTTAATTACAATAATTGTTTTTTCAAGTCTAATCAAAATATTAAAGAGTAAATAAATATTTTCAATGTATAATATATTAAAAAAAAAGTGCCATAACTATTATATTATGTTAAATATGGATATCTAAAATATCTTAAAACCCACCAATTAAATAGTTAGATATTTTGAGTTATATATATATATGTATATTATATATATATATATATATATATATATATATATATATATATATATATATATATTACAACTCACATAACTCTCATTAGATTACGTAGCTTAATTGTAAATCATATCATGCACTCCTCCTGTAGGCATTATTACTGAACTGATGCTACAACCTAGGTGTGAATAAAAATAAAATAAATAAAATAAAAAATAAAACCATTAAAAGACAAGAGAGTACCAAATTTTTAGGCTTCATTATACAAGAAAGCCTAGATTGGAAACTTCATATTGATGCTGTAACAAAAAAATTAAATTCTGGGAACTTTGTATTATATTCCATAGGGATAAGTATCTTTAGAATCAATCAGTACGTTTACATGACGGTGTTTAATGCGTATATTCGTTGGCGACGGATAATGTTATTCTCATGAGGCGTCGTCAACGAATACGTATTAAACGTCGTCATGTAAACGTAGTGATTGTTTTCAATTTATTATGCATATATTTACTCCCACTTGTCATATGGTTTGATTTTTTATGGTGCGTATGAACAATCTATTAATAGATTGTTTGTGGCCCAGAAGCGAGCACTCAGGACAATATTGAGATTCAAAAAGAGAGACTCCAGTGTGTCACACTTAAAAAAAAATAACATGCTTACATCACCTTCTTTGTATATTTTAAGTTGTGCCTTATTTAGAAAGAAACAGCCAGAATATTTTGAGTGTCATAATCATGTATATAAAACTAGAAATAAGCAGAAAAGTGTAATAATTAGAGCGCGGAAAAAAGTCACATTTTTTTCAAAAAATAGGCGTCTAAAAAGTCAACTTATTTTTGGAAAATAGTTTACAAAATAGTCACTTTTTCTTAAAAATAGTCTATAAAAAGGTCACCTTTTTTTTTTAGAAAATGCAGCAAAAAGGCGTTTCAAAAGTGCTACTGAAAAGTGTGTTTAACAATTTCATTTTTTTTTTATATGTCTTTAAACAGTCTTTCCTTACAGACTGAAGTCTTTGTTTCTTTAATTTTTTTTTTTTTTTTTTTTTTTTGACAATATGAAGAAAAGAGCTGAAATGCACTAAAAATATATCAAAAAGTCACAAAAAGTCCTCTTTTGCCAAAATAGTCTCAAAATCCAAAAATAGTCTAAATATATATATTTTTTTTTTAGGCTCATTTTAATCCACTTCCGGAGATCGGTGGACATCCTAAATGACAACAAAGTAGTCCTCATGTGCACAAATAGGCAAAATGACTTTTTTCCGCGCTCTAGTAATAAAAAAAAGTCCAATATATCAAAGCGCAAAAATTTATGATTTTTTGCCAGCTTGTATCAGAAATATTGAGAGCGACCAGCTGTTTAAAAGTAAGCTTAGAGATGTGCTTATAAAGAAAGAGCTTTATTCAGTGAAAATGTTTTTTTCAAATAAACTAGCTCTCAGAACAGTGTTTAAAGGATGTATGAAATTTGTTGTATATTTATGTTTTTATCGTGTTTTTTTTTTTTTTTTTGGTTTTAATATATATATATATATATATATATATATATATATATATATATATATATATATTTTGTGACGTGATTGATGTTGACTTGTACAACCAGAATCGAAATAAAATTATTATTATTATTATTATTATATAAAACTGGTTGGTATATTCTCTTTGGCTTTGATATAATTAACAGTCGGCTTGTTGTTAATTGATTGGACAAGGAAAAAAGGTATATTTTTGCATAATTTTTTCGTAAAAATAAGTATTTGGCTCCTAGGCCCTTCTTCTATTTAGGTTTGTCGTTCTATTTTTTTAATTTAAATTTATTGTATGTTTGTGCTTCAATCTCTTTATTAGTGCATATGTTGTTTAAAATTTATTCAGCACAATATGTAGCTTCATTGTAGTAATTAACTGTGAATAAAAAATAATAAAAAAAAAATCTGATACAACTATTTGATTGACAGCTAGCATATAATTTATTTACTATTTATAAGACATTATTTTGGCCATATCATTTAATTATGGTTTAAATAATATATCTTTATATTCACATGCCATACTAAATACATTATAATATTATATAAAAATATCATATATAAAAAATTATCAAATATATATATATATATATATATATATATATAATTAATACAAAAAAAAATAATATAATATATATATTATGCGGTTATAAAATCACGTCAGATCAATAAGGAAATGGACGAGGTCAATAGATTTTGATGAATTTCACATAATATGTTACACATCTGACCTAGGGTGATGAGGTTTGGATGTTATTTTTTCAAATTTCAAAAAAAAAAACACGATTTTCAGAATTTTTCAAAAATTTAAAAACGAGGGCAATCTCGAGAGATAACAAAAATTGTATCTCGAATTCTGCTCAACATAGAATTACAATTAAAATTTCTATAAGTTTGTAGTAGAATTGTTAAACTTTTTTGCATTGACAATTTTGACCTTGAAATTTTATTTAGGTCAAAGGTCAGAGGTCAAACTACAAAAAGCGTATTTATTCACAGAAGATATCTAGCTAAAAAATTTCGAGATATAGGTTTTGAAGAAAGTCTATCCTTCTATAACATCCCGTTTTCAAATGTTTGGGATAATTCAAAATTTTGAAGTTGCGATTTTTTTTTTATTAATTTTTCCGAGATTTTTTGAAAAATTTTGTAATAGTTTTTCCAAAAATGTCACGTGTTAACAATCTGACCAAGTTCAATGAGGTTTGGGCATTATTTTTTCAATTTTCTAAAAAACTCGAAATTCAAAATTCAAGATTTTCAAAAAACCTCGGAAAAATTAATAAAAAAAAAATCGTAACTTCAAAATTTTGAATTATCCCAAACATTTGAAAACGGTATGTTATAGAAGGATAGACCCTTTCTAAAACCTATATCTCGAAATTTTTTAGCTAGATATCTTGTGTGAATAAATACGCTTTTTGTAGTTTGACCTCTGACCTTTGATCTAAATAAAATTTCAAGGTCAAAATTGTCAATGCAAAAAAGTTTAGCAATCCTACTACAAACTTATAGAAATTTAAATTGTAATTCTATGTTGAGCAAAATTTGAGATACAATTTTTTTTATCTCTCGAGATTGCCCTTGTTTTTAAATTTTTGAAAAATTCTGAAAATCGGGTTTTTTCGAAATTTGAAAAAATAACATCCAAACCTCATCACCCTAGGTCAGATGTGTAACATATGTGAAATTCATCAAAATCTATTGACCTCGTCCATTTCCTTATTATTGATCTGACGTGATTTTAACCATACATAAAAATTAAAAAGCAACATTTGATCCTCTTTTACAATTAACTATAGCTTAAAAAACTTTAAATTATATTATTTATTATTATACTTTCAATTTTCTAAGGTTTAATATTTATTTTATAAATAAATACACTTTTGTCACAAACATATTTTCTTCACAGCTAATTAAAGTTTCTAACTAACAACAGCATTTATTTAATAATAAATTATTCGTTTGTTCATTTGTTTATTATATTTATATCCCTGTTTGCCTATATTTTTTTTACATAATTTATATTATTATAATAGTGACTTTAATGTAGGTGCGATCACCTATTATATTTATACTTGTCCGTGATAAAGAAATTTAATGTATGGTTTCTGCTGAACAACTTGGTTAAATATCAGCTAAAATTTCTCTCATTTATTTGGAACTATGTATTTTTATTTTTTTTCTCTTTTATTTAATTCACCTTTTTAAAAAGTCTTAAGGTAGAGATAACGTCGATCAGCTGTTTTTTTTAGCTACATTTGATTAACATGTAAACCTTAGCAAATTCACAAAAATTCTGAAATTTTTTTGAGAGGCAGATATTAGTGCCTATAAAAGCCATAGAAAAAGTTTCAAAACAATTTAACGAGTTGATTTTTTTTTTTTTTTTTTTAATTTAGTTTTTAGTTTTTCTCTTTGTGGGAAAGCCTTATTATATATGCTAAAAATTAAGTAATTTAAATTAATTAAAAAAAATTGTCTCGTTAAACTGGTTTGAAATTTTTTCTATGGCTTTTACTGCCTCTCAAAAAAATTTCAGAATTTTTGTGAATTTGCTAAGGTTTACATGTTAATCAAAGAGCTAAAAAACAAACAGCTAATTGACATTATCTCTACCTTAAACTCATCCTAACCATATGTTATTAGAAAAAAATTAAAAGGCAAAAGCAATTAAGGACACAAATTTAATCAACAATAATAATATGAACATTGTAATTATATATAGGATTGATTATTTTCAGCAAAGTCTTCTACTCGCACAATGGTTGTAACAAACCATTGTTTGTAATGTCTGTCGCATGAAGCCTTTTTCATTATTAAACATGGGACGACGTAGTGCCTAATTTTGCCACCAGAGCAGAGAATGTAATGGCATTGTTGGCGCTAGGCAACGGTGTCAACTTCAAAATTAACTGTCATTTTCCATAAGTTAACATGTAAATCAACAACCGTCCCATGTTTTTCCTTTCACGCGACAGACATTACACAACAGTACTTTGTTTACCAACAACGAGCAGAAGACTTTGATTTTCAGAACAAGTGGACAACCTGCATGATTTTTGGCTGTTTCACGTTTAGATACAGGACCTTTTGAGATATGTACCGTAAAATATTTTCAGATTATTTTTGAACACCTTTAAAGTCTTGCTGATGCAAACTGCTGTGATGGCTAACCGCTGTGCATGACGTCATGACGATCATGGCCATGCAAACATTTAACTTGCAAGCATTCAAGCATGTAGAAAAAGACGTCGCAGGACTATGACTTATATTAACAACATCTTTCTTTTCGATTTTGAAGATGTTAAAAGGCTAAAATAAAATATGAAAATATTTTACAGTACACAATTTAACTTAATGGTCTTTAATCTAAAATTACGAACAAACAAAAATATGAAGGTTGTTCATTCCTCTCTGCATATATAAAAGCAACACAGAGGTCAATCATTTGGTTTTAATAACCAGTGTATGTATACCTGTATATGCTGTATATTATTACTATATTTAGGTTTTGTAACATTATTGTCAACACATTATTTAAAAAAAAAATAATAATAATAAAGAACATGATCAACATATATGTAAATAATTTTTCGAATAAAGGTAAAAAATAAGAACAAAAGTTGTGAACCAGCAAGTTCTCAAGCTTAAAGGCTAATAATTATCTCTCGTTAGGGATGAAAAAACAAGGGGGGGAAAAGGGGGGAATATTAGAACCTAATCAATTAAGGGCATTTGTGAGTTGAATCCACTAAAAGCTTATTGAATTGTGAATTAAGGGTAAGATAACACGAACAATCAATTGTTGTAGTCCCATTTGATTAACATGTAAACCTTAGCAACCTCATATAATGACTCTGAATTTTTTTTTGAGAGACAGTTCTTGGCATTAAAAAAATATAGAGAAAATTTCAAAACAATCGGACGATCCAATTTTTTTAAATTAATTTTTTAGTTTCGGTCTCCATGGGAAAGCCCTATACTGAAAATTTAAAAAATTCATGTTAATCAAATGGGACTACAACAATCGATTGTTCGTGTTATCTTACCCTTAAAAGGTGTGATGGATTATCAAATTACCAATCAAAATTAAAATGAGACGACACTTTTTGTGCCACATGATTTCATCATACTGTTGCACGTCTTTCAGCAATTTACACCGATTCCTTTCATAATGCTGCAAGAAGTTGAAACCAAACCAATTCTTACAACAAAGCTATATATATATATATATATATATATATATATATATATATATATACTGTATATTTGCATATATTAAGTTGACCAGAATCATACATCATAAAACAGAACTATCCAATCATATACACTTCATCCTTTTTAGTTTTTAACAACTTCACAGAAAGAATGGTTAGAAACAAATTAATATTAATAATTAACTTTTTTTTTCTTTTTTTTTTTTTTTTTGTAAAGTATTTTATTGACAAGAGCACACAAAACAGAATTAATTTTTATTAGAGTATATTATTTCAGCATTTTTTGTTATTTCTGCTTACAGGGGATATTAATTATATCATATTATACTTATTATTTAATGCTCATCATACACATAAATTAATTAGGCAGACTTAAATATAAAAATTATGTTGATCAAAGTCTTTGGCAAAGTTGACTATGTAAGGTAAAAAATATATTTATGTTTACAGAATATGTAAAACTATGTAATAATAATTATTAGTACTAGTAGGACAAATGTCTGCAGCTTTTCATTCAACTGACTCGTACCCTCTTTCTTATGTCTAGCTGTGATGTACATGTGTTTTATGTCTATATATTAATTATATATGTACACAATTTGTGTTCAATAAAAGATTTACTTAACCCCTTTTTACACATTTATATTTTTTGAATAATTCAAATGTAGTCTACTATATAATATCTTACATATATAACTTTAAAATACATTTATCACAAATGCTTTCTTTTTTTATTTTTATTATTATTCCCATAATTGATAAAAGATTTGAATTTTTTTTTCTCCTGACTCTATTTTGACTTAATATATAGAGGTATATTATATATATTCATATTAAACTTGCTAAAAATCAGAAGGGGCATTCACAAAGCCTTAAGGCCACAATTAAGGCTAAATAATTTAAGATCAGAAATTTTGGCTCTAAAAAACAAGTCTAAAATCAAGCTTTAAATTATTGAGCCATAAATGTGGCCTTATAATACTTTGTGAATGCCCCTTAAGTTAAGTCTGAAAAATTTGAACTTAGCATCAATTAAACAAAAAATATTCCCTGCCACTTTTCATTATATAAAGTTATTTAAAGTACAGCAGACTTTTAATAGACACAACACAAAAAATTGTGACACATAAAATTTTAACTTTTCAACAAAATTAAAAAAAAAGAAAAAAAAAAAAAAAAAACGTAGTTGTTGTATAAACACAAATCCACAATTTTTTTGGGAAAAGTAAAGAGTCAAAAATTTTACACGAGCCCTTTTGTTCGTTGAAGCTTCTGGCATATTTTACCCCATTCAAAAAATTTAGCTATCTGCCCACCACGATCATTTGTGCAAAATAAATTAGCTGTCTGCTATATTTTAGGTAAGTGCAAATTTTTTTCCAAATCTTCAAGTAATATATACATCATAAAAATGGCTGAATTAAAAATACAGCACGCATTGTGTACACTATGTACAGTATATATAAAATGCTACTAACTTCATAAGAAAACTAGAAAAAAACATTGCAAAAAATTGCATGGGTTACATGTAATGTAATTATGCGCTGTAAATCAGTAAAGCACAATTTTGCATTTACTTTATTAAGGTATAAAGACACCTATATTGCACACGATCCTGGTATATAGGCAGATAGCTCCTTATTCCAGACGAGAGGCCACTTGGATCTTTAACTATCCCTTAACCTCTTTCTCGCACTCTCAGAAGACTATATGTAGAATAGGGATTTTAAAAATTTTATGAGTGTTTTGCTAACAAATTGGAACTTCAAATTTCATGATAATCTTCTTAAATTAATTCTCAACATTTGAAGATAGTAGCTTTTGATCTACTTACTGGAGTATCCATGCAGCTCTATATGGTGAAGTGGTTAGAGCACCTGCCTCTTGACCGAGAGGTCCCCGGTTTGAATCCTGAGCATGGGGAACTTTCTCGACTTTGGGATGGGTATCCGACTACTGGATCATATTAGATGATGGGGTTGATAGGATGAAGGGAGCTAATTTGGCTGTTTATACTCTGCCAAGCTGTACCTCGGAATGTTGTACACATTCAACATACTTACAAATGGTGTTCGAGTGTCTGCTGTCATGCAGATTTGGGAGAAGCCCCCAAAAGCACTGTGAACAATTTTGAAACCAAGGATTTTGTATATAAACTATGGATAGGTGATGGTGTTGCCGTCGGTGAGGCACAGTCCTGAGGAGGAAGTGGGTGGCGGCTACAACAGTAACTAATGGGATGTCCACCATTTTACGTTGGGGAACTTCCATACAGTTTACAATGCAGATTGTTGTGTTCAGTCGCCATCTTACGTTGGAGATTTGCCTCAGAAGCTATTGGTATAGGAATATCCTATCCAGAGGTTATACAGTATATACAAAATCCTTGGTTGAAACACAAGTTGCGCCATTGAACAAAAATAACATTTATTGGACATTATTATCTTTATCTTTTGATCATTATCTTTTTTATCATTTATATTTTGAGTCTGTCAATGGCCGGGAAGCAAAATTAATTTGGTACATATTCTGTTGGATTCCTTAGCCTATAGTTTTGATCAGTAACCACCCAAGTCTAAATTTAAGCCAATTACGTATTTCTATTGATAATGTTGATGGAGACGGGGACTGTGTAAGCTCCTGCTCAAAAGAAGCTTTGACCCATAGGGTCTACAATTGAGTTAAGCTGAGGTCAAATCAAAAGTTGCATACATAATCATTACCACATCAATAATAAAAACAAAACAACATATCTTTGAAAATTGCCTTCAAAAAAAGATAGCCACAAAGCACTATCAATAAAACATATAAAAAAAAAATACAACACTAAAGAACTTTTTGGAAGGAAATAAGGATCTTCTGGGTGCAATGTTTCTAAAACATTGTTCAATATCTGTTGTGCAAATCTCAATAGTTGCAAGCCTGTAAGCAAGTATGTATGGTGCATAGTCAACAATGACCCCTGTCCAGAGCCTCTAGCCCAATTTGGAACTACAGTACAGGGAGAGTACACAATGATCACACAACAGACATTGAACATTTTGTTAAAAACATTGGGCGGAGAAGACTCAGATGGAAATCAAAATATTACACATTTTTGAAGAGCTTAAATGCAATTTGCTTGATTATGTTGTGCTAACTAACTCTGCTTCATTTGTATTGGCTGCAATAAGAATGCCTAACTAAAACCGGATTTAGGTGTTCACCTGGTTCCAAATCTGTGGCGAAAATGATGGGGGAGCAATCCCATGCTTGTAAGAGCCTTGTGAAGTTACCTCTCAAGCATAACGAGGGTTGATAGTTTAGCGACCATTGATGTTAATGATTTACCCTTTTTTGGCACTTTTAGGGAACAATGCAACAAACTTTAAAGTAATTAATAGTAATTGTTTATTGGGTTGATAAATTAAATCATTATTGGTAACAAAGGTTGCCAATTCTCAATCCACATCATGCATGAAAAGTAATCCTCACCATGATGGACCTGGCTGTTATAGGAAGTGGATTGCTACCCCTAGATTTTCTGGTCCAAACTCAAATGCAATCAACTCTTAGATGCAACATCACAAAGCTGAACTTGGTAATTTTTACTTTTTATTGAACATAAAATATATAGTTAATTGAAAATGTTTGCTGAATTATTTACTGCACTTTAGGAACAGGAAACCACAATTACAGAAGTTATCCTGCCATTGTTGAGTACATAAGAACTTCATAGGTGAGCTCTATTTAAACTCTGTCCAGTGTACACTTTCAGCACTCAATTGATCTTTTGTAAAAATTGCATGCAGAAAACCTACACAGTGTAGGGTTTACAAACAGACCTCCTCCATTATTTTTTTTTTAAATGATGGACTTTTAGGATCCCCAATAACAAACGGTATTACAAACATGATGAAAAGTTATTTTTTTTTTTTTTTTTTTTTTTAAAGAATAAACCTCAGTTTATTGAGATTTCGGAATCAGCATCTTGATTTTTTTATGAGAATTGCAGTGGACTTTAAGCTCGCCACCAATTGGTACCTTTTTTTTTTTTTTTTTCTTTTTATAAGTTTATCTGACCAGTTTTATGAAAATGACAAGCTTCAACTCGTAAATGCCGCAGTGCCGCATTCTTACATCGCTTTGAAAGGTTTGTTAGGAGAAAAATCTTATTTATTTTTTCATTCAAATTCGATGCTGCACAAAATCTCGAATATTTTTTATGTCGTGTAAAGTAATCTGTCCCGTGGCTCGTATAATCCAAATTATTAATCTTGCCCGTCATTAGAACCGTCGTTAAAAATTAAAAACCAGGTACCGCTGGGTTAAAGGATAGGAAGCTCGAGAGAACATGTCGTCGTGCGCAGTTCGTGCGCTAGATTTTCATTGGCTGACAGAATCGTTTCGCCATAGTTGAAGCTTCTCATTGAGGTTAAAGTTAAACATGGAGCCTTATAGATGGAAGCTGGAAATAGAGATGTTGTGAGAAAACCACCCCCCTTGAATTTGCTTAAACCATAAGCGATAGAGTTTTAGAACATTCTCAAATATTTAAACTGTATTTTATTCAATTTCTTCTTAGAAAAATAATTCTATGAATCCGAGACTCTGAAGTAACTGAGATTAATCATTCATGCAATGTGCTTTTAGCATGGAATACGGTAATCTTAAAAAAAAAAAAAAAAAAAAAAAAAGTATACTTTGGCGTTCATAATTTAATGACTTCAAGGCTATATGTATTATTGTTTGCAATTTTAGTCTTTAAAGACTACTATTTACTATTAGGCTCTTAGCATTTGTAAGCTGCCTGACAATTATTGTATCAATCATCTCCATGTTAAGACACATTAATTAATATTTTTTTCTACATTGTGGATATTAACACAAACAAAATCCTAATTTTCATTGACATTTATAAAAATGCAATAAAATGAAAATTAGTAACATATTACAGACAGCAAAAATATAAATTGATAAATAATTAAATATTAATAAATATGGTATATTAGCAAATATCTAACACAGCTAATCTTCAAGTATGTGATGTATAAACATAGTAAGGAACAATTAGAGAAAAAAAAAAGTAGAAAACAGAGGTCACTCCTGAATAATTGAGCGGCAATGTGGGATGAGAAAATTCCCTTGTTGTGCAGTATCATGTCAGGTTATTTTTGTTTTCAATCCCATTCACAACAACAAAAACACCACATCAAAAACATTCCATGAGGTGAGAATTGATATAGCTAGGCTGGGACATCATCATGAGCTGAAGCTAGTCTTTTTCCATAGCTGGTGAACACGTGACGAGTCATCAAATAAGCTGCGCACCATTATCACCTGTGAACATCAAGTAACCCAGGTGAATAACATATCAACGGCACTTTTCCATTAAATAATTTGATAATGAGAAGTGATAAAGATGTTTTACATGAATGGCAAGTGACGTCTATTATTAAACCTTCTAAATAAGACAAGCTGGCATTTGATGCTTCAAATATGGCAGGTCTCCCACTTTTTTTTATGAATAGAGAGGAACAATGTGGTCACTGGCAGTTCATACAAACTTTGATTTATTTTTGTATGTATCTTGTAAAAGTAAATTATAATTTTATCAAATTTGTTTTGTGCTAAGTAAATTATCCATAAAACTTCTAAAGAATCATTACCAATATCAAGTGAGGCTTGATTTAATAATACATAGCATACCCTCTTCTCCCTCCTATTTTCTTCAATCATACAGTACATAAACCATTTAATATGAAGGCCTGGCAATAAAATGAGTGAATATGAGTGAACCCATTCGATCGAGCCTGGGTACTGGTCATGTGATGGTTAATTGAGTAAAGCAAGTGAGAAGGGGCAAGGAGGTCACAACCAGTTTAACTCTACCATAAAATTCGTAACTAAACCAATAAATCATTCAGATAATTATATAAACTGTATATACAGTTTTATATTTATATATTATACATAATCAGTTTACAAAACATAAGATCCTGATTTTTACTGAAATATTATTACTGAATGTACATTTATTCATCGTTTGAACAAAGACTATTATTGTATCCCTAATTTAAAAATAAATACAATAAATATTATTTGGAACATTTCATTAAAATTGCTAAACTGCTAAGTTGTTATAAGCCTTCAGAATTTAGTACGTCATCCATACAATGGGATGGGAGGTGTATCTAACCTGGATAAAGCCAATGGTGAGCATCAGTGCAATCTGGATCATGGACCAAGAGTTGACACGGGTGAAGTTACCCTCAGCCACATTACGGTCACGAGCCTCGAACGCTCGCAGCTGGTCCTGAGTGTGGCGTACTTTGCTCAGGTGACCATGCACCCTACTGATGGCATCCTGAAACAACCAAAAAGCTGTCAGTACCTTATCAGCACTTTCGTCTGGCCGAGGTATTTACCTGGATGTCCTGGATCTTGATCTCATAAACCTCTTCTGCAGTGAGCCCTAGGTCTGCATCCCAAGCATCCCCTTCATCATCCTCTCCTTCTGTCTCAACAATTAGCTCGAAAAAAACAGTCTTGCTATTGTAGCGACTAAAAGAGTTGTCCCAGCATAGCCGGAAATCTCCGTCCTCTGTTGCTTCATGCCTATATTAGGATTTGTAAGTTTTAGGTTTTAAACTAACAATAATTCAATTTCAGTCAATCCTATCTAAATGTCTATTGCTAGAACTAAAATCTGTTATTGATTTAATTATGCCTACACAATTACTATTTCTATTACAGTAACATGTATACAGTAATTCTTTTTGTGTCTCTAGTTCTATGTCTGTGTGTTATCTACATTCTATTTCTATTGTGTTTATGTCTAATTGTATCTGTAATCTGTACACTATTTGTGTTAAATAAAATCATATTAATTAATAATTAAATTTAGAGCTAGTCAGTCTTTTAAGCCTAAGTTTACATCTGAAAATAGTTTGTTTCCAGAATGAAAATGACATAGAAATTATATTCAAGCAGGCGCGAAAGATTGACAGTTTTTGGTTTTGATTCAATTTGCATTAAATGCATACAGGGGAAAAAAAAAATAATAAAAAAAACATTTGTTTAATGAAAGAAAAGAACAGACAAGAAAACACAAGTTATCCAAAGGTGATAAATGCTATATTCAGAGGGGAGAGAGAAAAAGTGTCCGGTTCACAGCAAGCTAAATCTTGTCTGTCCTTTTCTTTCATTAAAAAAAAAAAAAAAAAATGTCATTGCAGAGTACCAACCAGAAAATAATGGATAGTGAATATATGAGTAATGAATGAAATTAACACAATAATACAGTGGTTATTTTAAAGGGCAGTATTACATATATTTAAAATGAGCACATTTGGCTTTAGAATTTTAAGCTGGTATTATACGATACAATTTTTCTAACTATTGCATACAATTTTTCCTTACAAGAAAACTTCAACTCCATTTATTTGTACAGAGATGAAATTTTCTTGCAAGGAAAAATTGTATGTAAAATTGTATGGTGTAATACCGGCTTAAAGTAGAGCGTCTACTACAAAAAAGACGACAAAGAAACGAGTGCTCCTACATATGGAACCGAAATCCAAAAAATTCTATCTCACATGGGTTCTCCAGAAAAAAATTCCAAAGTCAGAGAGAACACATCATTTAACATGGGGCCTTACCTGAAAAAACAACCTCCAATATCTCGAAAAAATACACCGTTAGGTGGTATGAAAAAAATATAGCCATGTTCTATGGCTCGAGCTTTAACCAAAAGTTGTTTAAAAACATAAGTTCTCAAATCTGTTTTCCCGTCACAAAATCAAGAAAAACTCTTATGGGAATTTTCTTGATTTTTTTACGGAAAAATGGATTTGATCGAATTTTTTTTTTTATTCATTTTTAAAGCTCGGGTCATAGAACATTGTCAAATTTTTTTCATAACACCTAACGGTGTAATTTTTCAAGATATTCGAGGTTCATTTTTAGGTAAGACCCCATGTTAAGCGACGCATTCACTCTGACTTTGGAATTTTTTTCTGGGGAACCTATGTGAGATGGAATTTTTTGGATTTCGGTTCCATATGTAGGAGCACTGGAATTATTTTAAAAAAATACTAACTCAGTTTTCATTTTTTTTTTTTTACATGAGCTGATAGACACTCTACTTTAATTAAGGGTAAGGTAACGCCACCAATGTTAAAAAAAATCCCTCACACAAAAATTCTGAAAAAAATTTAAAATGTTCTCCTCTACACCCCCTATCAGTAGCTAAAATATCAGGTATACAAATTCGATCTAGTTTTTGAGTTATGAATTTTTAAAGTTGACTAATTTAACATGGGATTTCCATTTTTCCATGTTAAAGTAGTCAACTTTAAAAATTCATAACTCAAAAACTAGATCGAATTTGTAAACCTGATATTTTAGCTACTGATAGGGGGTGTAGAGGAGAACATTTTAAATTTTTTTCAGAATTTTTGTGTGAGGGATTTTTTTTAACATTGGTGGCGTTACCTTACCCTTAAGATGCATTGCACACTTCAATAAAAACTTGCGTCAAGATTTAACATCTTGAAGATTTTCTGGACTCTAGACATGAAAATTGGTTGTGTGAATCAAAATACCTTCAGTCAAAGAACATTGCTATATTTTTTCTACACCAACTATCACTGAATTTTCTAGAATTAAGTTGCAGGCTCTTGTCAAGTAAGACCCCATGTTAACCGACACTAGTCTGACTTTGGACTTTTTTCTGGAACGAACTAAGAATGTTAGGTAAGTACTATAACTATTTTGCGCCCCCCTCCCCTCCCCCTTGTTTACTGCAAGTCTAGACAGATTCAGCAGTAGATTAATCATTACCAGGGGCTTGGCTACTGTAGGAGCAGTGAGATTGCAGGTGAAGATGGATTGAGACGTCTGAGAATAGTAAATAGTATAACAGATAAGGTGAAAAGAATAAAAGTCCATTTTTATTTTATTTCTATGATAAAAATTCTGAAAAGGGGATTTCAGGGGAAATACAGGATGCAGTCAGTGTTACCTCCAGCAAAGCTCTTAAAGTCAGGCGCACTCCCCCCCAACTGTCCCAAAATACATTGAAGGAGTTACCACCCCCCACCCGTTGGCTTTCTCCCACTCTAAATTGTAACATTGCGGGATAGCCCCCCCCCCCCCCCCCCCCCCCCCGAGCCGCGACGTGGATCCGCCCCTGAGTACAGCCACACACCTGTGATTGTTTTCAGGCTTCTTATAATCCGACACTATGGTGTGTCCTGTAGGTGTAGACAAATGGAAGCTGATATCCAATTCTCCTTGGCCGCCATCAATAACCTAGGAAAAGCACCATTTACTATTTTATATCATCACAAAAAGTCATTCAGTCACACAACACTCACGCTGATACATCATGAGAAAATTAGAAATGTTAGATAACTACATGCCCAAGGGGCCCAGAGGGACTGCAGGGTAGGACTAGCCAGGTAGTGTACAACATCTCTAACTTGAGTAAATAAAATATAATTAAGAATAAATACATAAGCAAAGCATGCAATTAGCAAATTTCTCAACGTGCTTAACAGTTGTTGTATGCATATTAAAAGTATCATATGACGTAAGACAGAGCATACAAGACTTTTACATAATATAATCTAAAATTGCTATGGTGCACCACCAGCACAGTTCGAAATCAGCTTATAATTAAGGCGCCATATGCATACAGCAGTTCTACAGATTAAGGGACTTTGCATTGCTTGATTGTGATATAATATATTATTATGCAGATTTATAAATTAATTATTTTACTTTACTTTATTTTTAATACTTTTATCGTAAGAAAAATCAGAGACCCTACAGAGACCTCCATGTCTTATGGCCAGAATTTTGACCAGCTTTTCCGTGCTTCACTAAAACTGAGAGTGGCGGCGCCACTGAATCGCAGCGGCACGGCCCGGTTCTCGCTGGCTGCGCGGGCAATTTCAGGCTATGGTCCATTACTTGGTTGTGATGGATGTGAATTTTTGAGGATACGGACTGACCGACAGCCAAAAAAATTGGATGGCAACAAACGAAACAACCAGCATTGCTTTTGAAGTTTCCCTCCAAACGTAACTTGGCTGTGATGAGTTGGGAGAATTTTTCCCAGCCCCTCGCAACCGGAAGTACTCCCCCTCTACTTCATTTTGGGAGCGCGCGAGTTTCAATTGGCCGTGGCTGGCAATTTAACCATCACAACCAGGTTATGGACCCATCGACAGCCATTCACAACCAGGTAATGGACCATAGCCTCAGTCAGCAAGAACCGGACCGTGCCGAACATTTAGCAGCGCCGCCACTCTCAGAAGCAGCGAAACTCTGATCAAATCCCTGGCCATAAGACACGGAGGTCTCTGTATATGTAGGGTCTCTGAAGAAAAATCACGACACGCCCCTTTGTTCAAAAAAATCGCGCTTTCGGTGGGGTTTTTGCGCCCACGCCAGGCAGGAGCTAGGAGGGTCCGGAGGGTCTGTCCGGGTCTGTCCCAATATTTTTCCCCGGGTCTACAATTTGAAGACACGCCCCTGAGAGCCTGAGCTGCAGTATGATATTAACTGGATGCATGCACGACGTTGCATACGGTCAGTGCACATTATTACAGAAGGAAGCTTACTTGAAATTCGATGTCCAGAACTTGACCAGTGACAACGTTTTGAAAAAAACATTCCTCTTTACCAGGTTCGATACTAATCGTCATTTCTTTTTCAATACTTTGCACAAGTAGTATACCACTACACGATAGACAAAAAATCACAGAAAAAATCCTATGTTTATAGAATATTAGACTACCAGTTAGACCACCGCGTGCCGCCATATTTCTAAATCTCTAAACACATCGAAACACATGCGACGGTGATCGGCTTTTGTTTAGTGTTGTTTTTTGGCACATTTTTTTGATTTGAGAGTTGACGAGACTCACGTTCATTATATATTATAGCGACAAAAACTCGATCTTAATTATTATAGCGATATACAGGCTCGGACTGGCCATAAGGCTGGGTCACAGGGATCCCTCTGACTGGTCTCTCAGATTTTTAACATATAGGAGCATAGGAAGTTAACGGGAAGCAGCTAGGCCCGTTTTCGAAAAAAGCTTAATTTCCGTATAATTATAATTATAACTTTATATTAATTAATTGTGGCGGAGCTAGTTAACTAATATAATATATATGCTGGTCGATCACCCGCTCGATCGGCCGTCTCCATCGACCGATATATGTCGGACCTCGCCTCTACTCTTAATTGTGTCCGGATATTTGAGCAAACGTCGCGCGGGGGGTTGACCTTAATTATTAATTATAATATATAAAAAAAAATCCTATGTTTATAGAATATTAGACTACCAGTTAGACCACCGCGTGCCGCCATATTTCTAAATCTCTAAACACATGCGACGGTGATCGGCTTTTGTTTAGTGTTGTTTTTTGGCACATTTTTTTGATTTGAGAGTTGACGAGACTCACGTTCATTATATATTATAGCGACAAAAACTCGATCTTAATTATTATAGCGATATACAGGCTCGGACTGGCCATAAGGCTGGGTCACAGGGATCCCTCTGACCATGGTCTCTCAGATTTTTAACATATAGGAGCATAGGAAGTTAACGGGAAGCAGCTAGGCCCGTTTTCGAAAAAAGCTTTCCGTATAATAATGATAACTTTATATTAATTAATTGTGGCGGAGCTAGTTAACTAATATAATATGCTGGTCGTTCACACGCTCGATCGGCCGTCTCCGTCGACCGATATATGTCGGACCTCGCCTCTACTCTTAATTGTGTCCGGATATTTGAGCAAACGTCGCGCGGGGGGTTGACCTTAATTATAATATATAAAGTTTCCATGCATGCTTCGAATCCCGCCCCCCGCCCCAAACGACGCCCCGATGGGACGCGCGTTCGCGGTGAGAGGCGCGCGCGCGAGAGACGCGAGTACACGGATATCGGTCGCTTTTCGTCTCGATCGACGAGGCACGTCGGCAGACCGTTGTTTGTGTGCTATAACGATAGAACCGCGAGGTCCGTACAAGGCCGCACTGTCACTCGGAATCGGGGGCGGTCTCACCCCCGCCCCGTCGGAGGAGGGGCGAAAGTCGAAAAAGCTAGGGCTTTATGAACCTCGGAGAGGACCGGTACGCGCCCCTCGATCCCGTGGCGCGGCCGAGGACGGACGCCGGGGAGAGGGCCCCCGGAGGCCCGCAACTTCCCCGAAATCTCGTCCTCGGATCGATCGAGATTTTCGCCCTCTCTCGCCCTCCGACGCCCCTCCAAAACGGAAACTCGATTTTCACAAAGCATTTCCGGAAACTTCGGGAGTCCCTCCTCCCCCCGCCCCCGTCGCCCGGGTCGATTCCGGACGGGAACACCTCTCTGCCACGCTAAAAGAATACTTTGCGGGCGTTTCTTACACCCCCGCGCGGTGCACTTCCAGGATGTTTTAAATTATTAATGAAAATTATCAAAATTATGATTAAAAATTCAATTAACTCATACTTCAAAAATACAATTGCTGACAACCCTTGTAAAAAGGAATTATACTTATTACAAATTAATAAAGTATAATTCCTATGCTTAATTCGCCTAATTTAGTATAATTTCATTAATTTCTGAATGATTAATATACTAAATTACATGATTAATTATACTAGTTTAATTTTATTATACTAAATTATAGAAATAGTATACCTCTTTAAATCATTTTGAGGCAATCATATAGGGTTCAATATGTCACTTATTTTTCTTACTTTGGAAAAATGCTATTTTTGGAAAAATGCTTTTCTATAATTTAGTATAATAAAATAAAAACTAGTATAATTAATCTGTAATTTAGTATATTAATCATTCAGAAATTATACTAAATTAGGCGAATTAAGCATAGGAATTATACTTTATTAATTTGTAATAAGTATAATTCCTTTTTACAAGGGAATACCCCCTGTGTGTCCCACAGAGACACCTGCGGGACATTCATCGATATATAGTTATATATGAAATTAATCAAAATCTACTCAGGATGAAAATAAATGTTATAAAATACTATAATTTAACCAATATTAAAAAAAAAAAGTAACGTTCCATTAGTGCAGCTGCGGGGCATATACATGGGATATCCCTGGTGTATCCCTGCGAGACATCCGAAGGACATTTGATCTAAAAGTTCAATAAAATTGTGCGTTTTTTTTCTTCTGTGTCTCTTCTACACCATTATAAGTGAAGCAATTTCAAATAATTTAAAACCTTGTATTCCTTGTAAAGTATTGAATTAATATAATATAGGCCACGGAATATTCGCGGGGCATATTGCAGGGACGTTTCGCTGTGTCCCGAGGATATACCCAGCAAACCATGCCTTGCTGGCCTACAGCTGGCCAGCTGCTGGTCTGCTGCTGGTACTGCTGGCAGATGGCTTGCCAGCAGAGGCCAGCAGTCGGCCATCTGACGGAGTGACAGCATGCGGCTTGCCTTCAGAGGCCCATATGATGGCCAGCACTGGTATGCCATCCATAAATTTTGATTTTGAAATTTTTTGGGACAAATAATTTTTATTTTTGAAACATGTATTTCTAACATCCCTCAACTTAAATTCGTAAGAAAATATTAAAAATTTTAAAAAAATAATACTTTTATGCTACTTTTCTTACAGTTTGTGTTGAAATCTTCATATCCGTATAAGTTCAAATATTTTGAATAATAAGTAAGCACTAACATAAATAATTTACTAACAATCACCCAAGTGTAGGGGATAGGATACCTGCCTACGGTGCCAATGGTCCTGAGTTCGATTCCTAGTGGTGACAATTTTTTGATTCTATTTGATAATTTTTTCTTATTTTGCTTATATTAATTAAGCATAAAAATAATTTTCAGGTGATACTGAATGATTTTAATTTAATTGCAAATTAAATTAAATTTTGTGATGGCATGCCAGCGCTGGGTCCAGCATCTGGCCGGTATACAAGAAAAGCGCAGAACCAGCATGGCTTGCCAGCGCATGCCAGCAGTGGCAAGCCGGTCTGTGGCCAGCTGTAGGCCAGCAGGTTTTGGTTTGCTGGGTATACACTTGCGGTCCCTGCATGGGCTTAATTCTAAGAAATAATTTATTGAAGAAAGTCCATTCAGTTCTTCGCAGTATTATGTCCCCCTCTTATTAATAAAATTAACGCCCAGCTAGCACGAACAGGCCGGGCCAGAGCTGGCCCTCTGGTGGCCGTCTTGGCGAGCTTCTGGCTATGGCCTACCAGAAGCGGGCCATTCATTGGCCGTCTTACTGTCAGCCGTAAATGGCTTGCCAGACCTGGGCCGGACTGGGGCTTCAAACCACAAGCCGTAACAGGGACTTAGAATATTTTCAATAACATATTCACATAATAAATAATAAGTAATTAACATATCGTTGTTACATAATTATTAACGTTTAAAAAATAAATGTAGCTAAAAACTTAGGTCGGAATAAAAATATTTTTGTTAAGTATTCCAAATGTAAAGTTTATAAACCTAAATATTTACCATTCTCTTCTAAGAAAGGCAGTGTCCTAGCGGAAAGGACCTTCAGCTGCGGATCCAAAGGTGCCGAGTTCGATTCTCTCCCCATCCAAATTTTTTACATTTTTTTTTTGTTTTTTTGGGACCCAAATGCGTAGAAATTAAATAATAAATAAATACAAAAAAAAAGGGGGGGAAGCAAATTTTACTGAAATAAAGGTGAAATGCAATGACCCTGGCCCGCCAAGCCTGGCCCAAGAACGGCAAAAACCTCTGGCCGTTTTAAGCCCAGATTGCCATAAATTAAATGGCCCATGAATGGCTGCCCTGCTCAAAAATCTTGAGCATATCTTTGCAAGATCTTGACAAGATCTTGCCAAGTAAACACGAGAAGACCAAGAAAGAGGCGCAACAGGGTTGAGTGCTGGTCTGTAATATTATTATTGGATATTATCCTTCTAAAAATAATATTTTAGCCAAAAATGTGAAAAAAATTACAAAATAAGATATTTTTGGTTCAACAAGATCTTGAGCAAGATAATAATCTTATTCAAGACGTCATTTCTTACGCAAGATCACAATCTTAACAAGAAACTCACTTGCGCAAGAAAATATTCTTTGCAAGATAGAAAATCTTGCTCGTGTTTTCGAATTTATCTCAAGATTATTTCTTGAGCTAGTTACCGTCTTGCGCACGATGGTAATCTTGTTCAAGAAGTCATTTTTTACGCAAGAACAACATCTTGGCAAGTAATTAACTTGCTCAAGAAAAAAATCTTAAACAAGTTATCATATTTTTCTCAAGATTATTTCTTGGAGAAGTTACCGTTTTGTTTAAAATGACAATCTTGTTCAAGAAGTCATTTCGTACTCAAGATTTATATCTTGAGCAAGTAATAGACTTGAGCAAGAAAAAATCTTACACAATTTTTCATATTTTTCTCAAGATTATTTCTTGGACAAGTTTTCATCTTGCTTAAAATGACAATCTTGTTCAAGAAGTAATTTCTTACGCAATATTTATATCTTGAGCAAGTAATAGACTTGAGCAAGTAAAAATCTTGGACAAGTTTTCATATTTTTCTCAAGATTATTTCTTGTAGAAGTTACCGTCTTGTTTAAAACGACAATCTTGTTCAAGAAGTCATTTCATAGTCAAGTTTCATATCTTGGGCAAGTAATAGACTTGAGCAAGAAAGAAATCTTATACAAACTTTTTCATATTTACCTCAAGATTATTTCTTGGGCAAGTTACCGTCTTGTTTAAAATGACAATCTTGTTCAAGAAGTCATTTCGTACTCAAGATTTACATCTTGAGCAAGTAATAGACTTGAGCAAGAAAAAATCTTACACAATTTTTCATATTTTTCTAAGTATTATTTCTTAGAGAAGTTATCATCTTGATTAAAATGACAATCTTGTTCAAGAAATCGTTTCTTACGCAAGATTTAATCTTGAGCAAGAAAAAATCTTCAACATGTTTTCATATTTATCTCAATATTATTTCTTGGACAAGTTACCATCATGTTTAAAATGACAATCTTGTTCAAAAAGTTTTTTCTTACCCAAGATTTTTTATCTTGAGCATTGCAAGTAATAGACTTGAGCAAGAAGAAATCTTGCGCGCGTTTTCATTGCGCAAGTGGACTGCGCAAGTGGACGATGTGAAACAAATGCAATGCGCATGACCGTTTTTTTATAACACTTAAGATGGATGGTTGGTGAAAATTGAAGCTGGTGAAGAAACATTAAGATTTTGTGTGTTTTTGTGCTAATTAGTAGTTATTACACAGTTCCAGGTAAGCTTTAACTTATGTATAGTTGTTTTTGTTTAATATATTGTTAAGCTCACACAAAATTGTCTGTTTTTTTAATGACATTTCGATGGCTTGACCTGCTTCCTGCTTGCTGAGCGGCTTGCAAACATGGCCGGGATGTGATGGATTCTGATCAAGGATTCGACAACCATACCAGATCGACAAAAGTTGGCTGTTGTGCGCATAAATCAATGGCATAGCAGTATTTGGTTTGTATAAAGTTGATAAAGGTATGTATACTAGTACTGCAATGTATGCATACTGTGTATGCATATTATATAATATGCATGCATTTAAGTTAATGCAATAAATTGTGGTTGTATATGTATTAAATTAACATCGTTGTACAGTAGTGAAGTGTTTAAATTTGTTTTACAGTACAAAAATTGTTAATCATGCATTTAAATATATACTGTATATAATGCATCCCTGCTCAAAATTCTTGAGCAAGATCTTGGGCAAGATTTGCACAATACCTTTTGCAATTGTCTTGAGCAAGATTTGCACAATACCTTTTGCAATTGTCTTGAGCAAGATCTTGCATGTCTAATTTTATCGAATATCCTTTAAATATGTCTTTGATCCCCAGGTTCCGCAGGCCTAGCCGTTGCGTACGTGCATGGATAGAGTGAGAGGATTCATTGTGCGCTGAGCGGAGAGATGAAGCAGGATGATGAATATCCACAGAAAGGAAACCAGCAAGACAACTGCCGAACTTATAACGAAAACTATTATGTACTATGCATACCAGAAAAAAACTAATTAAACTCTTTATTTTTTTTCAGATGATGGATAAATGTATGTGACGACTGTGACGACTACTAGGTACCACACCTTGCAACCAAATCTTGAAAATCTTGTCAAGATCTTGCATTTACTTCCACAAATTTTTTCAAGTACAAATCAGTTGCAAGTCTTGTGAAAGATCTTGAACCCCAATAATGTTACCAAGATCTTGCACAAGAAAATATCTTGCCAAGATCTTGCACAAGATCTTGCCAAGATCTTACCAAGATCTTGCGCAAGATCTTGCCAAGATCTTGGCAAGATCTTGGTAAGATTATTTGGGCTCAAGATCTTGGGCAAAATTTGCGCAAGTCTTGAAGAAGTTTTGACCAAGATCTTGTGCAAGTCTTGGACAAGTTTTGAGTTTTGACCAAGATCTTGAGCAATAATCTTACCAAGATCTTGTCAAGATCTTCCACAAGAAAATATCTTGCCAAGATCTTGCACAAGATCTTGCCAAGATCTTGCCAAGATCTTGCGCAAGATCTTGCCAAGATCTTGCCAAGATCTTGGCAAGATTATTGCTCAAGATCTTGGTCAAAACTTGTTCAAGACTTGTACAAGATCTTGTTCAAGAAATTTCAGCAGGGTGACCAAGCGTCTGCCAATCTGGCATGCCAGAATCTGGCCAGGTCTTGGCCAGCTTCTGCGTGTTAATAATGTACATTATTATCATTATTTATATATTTTTATTTAATTTATTTTATATTTACTGTCATATATTTGAAAGTTGATAATTATTACATATCGATTATACTTAATTTATTTTTTGAAAAAATCATTAATTTACTTTTTATTTTCTTTTTAGTGTAAATGTGAAATAAGCTCTAGTTGTTTTAATTCCTTGTATTTATTATGTTGACACCCAAAGCCGAATTCGGCCTAATGTAAAAAAAAAAAAAAAAAAAAAAAAGACGAAGAACTATAGATTGGATTTGAGCATCGCGGAATCCTCCACACACGAAAGGAATTCAAATTTCAGCTCTGGGTCAAACACACACACACGATGCTCGAAACTAGTTATGGTCAAATCGAAATGCTCCAAAGCCGATGAAACTTTTACTTCGGCTGAAGAGCATTTTCATTTTACTGAACTATTATAGTTTGGAGCATCGCGGTTTGAAGCCGAAATGAGATTTTATTTGGAGTTTGGAGCAAAATTTGACCACACCCTGACTCAAAGGCACAGTTGGGCACAGTTGGTTACCAAGTTGAAGCTTGGGTTCTATTAACATTGTAATTTCAACTTGGCAGACCATTTACTAATCCCCTTGTGCCTGGTCACAAATGAGAATATCCCATTTGCTCCCAGTCAAATCAACTGTGCCCCAACTCGGTACCTCACAAAATGGCCGAACTTGGAAATTCACAGTTGGACAAATGGTTGGAACTTGGCGCCCCCTCCAACCCCCTTCTCCAATGAAATTTGTTTCCCCTAATTATATTAATTATTAATCGATATTTATCATGTATATCGTGTTATCCTATATAATTAAAAGTTAATTAAATAAAAAAAAAAAGTCACCCATATTTTTTTTCCTAGGTATACATATTAGATATTGTAAAATTTGGTATGATATTTTATAAAAGGCGTGCAGAGTTATAAAAACAAAAATTTGTTTTGATAACAACGGGCGATTAACAGCTTAATTGTTGTTGATAATATGGGGAATAGCAACTTGTTGAAAAAAAAACAAAAACATATTTTTGATATATAAAATAAAATAATCCGAGGCAATGAGGGTTGCTACCCCCTGTGACGTTGGTCGTCTTATTTCAAAGATGACCTCCCATCACGGGCTGTGTAATTTTGAGGATGAAATTTTATGTGTGCTGGTTTTTCTCTCCATATTTGCCAGCAAGCGACGAAGTATGATGATGTTCTCGCGATGTATTTCTGACATGACGACTTTGGTGTGTTTCTGATGGGAGCTGGCGGTTAGCTGTCTAACTTGGCCAGCGTGGAATGCGGCGTGATAGCGATCGCTCTCCGCTATCGTGTCGTGACGATGATGACGTGTGAATACTTGCAGTTTCTCCCACTCGATGAAAATAGCAAATATTGTAGCACTAATAAACTATATGTACAGGTTGCTATATATATTTGCACTTAAATACCATGACGTAATCCTAATTTTCCTAAAACTAATGAGTAAAATACAGGGATCGGATGCAGATGCACACGGATGCGCAAAAATGGGCTTGCATCCGCATCCGTGCATCCCAGATGCACAGGAAAAAATGAATGCATCCGGATGCGCATACCAGATGCATGAAAAATAAATATGCATCGTTATGCGCATCCACGGATGCACGAAAAATAAATTTGCATCCATTTAACACTTTTGTTTCTCTTTTTTATCAGGTTTTTTTGCTTATTGCCTCTAAATAAATCTTTAACACGATCGAGGCATATTTTTTAACTTTACTTGCCACTTGTCGTTTAAAAATTACAAGAAACAAAGTGTTTTATAAAAACCAAAGATTGGATGCGGATGCAGATGCAAGATGCACACGGATGCGCAAAAATGGGCTTGCATCCGCATCCGTGCATCCCAGATGCACGGGAAAAAATTAATGCATCCGGATGCGCATCTCAGATGCATGGAAAATAAATTTGCATCCGGATGCGCATCCACGGATGCACGAAAAATTAATTTGCATCCGGATGCGCATCTCGGATGCACGAAAAAAACGCGTGCATCCGGTCCCTAATAAAATATGTTGCGAAAAATAAACAATTCACTGCCAACTGGCCAGCTTGTCTACTTCCGTCTTCTTACACCCGTCGCGCCTTATTCCCGTTGTTTACTGTCGCGACGCGTGGCTCCAAAACATTCACGCTGATATGGTCGATTTTGCCACACTCACCACACAGCTCAAGTTGCCAAATTGCGGCAGCTCGTAAATGTGCGGTGACACCAACCCCTCTGCACAGGGGATGCTTGCCTGCACTAGCTACAAGAAAACCGACGGCCGCCCCCTCCACTCATGTCTGATGAGTTTTAGATTCGTCCCACGAATGACACAAACTTGCGCCAGCAAGTTGCTGCAGACAACCGACGATCTCCTCGAACTTCGATGTTGACTGTGGCGGTAATCATCCTGCTCGACTTTCCCTGAGGGCGCTCTCCTCGGATCGGGGCGCCATGCTGCGCCATGGTACGCCCTCCTCGAAGGCGCCTTCCACACCATCTTTTGTTGGGCCCTTGTCCTGCTTGACTCGACCCCTAGAAGCGCCCTCATAAAAGGCCCGCGGCGCTCCGCTCATCCTTGCCTTTCTCCATCACTGGACGTGCTTGCCCATCTTGAGTTCCGCAGATCACCTGACGTGCCAATTTTGGCTGAAAGCTATTTAAAGCTAACACCCAGATTTGCGAAACGCGTGCAGTTGAAATCTTATAAGCATTTGAAAACTAGAAAAGATGACAGCCACACTTCAAGTAGAACAAACTTTACGAAACTGCGCCGTAATTAAAACATGTAAATTTAAATGCATTGGTTACCAATTAAAATTATTGGACATGACAAAATCGTAGAAGTAAGCGAAGTAGTACACCCCCACGCATGCATGTAGAGTGCTATCGACAACCTGCGTGCAAGTGCACTGCCGAGAGTGCCGAGGTCACCCTCAATCCCGGACACGGCCCGCACGGTTTGTAACGGACCCTGACACCCTCCTCTCACTGTGAAGTTGGCCTGTTGCGCGAGCCACCCTAGCTTGGTCGGACTCGGTCTGAGGGGAGAATATCCTCCCTTGTAAAACACTATTATACTAAAGTATACACACAAAGTATAATTGTTATACTAAAGTATAATATATTATAAATTGTTTTATTATAATAACTTTGTATATATAATTATACTTTAGAAGTATACTAAGCACAGAAAAAATTATAATAAATTTATGATAAATTATACTAATTAAATCATAAAAATTATAATATTGTATAATTATAATATTACAGGATTATAATAAAATAAGTATACTAAATTAAAATTAAGTATAATTATATTATTATACAAGATGGCTACTATTAAAAACAAATGAGCATCAGAAAGCGTTGTAATAATTTAGTCAGCTGATGGTAAATTTCTGTGAACACGACGATGGCGTCATTTGATGAAAATGGAGAAAAGTGACAGGAAGTATCCATAATTGCTTTTCTTCTTGTTAATATTTACATTCATTAAGGTAAAAGGATACTTTTTGATGATTTCCTTTTATAAGATCGAGCTTTAATTGTTGAGAGATTACAATGCAAGTTTAGTCACCCCAAACCTCTTTGATCCTGCATGCTCGCTTGCTCTATAAATTCAACACTGCATGATGCTATTATTGCTAACTGCTCCAATTGATGGCTTGTTCAAAATTTCTGGTATCTGGTAGTTCTTTTATTATTTATTATAATATATATATATATATATAATATCTGTCTTATATTTTCCGTTAACGTGCATAATTTTCAAAAGTTCTATATAATTTTTTTTTTCCGTCTTTTTATATACGCTGCTAATACTTTTAGCTGCTGTATTAAAAAAATTACGAATGAATAGTTACTTAATTGGCTGCTAATAAAAAAAAAATAGATTCTGAAATTTTGAAAATTTTCATGACCCTATACTAGCTGTCGGACAAATGAATTTTTTTGTGCCAAAGTGACAAAAGTCAAACGGGGATAATAACCATATGATCTGGTGTGCAATACTGACCTCTCTGCTATAGCAGGTGAATGCAATAAGCTTGAAAAATATATAAAATAAAGCTCATTGTTGCAAACATATACATAAAATGGAAGACATATATCTATATAGATGTCTTATTATTTCACACAAGATCTTGGTAACAAATATATTGTTCATTATTGCGGACGTGGGACGATTTACTAATTTTATGCTATTTTAATTATAGAAACTATACTAAGTATAATAATTTTAGTATTCTTAATAGTATAATAAATTTAATATAATTAGGCATAATAAATTAATGATATATCGAACATTTAGTATAATAAATTTAGTATAATAAGTATACTGAATTATACGAAATAATTATTATTATTATATTATTTTTATTATACTAAAGTATACTTTATTATAGCTGGAAGTATACTATTTTTATTAAATTATACTATATTAATGTATGATAAAGTATACTAAATCATAAGTTTTTTTTACAAGGGCTGGCCGTTTATAACTCAACTAACTTATTGTCACTTGAATAATAGAAATATTAATCTTGTTACCTTCTAACGATTTGTCCTATTTAAATTTAGAGTGGAAACAGGAAAAAGTTGAATTGATAAGAAATAGATTATTATTATGGTAAACCAATTTATGACTTTTATTAATTTAATGCAACAGCTAGACTATACAGAATTTAATATGAAATGTGGCCAGTTTACTATTGTAGGAAAATGTTAATAAATGTTCGGTGCACAAACTTACAAGACGATCGCAGGCGATGTAGAAATTTATCACTGTAGCACACACCCATGAATGCAACTCGCGTGCAGCGTGTTGTCACCGATGCGCTATAGCGGCTGTAACTCGATCCCAGCCAGCAAGGGATTGACCAGCCGTGACACAATACGACAAGCGCGTGCTGGACTTACGCACTTGTGAACCGCTGATAGACGACTGGCTCCGAGTCGATGGCTGCATGCACCTTTGTCGACTCGAACATACCAACTTAACCTTTTGAACATTTAGTGACGATTTACATATATTGATTTTTATACTGATTTTAGTAAAATTTACTAGGTAATATATTATATAATAATAAAAGTTCTTTTTGACAGTAAAAAATAAATACATTAAATATTATATATAGTGAATTATTAATATAATAATTATTAAACACAGGGAATTTAACATGGTTAAATTTTTAATTATGTTATTATTAAAAAAAACTATTTGACAAATATATAATATATCGGGGGTATAATGATAAATTTAAATGCAATAAAAATAGAGTTGTTATAATGGGGTAGCTCGTATAAAAATCCCTTATTTTCTGCGTCAAATCTCTACATAAAATGCTTTTTATTATAACAGAGATATATGCTGGAAATGTGTGATTAATTGTTATTTAATTAATTTTTGAAGACCAGCATGTATCGCAAATCATTGATTTTTGTGCAACATAACAAAAATACTGCTGGGGCAGAAGGGGGACACTTCTATAACAAAAGGTAAAATAAAGTAAATGAAAAACACTATACTCCATGGCAGTTTATTTAGACATTTATTTTATTTGCAATTTTTTAGCACAATGTCATTAAATTTAAATACAATAAAGAAAAAAAAAAGCATATTATTATATGAAACAATTTTTAATAATTTTTGTATCTTAATGGATCGAGTATCGACTTCAATTTTTTTTATTGCATAAATGAATGGAGGCTTCAAGTGATGCGCTTTCGCTGCGCAACTGTTTGTCGCTAAGGTCCATCTTGCACTTGAAAATGAAGCAAAGTGTTTTTTTTAACTTTTCTCGGTTATAAATCAAGTAAAAAATCTAAATCTTTAATTATCTACTTTATTTTTCAGTTTGGACCAAAGTTCCGTAAAGGAATTATCCCTGAAAAATCTTATTCTTGGTGAAAAAACGAATTCACGTTTTTTTTACATAGGTTTGGTATAGCGGGTGGGATCACCGAAAAATCAGCTGACTTGAAGTCTCTATAGAGCGTGCAACGTTACGATACCCTGATTTTTTTCAGATTTTTTAGAGCCCGGGAACTATTTTTAAAAAAATTATTTAAAGTTTTTTTTGTGACGTCACGCGGCGGCAAGTCCTATCTTTTTCTTAAGGAGCGGCGTCTCGTGACGTCAAGAAAAAGAACTTTCAATATTTTTTTAAAAATACTTCCAGGTCTGTAAAAAATCTGAAAAAAAATCAGGGTTGGATAACTTTGCACGCTCTATCTATTTCTGCAATAAAAAATTTTGAGGTTGATACTCCATTACCATTATTTTAATACAATCTTATGCATTCAGATCACATGTATCTTTTAGATATGGTATCTAATTTAAATTAAGAGTGTAATATAATATGAGGCATCATTTAAATAAAAAATGCTAAATAAATAAATCATGCTAGCTGACAGATCTATGGTATGTAAATTCGGCAGTTCAATAGTATCACGGTAGTTAATTATATTATACTATAAAAAAAATCATGCAATAACAAATTATATACCCTTTTTTATTTTTAAATAATATTTTATTATCTGTTTTCTCAAATGATTCATTAAATTAATTTAAAATATTGCAACAATTATTTTTGGCAAATTTTTTAATCAAATAAACTGCATAAGCATACACACACACACACACACACACACACACACACACACAAAATTAAACATTGAAAAACCATTTACACAGCAAGAAAAACTTAAATTTTAAAATATAAATAAAAAAAATAAAAGTAATTAATCCTTATTCACATATATGTAACAACAAAATAAAATTTAAAATAAATTTAAAACAGTTAAAATTCTTTAGTTTTCAAATAATAAAATTAAATAAGAAAAAACATGCAGGAAAATAAAAAAATAAACTTTTTAAAATAATAACAAGTTAAAAAATTTAAAATATAATAAGAATATATTAAGGTGTATATATGCATATACAGTTTCTTTGGTTGGTTGGTGCGGCAGCACAAATTGAAAAAAAAAAAGAAAGCAAATTAACATTTCGGAAGTTATTCAGAACTTACTTAGATAGCAATAAAATAAATTAACCTAGTTTAATCACATCAATATACACACAAAAAACATAATATTTAAAAATGTTGACTTCATGATTTCAGTAATTATTCAGATATTACATTTGTATAGAAATTATAACGATAAATTGCATGATCACTTTTTTTTTAAAAAAAAAAGAAAAAAAAAGAAATAGAAATAGATTTCACTAACTTTTGATATATATAAACAGAAAAGATTACACTATCATTCCTTGTATAATATGCTTGAAATCCTATAAATAATAAAAATAAAATTTCTAATTAAATTTAAAAAGCTGTACATACGAGTAGTTGCGAACACAACTGTGGCCAGAAGATACCAGGCTGTTGACATGTATGTGGTACTGAGACTATTTTGTTGCATGCTTTTAAACAGTACACACTGCATGCAACATTGCCTGGCAAGTTACATCACAAATACCTTCTCGGCTAACTTAAGAGGGAACATTTCCTTGGTCTTGGGACAAACCACTTGACCATTGTTATCTGCAGCAAGTTGCTGCAGAGCCTGCAACATGATAACATAATACTTGTAAATAAAAATGCCTGTGAACACATTGAAGTAAAGTTTGAAGAACAAAAATTGTTTTATTCATATAAGCCGTCTCCCGTGTCATGTGACTTATGTCACTGCCATCTCTGTTCCAAAGATCACGAGAGGTGTGGTAGATAGATAGACAATATTGTGAATACACGAATGGATGCCAACAAAGTTATTGTGCTAGCCAGAAAGAGGAGTTTAATCAGTTGGGGTCAGTTGGACAGTGTCAATGGTTTGTTACCAATGTTTGAACAAAGCAATGTTTATTCTACAAGGATTTCCAATCTTAATAACTCTCACCTGTTCTCCATAAATGAAACCATTGGGTAGGACCATGGGCTGGTTGTGCTCATTTAGGGGAAGGCCCGAGATGAAGCAAACGAGACGCGACTGCGAGCAGTGAGCAAACGGTAATGGTAGTGCCAGCTCATTGAGGGCCGCGTTGCACACAGGGCAGCTGGGATTCCGCTCCTCGTTGGACATGTAGCAGTGAGTGATTACAGTTCAGGAAAAATACCCAACAGAGAGACACCAAAAGTTAGTACTAACGTTTGTGTAGGTTATAGGCTTTAATTGGTGGGTGTTGGATACACTCAGTTCTCTCTATTGGATACACTCAGTTCTATCTACAGAATTAATCAAAATTATTATTTCTGGTGTAAAATTTTTTTGGCATGTCTAAGTAATTATAAAAGCTACAGACAAAAGTTTTATATTGATTCAAATTACTTTATTTTAAACTAACAATTGTAAGTATCAACAAAAACTATGAATGGTAAAGCAGTTTTTTGTTTTAAAATAGTAACCACCAACTTTATTTTCCATACATCTCTCTGGATGTATAATTACTATATGTAATCTAATGATTAAAATAAAATTACAACAGTTTTAAGTAAATATTAATTTTGCTAAGACTGAAGAATCTTGTGCATGTAAGTGCTAAGCTGATGTCCTGCATAAGGATAAACATTAATTGGTCATGGTTTATCCTCGCACAGTTTACTCTTTAATTTCATTGTTAGTTCATTAATATGCAGAGTGAGACAAGTGAAACTTACTCACTTACCTTCAACAGACCGTCAACACTCATTCTAAAAAGCTTACACACAATATCTCTGACTGTTAATGATATTAATTAAAGCACAGCTACCTACTCCCTATTGGAAATTTGCAATTGTATTCAGCCAAATTACAATTGTAATTTGACTGATTACAATTGTAAAACTAAGATTGCAATTGTAAAACTTGGGTTACAATTGTAACATTTGGATTACAATTGTAATGTTCATGATTACAATTGTATTATTTGAGATTACAATTGCTTTCAGGTTCTGATACAATTGTATTTCTTAGATTACAATTGTATTTTTTAGATTACAATTGTAATTCTTAGATTACAATTGATTTTTGTGCTTACAATTGTAATTTTTACAATTGTAATTGGATTGCAATTGTATTTGGATTACATAATTGCTAAAAAAAAAAGTTGATATTTTCATTGTTAATTTATATTACACGTACACATTTTGTCAAATTCTTATTACTTCATTCAATTAATATTTTTTTATGCTAAGTTTGTAACTTGGCTGTAATATCTAATTAAGATACAAAGGTACTATATATATGAAGCTTTAATTGATAGTATATATATATTTAAAATAAATAATTACTTTTGGAAAAAAAAACATGGATCGACCCCTATATAGGCTTAATTAATAGGGTCACAATTAAGTCAGATCAAATCGATGCATGTTAACATATATAGTGTAACAAAAAATATAAAAAAAATACAATTTTTTTGAATTTATACTATATTTTAATGAATTAGGGGTCAACCCCTAAGAGGTCATTGTGGTTGTATTATGTCATCAAAAGCACTTAACTAATAGCTGCATGAACCTGTCTCGTAGTATATATCACTTTTTTTTTAATATGAATTTGAAAAAAATCAAGGGTCGACCCCTGAAAGGGTCACATTGAAAAAGGTAAAAATATAATTCAGAGATGTATGTTAAATTATATAATATATATTATGAAAAAATAGTTAGAAAAAAAAATTAATTTTTCAATCAAATGTTAGGGGTCGACCCTTAAAGGGTCATTAAGATTAAAAAAATTCAATGTTGAACCTGTATGTAGTCCTCACATATTTTGTCAAATTTTTTATTAAAATTTGCATACTTTTAAAAAAGACCCCTGCTAAACCCCAAGGGTCGACCCTTAAAATTAGTGAATTAGAGCTCCAAGTTATATTAAGTTGATTGCTAATTTCAGTTTTGCAATTTTTTAGGAAAAAAAATTTTTCAGGGTCTTTTGACCCTGAAGGGTTGAAGGGTCGCAAATTTAAGGGTCACCATAAGAACCGCCATCAAATTTTACCCTAGGATCAAAATTTATATGACATTATATTGAAATGCCCCCTTGTCATTTCCCCATAACTTTTATTTATTTTATATATATACCTCAATGTTCTTCATCCTATTAAAAAGCAGTGGCAGCGCAATGGTAAGAGTATGATCAACAGTGGTAACCGAAGTACAGCAACGCAGGTTTGGGTTAGTAGTTAGATCGGTGACCGCTTTTTGTAAATTTTACAATCGTAATTATTACAATTGTAATAAATGCAATTGTAGTTAAATACAATTGTATTAAGGCCTTTACAATTGTAAAAATTACCATTGTAAAAGGACCAAAACGCAATGGTATTTTTATGGAGCATACAATTGTGAATTTTACAATTGTAAATTTCCAATAGGGCTATTATGAAAATAACAGCAACTGGTGGTTTGCCAGAGGGGTAGGGTGGATAGGGTGAAAAGACTTGAAAGGTGTAACTTGCAGCCTATCCCTAGTGTACTTGACTCCATTGATATGAAGTTTATGTTTAAATGTTTGACTGGGTATTATGATTTTCATGTGTTTGGTCCTGAGAGAGTCATAGTAAGAAATCGTAAAGATGGCTTGCGTGGAGGGTCTGCTACTCTCACATTTCCTAAGGCCTATTCTGATGCTTACCTATGTTCAACTTTCCCAAGGCTAATTAGAGCTTTTAATAAGCTGCCTGTCGAGACGAGAAATTTATACCTTGATAATTTGTAGCATATTCTTTGTTTTTAGGTAAATAAATCATTAACGTATTTGTATATATTGTTGTATTTATGACGAAGTAGTTTATTTTATTGTGTGTAAAATGTCTGATAAATTTTACCTTATTTTTGGGTGACTTGACACTTAGTGAATGGGATCCCCTTTTTGAGTCACCCATTGAGCATTGTGTATTAAAATGTATCACTGTGTATTATGTTCTTTTGCTCAATAAACATTTATATTATTATTATCACCTCCCCCCTCCCCTTTTCAGGTCGACGAGCCTGTCTCATTAAGGAGGGCTTATTTGGGGAAAGGTGGGGAATTTCTTCCACCGAGCCCAAAGTTTGATAGGCTGTTACTGAAAACAGCATTATTAATATATTTTAACCTACTTGAACGGGTAGGTAAAAAATTATTTTGTTGTTACTTGTCATGAGATGGAGGACGTCAGGGTCAGATTGGGGGGTGACGGCACAGTCGGGGATTACAGATGAGGGGCGCCTACACCCCAATGGGGGGTCTGGGGGGCACAGTCCCCCAGTAGCCCTCCGCAGACACGATTTTTTTAAGACCACGCCCCTTTTTGAGCAATTTTTACACAAAAATGTATTATGCAGTTTATAATTAATAATGATGTATCAGATATTATTTGCGCCGTACATATAAAATATTCAATATAATTATTTGGGTGAATATTTACAAAAGGTAACGCCCCAGGTAAACGGTTCCTAAATCCTATATAATTACTACAGATTTTATAATAAAATTAAAAAATATGAAATTATAAGTTTATGACATTGGAACTTTTAGGATATATATTATAAGAGTGGACCTAAGTATAATTTATCAAAATTAGTTTCATTGATTTGAGTTGATGATATTATTTAATTTTAATTCTATAAAAAAAATGAAAAAAATAAAAAAATTATCTCCTCCTAGGAAAAACTTTTTGAAAAAAAAAAAAAAAAAAAAAAAATGCAGCTGGATAAAAATATTTATCGACCGTCCAAAACTTTGGCATTATTATTTTCTAAAAAAAAAAAAAAAAAAAAACTTTAACTTACTCCCATGCTTTGTTTGACACACCCAAAACTTCAGACCCATGCATCAAAGTTGGTATTAGGACAGAGTTATACACAGCTATATAGCTATAGCCATATTAGACAACAGCTCAGTGCGACACAACCATGCCATACTACCCACAATCCTCCTACCAGCATTTACTCTCTTATCAATCTCTCCATCTACACTTCCGTCCTCCCAAAACAATCTTCCCAAGCATAAAAATTCTTTCACTTGTTCCAGCTGTTCTCCTTATAGATCAAATCCTTTTGCCTCGTTGCTATCTGTACTACCAAACACCATTACTTTTGTCTTGCTCACATTGATTTTCAGATCCATTCGACTAGTACTCACTTCCAAACAGTTTAACCTTCTTTGCAAGTCATCTACACTATCAGCTAACACCAGTGCATCATCTGCATACAACAACCATGTGTGAATAAATAAAATAAGATAATAATGATAATAAAAAATTAAAGTGAGCTTGGTGAATGGACTGTTGACTGAACTTACCCAGCCCTTCTTCACTGCTTTCAGAATAGGCAGATATTATTTTAGATACAGTGACAGTAAAGTCAGTACACTGAACCTCACTGAAACTTTAAGTGAAACAAAAAATTCAATATCTTTAGTTTCTTTTATTTTAAATAAGCATGACTTAGCAGAGCTGAAAACTCCTTATAGTGGTACATGAATTTTGTAAGATTGTGAGAGTTAGGTTTCAAATGAAATCAGTGAATATACAAGAGCAATGAAACAAGTGTATAAGCTATTGCAGGTAAAGATTTGTTTATTATCTTATTTCACTGTAGTGAACATGACTTGTGAACCAGACTCTCATATAAATGCAATAACTTTATACAGAGATAACATGTACAAAGATGAAGTTTGTGTTGAGAAAGGATATGGAGTCTTAAGAGCTGAGAGACCGGCCTGCAGTGCCACGGTGAAGACAGACTGAGATGCCAGCTGGAAGAGGCGGTAGTTCTCGTGACGGAACTGCTCGATCAGACGCTGCCAACGACTCTCGTCAAGCAGCTCTTTGTAGGGCGACAGCTCTGTAGAGGCTGGAAATGCAAGAAGTGCCATGCAGTGCTGCACTTCACCCAACTGGTCCTCCTCAAAACCAGAGAAGAACTTGCGAGCATGCCTGCAAACAAACGTGTTGATCAGATAATGTCTTGCAATAGAACAAGAACAGCTGGCAATGAAACAACACCTAAATATAATGCAGATATGCACAAAATAAGGAATGGGTGAAAAAGGTTATTATTAATATCCTATGTATAGAGGTTATGTGTAAGGATGGCCTTTAGGCCTAATATCGCCTATAATAAAGAAATTATTCTATTCTATTCTATTCTATTCTATTCTATTCTATTCTATTCTATTCTATTCTATTCTATTCTATTCTAAAGGTAGCACATAACACGGTTAAAAAATAGCATCAGTTTATATAAGTTTGGTTCAATACTTTATTTTCTGATGTGGTCAAAAAGATAATTACGTGTTTGATTTATTAATATGTAATGGGAGTAATACAATTATTATATGAGGTAATAAGTTTCATATACCAGAGTCCTTACAGGCCTGAAATAGTCATGGTGTGTATATTCTTTGTTAAAAAAAATTAGCAAGGAAAGTTTCATAGGGGTAGAAAATTTCTTGCTGAGACTACTTCATCTCAAGAAAATTTTTATTCAGGTGTCAGTTCATATTTAACTAGTAGTATATTATCAACCTTTTGCAAAGAGTTCTGAATACAGTAAAGTCATGTGGAAGAAAAGGTTATGCTAAAGTCTGGATCTAGTACTAGTCAACTGAGGTTTAAGTATAAAGTACAGCAAATGTTTTTTTATCAAAAATATACTATTAGATTTACTAAAAACATGGACTAATATATTTATGTTTTTAACCCATAATCCATGCATGGTGATAAACAAATCAATTACTTGTGACCGAAGCAAAATTCAAGTTTACCGGTACTAAAATCTTTTCTTCCCCAGTGAATGTAATTGATTGAGATGACTTGCCTGACAGCATCCATCCTACGGTCTGCCTTGACAAGCTCAACAAACTCTTGAATGCGAAGATTGAACTCCATGGAACTCTTGAGCTTGCGCAGCTTGCTCTTGTTGTCATGACACCAGGCAAGGCACTTGGAGGTATGCCGCTCTGCTAGGTTGGTTTCCACCTCGCGCGACACCAGGAATACATCCAGGTTGGTCAGCTCCTGTAGTTGCGAGTGGCTGGCCAGCCGCAGTGCTGCACCGTAGTAACCTCTTCGTAGGAAGTACTCCACCAACATGCGGTCCAGTCGCCTACGCCGCCACAGGTTCACTGTGCTTGAATGTGGAGACGCGTACTCTTTGAGGTGTTCGAGACGTCGCTTGCAAACGTGAGCAGCATCAAGCTCATCAGTTATACTCTCCTTTGCCTGCAGCATACATACAATTGAATAAATTCAAAGCTAAGATTTAATAAGAAATAAGAAAGTTTAGTATGATTGGTAAATTACATTACACTGTAAAACTTTGATTTTATTAACTTCAATTTTCCAAAATTATTGAATTTTTTAATGCAGAAAAGATAATACTGTACTAGGTTCTTCTTGACTTTTAAGATTTGATGAATTTACTGTGATTATGTTTCCTAGAGACTAAGGGAGCAATCCTGCAAATTAAATCAAATACTGTAGTTTAAACTGTAATAGATTAAATTTTATGCAACAAAAAATGAAAAATTAATAAAGAAATAATGCAGCAAAGTTATTAAACTTGTATTTACATACTTTTTAAAAATATTATTATAATTACAGTATGTATAACTTCTTCAGTTTAGGATGTAATTAAAATGTAGCTAATTTTGTTAAAAAATGCCTCCAATTCTACTTACTATCCTATTTGTACTTTGCAGCAACTCAGTTATACATAATAATTATACATAATAACTAATAAATATACATTACTGGCCAAGTGGACATACAATACTATAAAACTTGACTGCATTGACTTTTATGAGCGGGTTAGCCATCTGATCGAGATTGACACAATTTCTAAAGGAAACACAATATATGAGACTGTTAGTTTCAAATCCAACTCTTTGCACTTTCTGATAAGAGGTAACTCATATCACATCACCTGAAAGGTAGACGTTATCAGAATATGCAAAGAGATGGTTTTGAAGCCAACAGTTTCATACATTCAACTATAATAGAAGTCCTGAAATGGTACTATCATGCATTATAAATACATTAATAACAAATCTTAAATGATGCTTGTTGGTAATGCATTGGTATTCAAATTTGATAGATCATATTTTATTATACGGAATTGTTTGAATTCTTTCAGAACCTATAAATTTTTTAACATTTAAAAATGAAAAATGCTTTAGAAATGTGTAGATTTTCTGATGACTTCCCTCTTCTGAGTTTTTGTGTCAGATTTCGCATTGCTAAATATTACAAATGTAATTGTATACCTTTCTCTTGAGGACTTGTAGACGCTCGACCATGCCTCCCAAGATTCGGCTGATCTCACCAGCCTCCACAGTGTCGGCACGCAGCCCCTTCTCTAGTTCTAATGTGGCGGCCTGAACATGAGACACCTCTCGGTCCAACTGCTTCTGAGCAGCACGGAACTTCTTGTTTAGGATCTCATATGGCACCTACACAAAGTACACAGCTTTACAGTGGTCTTGCTATCCAACATGTGCAGAACATACAGAGTATCCATTTTTTTTTTTTTTTTTTTGATCCCAATGGGTTTGGAACTTGAGGCGGAATAGTAGTGGGTTATAGGTATAAGGTAGGGAAAGGATGATTCAATGATCTAAAGAGAACCAGTCAATGCACTGCTCCACGTTCGATCTTTATACTTGAAATTTTAGTGTGTTTTTTTTATTATCTTTATGTTCACCAGCTACTTTTGTGGCCTACATGCATAATTATAATATGTGTATGCATATACAATCGCAAAGATAGCTTTTTGTTATCCTTTTTTTTTTCAATTGCACAGTGCATTGATTGTTAAATCACTGAAGTCAACATTGCAAACTACATCAAGAGTGGTTAGGAATTGAATGGGTTTGATCATTTCAAGTAAAAATTATGTTGCAACCTTCTTCAGGCAAATTCATCTCGCTTAAAGTGCAGTTAGTGCAGTGATTGATGCACTTGCGTGTGCTTCCCCAGGTTTTGGACATCACTTTGGTTCATTGATAAAAAGTAGAGGTGTCTGTTCTGACTGAGGTTTACTATGGTTCCCTCAATCTCACTCAGCGAATGACCATCTTTTCCCTCATCCCTTGCCCCTACCCATTACCCTGCCTCAAGCTTCAATTAAGCTCATAGAGAGGTGTATCCCTGTAAATAAAAAAAAAAGGTTGCCACAGCTAAAAGAGCATGCATAGAGCCTGTTAAAAGCTATATATTCAAGTAATAATTACTGAACAAGCAAATTCATATGCAACTATGTTACGCGCATGTATATGTATGCATACATATTATATCATATATAATACAGTATGTATGCATACTGTATGCATACTTATGGAATGTAAATTACTACCGTACCGTATATCATTCACTTATATTATAATCCAGAGAAACCAATCTGCAGAATATCATCCATAAGTTATATTAATACTGATGTTACTGTGCAGTATGTATGCATATATCCCAGTATCAGCATAAATTTTGTATGATATGCATACTCATATTTATTTTCGAACTAGAAACTGACCTTTAAAGTTGGGTGCTCCAATGATTTTATGTCTGCCATTTCTCACAAGAAGAACAGAAGTGCCGTCACATTCGTTGAAAATGTGCTACTTGTGGTGAAACTAGTGAATTGCAATTTATTTTTAAGCGTTCAGTAACATACTACACCACACAGTTCAATGTATGTTGAGTATGTACGTCGCAGCTGATTGGGAGCGGATTAGGAGGATTAGCAAGGAGGAAGGAGAACAAATGAGAACAAATCTAAACATCAAGGCTGTGTCCCAATACTCGTTTACTACCCTTCCCTACCCTTCCCTACACTACCCTACCCTACACTTTCTTCAAGAAGGGCCCTTTTGTGTTTTTTTGGTATTGGGAACGACTTCTTCTTCTTCTTACAATTGTTGGAAGGAGCCTAAACGGCTATAATTCCACGTACTGAGTAACTTGGATCAATTGTATAGTTGAACTGTTTTTTGCAGGGTCTTGTAAAGGATAATGGACGAACAATGGATAGGATGATTATGGAATGTGGGATGCAAGGTGATGATGGAAGTGGTACCTATATGCCCACCACGTGTTACCGTGGGTGAACCAAAACCACACAAGGAATTGGTTGGATTTTAGGACATTGGGTTGACGGTGTGGTGTGGGGTGCAATAATGTAGGTTGATGATGCAGGCGACAACATGCAAGGAATGGCAGGAATTTGAAAGATTCTCAACGTGTCGACTCCTGTGGGCCGACCGAAGAGCAGGGTCAAAGTAGGATTATGTGGATGCGGTGAGGCGAGATAATGATTATGAATCAAATTGACTGGGGATAGGAGTATAGAAATCAAGACGATTAATATATAGAATAGGATAGGGATAGTTACCAGGAGAGGACAGACAATTTGAGCGGAGAGTCACGTCGGCGTTGCTCACTCTGGCGCGCCATCTTGATTCTCCTATTGGGAACGACACTTTTCGTTCCCTTTATTCCTACAAATTCGCCACCTGGTGGTAGTTTTTTTTAAATTAAAAAAAGCTGAAAAACACTTTTCAAATAAAAGAGGGAAAAATAGAAGTAAATTTTAATTTTAATTTAATTAATTGTGTTAATTACTTTCAAAATATTAATAACAATAATAAAAAATAATTATTTTTTTTATTGTAATTATTTTATACTATTTTATACTTACAGTTAGTACTTTAAACTAATTTTTTTTTAATTAAATAATTATAATTTTTATTCAATTTATAAAAATTTGCGGTAATATTTTTATTATTATATAGGCACTTAATTGCATATTAAATTATTTAAATTCCGATCAGTTTCCATATAGCTTTCATCAAATGTCTTCTAGATTCGAGTTATCAAAATAATTATTATAAAGTATGAAAAAATAATAAAGTTACATAATATACGTTGCAACACGTCCGCGTCCATATATGGCACTTCTGAATCCTGATGGTAATATTGCCGCATGGTATATAATATATTATAATATATATATATATATATATATATATATATATATATATATATATATACCATATATTATATTTATCCCCCTTCTTTTGATTAAGTCACTAAAATTTTCACATTCTAATATCTCATTGTTAGAGCTCACAATGGCTTATAATTATAAAAATAGAACAAATGCAATGGCCATGGCACTATCCTTCTATATACTTAACTATAGCTCTATATATATTATATATATATATAATTAATATATAGCTATATAATATTTGGATAAACCTCTATAACATACTTTTTATTAATATAGTCAAAAAACTCCGAACACCTTCCGAATTAAACCCAAAAACTTGAACGTTTCACCATGGCTCTCATTGAGAACGAGCTAGGTTATTATATTCTTGCAGCCACGGCCTTAACTGCAATAATTCTCATCACGGCATTTGCCTAGCTGTGACTGAGGGAAACGTGACATCCTCTGATTATCAGCCAGCAAGCGCGGATCCAGTAAAAATTTCGGGGGGTCGGGGGGGGCCTCCTGTTGTTAAAAAAATGGAGTGGGGGAAACGCCTCTAGACTCTATTGCCCATGTTAAATTCAAAATTTCAGGGGGGTGGGGTTGGGGGACTGCAGCCGCCCCCCTGGATCCGCGCCTGTCACAGCCACAGAATTGAAGATTCATGATGATGCTATATATACATTTTAGTTTAAATTGTCATGACGTTCGCCACGTGCTGTCGTGTTTGGTGATCTGACATGACCCGGTCGGTCAAACCCAATTAATATAAACCACTGCGCCATAAGTGACACGTACGTACCTCCTCAAGTTCCTCACCGGCTTTTTCAAATAATTGAGTAAAATAATTTTATTTGAAAAATAAAAACATGCAGGAAGAAAATATATATAATAAAATAATTTAGAACAAAAATATTACTATTAATTAATTTAAGCCCGTACTTAATTGCACGTGTTATATTCAATATATTGACTGTATTAGACGATATACATGCATTAATTTTTACATGCAAACAGGCGCGGATCCAGGGGGGGGGGGCTGCAGCCTCCCCTCCCCCTCCTGAAATTTTGGATTTAACATGGGCAATATAGGCATTTCCCCCACACAAATTTTTTTTAACATTGGCCTTATAAAGGCAGCCCCCCCCCCCCCCCCCCCGAAATTTTTTTCTGGATCCGCGCCTGCATGCAAATGTCATTAACTTAAGTTAATACGTAATGATTGAAAGATGCAATATCCATGTCACTTATAATATAATTAAACATTAAACAAAATTTAAACAAATATTATTATCCGGAGTTCAAGTTTTCTTATTGTAAGGATTCCATGAAAAATCGTTTTCAATAGAAAAATGATGTCATGGCATTCATGCATGCAATATACCGAAACTTTAGAGCAAATCATGCAGTTACAAATATTTTAAAAATATGTTATTATATATATTGTATAAATTTTCCAAACAGATAATACATAATTAATATATATAGGCCCCCCGGGTCATTATTATTTTTTCTAATATATATATATATATTTATTCCAATTTTATATTTTTATAATATATATTATTATAACATATTACATATATGTATGTATATATATATAATATATATATATATATATAGGAGGTGTGCGCTTGACCAGGTCTCGTCAGATCACCGAAATCAAGCAACGCCGCGCGTGGTTAGTAGTTGGATGGGTGACCATTTTCAACAAAAACAACGTTTCCCACCCAGGGGTAAAACGTTACGCTTTTCCACTATGTGGTTCCCCTGGCTTTGGACCATTGCACTTCCGGTTCATTAACAAAAGCTGTAGCGTCCATCCTGGCTGAGGTTTCCACGTTTCCCTCAGCCGCAGGCAAATGCCGGGATGGATTTGCAAGGCCGTGGCCGCCCCCGTTCCAGAAGAGCCCGCGAAACGCTCAAGTTAGGGTTTCGGAAAGTTCGGGGTTTCAAGTTATATATAGTATGTAATTAGTAAATAGAAGTACCCAATATATGCTTTAATTAAAAAATTAAATATATATATATATATATATATATATATATATATATATATATATATATATATATATATAATATTATATTATATTATATTATATTATATTATATTATATTATATTATATTATATTATATTATATTATATTATATTATATTATATTATATTATATTATATTATATTATATTATATTATATTATATTATATTATATTATATTATATTATATATATATATATATATATATATATATCATAAAGCCTTCATATATTTTCAAATTTTTTACAAAAGAAATTTCAATATATTTACATTATTTACATAATTTCTTTAGATATATTTATAAAAAATTATTATTAATTGATAAAATTTATACAATATACGTTTCTTGAACAACTTAACTTAATGTGTTTATTTTTTATATATTAATATAATAGGACATAAAATATATTATACTGAAAAAAAAAAATGTATTTACTCCATATTATTTTTAATTGTATAATTAATTTTAATTGTTAATTAAAATTAATTAATTATAATTGTTAATTATAATCAATCAATTAATTAATTATAATTGTTAATTATAATCAATTAATTATAATTAAAATTAAAATTAATATTTAATGTCAATATTAAATTATATTTATTAAATTAATAATTTAATTATAAGAATTTATTATCAATATATTTTTCTAATAATTAATTAATCAACAAATTTTAAATTAATTTTATTATATTTAAGTAATTAAATTATTTAGATTTAAATATTCCCAGGGTAGGGAACGACGCCATCTTGCTCGTCAATTTAGGGTCCATCGTATGCGCCCTACAAAAATGGCGTCGGTAGGGGACGAAAAAGGGAGCGAAGTAGGGGACGAAAAGTATTGGGAAGCAAATTCAATATGGCGGAAGGTGATTTTTAGGGAAGGGTAGTAGACATAGTAGACGAGATTAGAGAATTGGGACAGCGCCCAACAGAACTAAAATTTTCTGGTAAAATATTTTGACGATAGATGGCTCTGACAACCATATATATGAAAATATTCGCGCAAATGAGCAAATGAGCCAAATGAGTGAGTTATTTTCGAGTTCGAGTGTGCAGAAATGTTGAACTTATTACAATTTTACAATGAAAAACGTTTTTTGAGACCTCCCTCGCTGCTTCATACAATTTTTTTTAGCGCCTCACCGGCATAACTTTCGAGATAATTCAAGAGTTTAAAATCCCATCTGATGCATGGCATATATGCGTTGAAGGCATACCGCTAGAGATCGAGGCCTCAAAATACAAATTAGACAGGCACCAAGTGGGTTTAAAGTATATAATCAACATTCGCATCATTTTTTTCCACGCGTGATATGCATCCGTGCGAAGTCGCATATATCAGTTCAAAGTAAGAAATTTAGTCCTTGATGACGTCAGCAAGGACTTTCTTTACAGCGCGACTTCGCACAGACGCACCGCGCGCAGGTAAAAATAATACGAATGTTGATTATAAACTTGAGCAACACTTATAATGTCTAATGATTATAATGTCTGTCTAATTTGTAATTTGAGGCCTGTATACCTTTAAAAAAGCTATATCTGATCCAATGTGAAATAATACAAAATAAGTATAAATAAATAAAAATGGTTCAAAACCAAAACAAACTTCTTGTAATTTTTTCTTTAAATAACTTATATATTAAGCACTAATAAGAAAGTAATGTGTATGTATATTATATAATTGTTATAATCTTATGTCAGCCTTCTAATCTTCGGGCGCGATTTTGCCACTCTCCCGTTTATTCGTAAATACCAAGATAATACTAAAAAATCAAGACAGAAACGAATTATTAATTTGAAGCATATCGGAGTGATGATAACTTATTAAGTAAATATTACTAATTACTCTTTTAAGTTACAAAAAAGCAACAAATCTCATCCGGCCGTGCAACAAGTAAGATTGAGCTTACATAACAATTATTTGTGTATAAGTGGCTACAGTAAATGTAAAAACTATTCTGATTATGTCAGCCCTCTCACTACTTTTCTTGTTCTCATATAATTAAAAATTTAATTGATTATACCAGCATAAATTATCGATCATTAAAAAAAAAAAAAAAAATGGCATTGTCAACCTTAAATCCATATTACCACATTTCTCACCCACCAGCTCAACCAAACCCAAGTCCACTTCTGGACGTGAACTACCTCTATTTTGCCCTAACATCCTGTCTGCAACAAATTCATCTGCTTAGATGTCAGTTCGCCACACTGACACCGAATCAGTCACCCCACCCAGCACACCCCAACCCTCCCCCACCTCCCCAAGCAACAAAACAAGTATCATCAACCACACCTATCCTATCTCGTATGCGTACGAAAAGTCCCTTAGACCGTATGCAGACTCAGAATCTTCAGCCCAACTCAGATCACGTGAGATACCCAGAGCTCAAAGAATATCTAGAATTCCTTGCTGGCATCATTCCTCCCCCCAACATTCCCGAGTCAGACATCACTTGCCAAATCATAGAAAAAACAGGAAATATTTTCGACGTTCCCAGTTCCGTCGTAAAAGCTCATGCAGTCGCTGCTGACATCAAGATGAATGCAGGCATAGCCAAGAAATTTAAAAATATATACGGCAACTTGGAACACCTCAGAAACAAACAAAGATTCCCTGGTGATATCGCTACACTGCAAGTAGATGGTGAAACCATTCTGTACATAATCACCAAGTTTAAGTCCAACCATAAGTATTCCCAAAACCAAAATCAATTTTTGAAGAATTTCCTTAAAGGCCTGAATGGCCTTAAAAATCACTGCGTCAAAAATCAAATTAAAAGAATCGCAATCCCTCGTATCGGCTCAGGACTAGATGGACTCAATTGGAATTATGTCAAGAGCAAAATCGAAGCTATCTTCATCAACGTGGACATCCTTATTGAGGTCTACTCTCTGAAGCAGAGGAGAAGTCCTCGCCATATGGCGTCTTCAACAACATCCCAAGGTGACAACCAAACCCACCCCAAAACTTTCCTATCTGATCAACACACCTCCTTATCATCAAACGATGGTCTCATGCACCCTCCTCAAATCTCCCCTCCAAATTCCCAATTCCCTAAACCTTCTGCCCCTCCTCCTTCCCCCAAAACTCCACCCACTACTCTCCCCAATCCCTCTGCCCCACCCCCCTCCTTTTCCCCCCCCACAATGGCCCACCCCACCCCCCAAATTGTCCATCAACCCTCATCTCCCCCTAAGTCCCATCCTCCCGTGCTCACCCGTCTCTGCACTTCGCAGACAACCACCCCCATTCGCCCCTCATGTGTCACAAATACAAATAGTCCCCATCCAATGCCATCAGGCCCTCCCCGCCTCATCAAGGCTCCCTACTACTACAGGCTCAACATGCTCTCTGAAAGTTCCAAGTCCCCCTCCAGCTCTCTTCAGCATTTCCACTACCCCTCTACCCCCCATCTCCCCAAAGTTAACAACCCGCCTCAACATATAATCAGCTCGCCCAATCCGAGCCCGCATTTTCGCGCAACCCTCTCTGCTCCACCCCGTCCAAAGTTGACGAGGTGGTAGTCTCAAACTCACCACTAAGGCTAAATATTCTCTTATGGAATGTGGAAGGCCTGAAAAAGCTAATACCTTTAATCTCAGACAATATTCTTGAGAACCGAGATATTATTGTATTCACAGAGACCTTCTTACTTGAATCACTTGACATAAATGGCTACTACTCCTTCCACAACCTTGCTTTCAAATGGCAGAGAGGGAGACCGTTTGGAGGCATCTCATGCTTCATAAACCCAAAACATGGTCCAATTTTAAATTTCTTAAAACTTAAAGATTTTATCATCATCAAAACTAAATTTTTTACAGTCATTGCTATGTACCTTAATCCATATTTTACAGTTCTCGAACTAATGGAGGTAGTACTATATGCAATAAGCCTCACAGAAAATGATGCTAATGTAATTTTCACGGGCGATTTTAACTGTAGAATTGATCTTTCAAATGTCCCGAAACATCTACGAAACAAGACAGATATTCTATTAGACATTTTAAATTCAAATGGCTACCCACGAGAAAATAAATGCGAATAAATTGTGAATACGAGTGAAAAATTCACACATTTTCCCACATGTTGAAGCCGATTGACGACTCTCTCGTGCAGATTGATGCGTCATTCACGCATTTTAACAAATTTTTAATAATTTAACAAAATAAGTGTATTTCAAGCAATTTCGCCCATCCATATTGACATATACTGATTAATATTCACATAGTTGACTAGAGCAACTCCACGCATTTTCACATAAATTGACGTATTTTTAATTTAGTATCAACTTCACCTCTATTGATGCAAATTGAGTTGATTCCACTCGCCCATTTTCATGAATTTTCACGCAGTTTCATCCAATTATGATCCAACATTTTTTATAAAGTCAGTTCATGTATACTGACGCACTTTCAGCCAGTTTGATGCAAAGTACGTTCACTCACTTTGAAACTTTTTCATGCACATTCACCCATTTGTCAACCAATTTTTTTCATAAAGTCCCCTCATGCAAATTGACACATTTTGACATATTTTGACGCATTTTCACCAATTTGCTGACCATTTTTTTTCAGAAAGTCCCCTCATGCAAATTGGCACATTTTGACATATTTTGACGCATTTTCACCAATTTGTTGACCATTTTTTTTCATAAAGTCCCCTCATGCAAATTGACACATTTTGACATATTTTGACGCATTTTCACCAATTTGCTGACCATTATTTTTCATAAAGTCCCCTCATGCAAATTGGCACATTTTGACATATTTTGACGCATTTTCACCAATTTGTTGACCATTTTTTTTTTATAAAGTCCCCTCATGCAAATTGACACATTTTGACATATTTTGACGCATTTTCACCAATTTGCTGACCTTTTTTTTTTATAAAGTCCCCTCATGCAAATTGACACATTTTGACATATTTTGACGTACGCACTTTCACCCATTTGTTGACCATTTTTTTTTAGTAAAGACCCCTAATGTTTTTTCACGCATTTTCACACATTTTCACGCATTTTCACGCACTTTGAACTATTTGTTCGACAATTTTTTTTAACAACATCCTTTAGTGCATATTAATGTATTTTAACATATTTTCAGCATCTCTCAGTAGGAAATTTGACGTCCCATGACCAGCAAGTGACGTCATGGAACAAGGCGTGAAAAAATTTTATTCATGTGAGGGCCGGGACTTAGGAAAAAAATTAGTCGGCAAATGGTCGAAGTGCGTAAAAATGTGTGAAAATGCGTGAAAATACATTAGTGGTCTTTATTAAAAAAAAGGGTCAACAAATGGGTGAAAGTGCGTGAAAAAGTGTGAAAATGCGTGGATATGCATGAAGGGACTTAATGAAAAATGTTGGTCGACAAATGGGTGAAAGTGCGTGGAAAAGTGTGAAAATGCGTGAATATGCATGAGGGGACTTCATGAAAAAAATGTTCTACAAATCTGGTCACATGACCGGAAGTCATGTGACTTGGCGGTTGGTAGTAACACAAGATGGCTGACGCAGAGAGGTTATAGAAAGCTCCTCGTGTGTGTATGGTGATTTATGAGGTGTTTAAGTGAAGTTTTACTTATTCCTGAACATTAAATAGTTAATTACAATGAAGTTAGGTTACCATTCGTTTGTCCAGTGTTAATATTTGCCATTTTTTCGCACTTTTTATGATGTAAAAAGAGAAAATTTAATGTTGCATTTTTGCCGGTCGAGTTTTCAAAATGTCAGATTTAAAATTGGAGTCGCATAAAATATCGAAGATTAAGCCACGACGAGAAGTTCTATCAGATAAGTAAAAACAGTTCTTATTAATTTATTTAATTATGACGAAGTATAAAAATAATTCCTTTAATAGTTAAATTATTCAAAGGAATCATTAATTATAAAAAGTAGTGAAAACCTTATACTGCTATATAGTCAGCTTAGTAAGTTTTTTTTTTATAAAAGCCTCTCATTTTATACTAGCTGTATATCTGTATACCGGCCTATATATTTCTGTTTGTAAAAATTATTGTTTTTATTTTGCTTTCGATGTTTTTGACAAATGAGAACAATCTTTATTACTGTACGTAAAAATTTGCGCGCGTTTCTTTGTGGATTTTTCGTACATTTCAGGTATCCATGGGGACTGAGGCCATGGGACTGCATTCACTTCCAATGGTTTGGTGAGCTAGCCTGCGACGAAAAATGCATGAGACCATGTGTAAAAATTTGGTAGATAATGGTGTGAAAATTCGTGGGAATGAATGAATTTTGCATGTATAGACTTTGTGAAAAAATTACTTGTTAAATGTATGAAATTTCGTGAAAAGGTTTGAAAAATATTAAATTTGAATGACTGGAATTTGTAAAATAATATGGTTGATAAAAGCGTGAAAGTTCATGAAAAAGCGTCAAAATGAGTGAATTTGAAGGACTGAACTTTGTAAAAAATAATGGTTGATAAAAGTGTGAAAGTTCATGAAAAAGCGTCAAAATGAGTGAATTTGAATGACTGGACATTGTAAAAAATTATGGTTGATAAAAGCGTGAAAGTTCGTGAAAAAGCGTCAAAATGAGTGAATTTGAATGACTGGACTTTGTAAAAAAATTATGGTTGATAAAAGCGTGAAAGTTCCTGAAAAAGCGTCAAAATGAGTGAATTTGAATGAATGGACTTATGGAAAAAAATTAATCAATGAAAGTGTGAAAGTTCACGAAAAGGCGTCAAAATGTGCGAGCCAGTATACCTGAAAGTGTGTGAATTCGAGCGAAGTATTTTGGTGGCAGGCATTTACGTTAATATTTGTTAATATTAATCAAATTACATGAAAATGTGCCAATATATGATATCAAATTCACTCGCGCATATTGACTCAGAAAAGGGGCGAAATTTAGGTGAATTGGAGTCAATATGCGCGAGCCAATATACCTGAAAGTGCATGAAGTCGAGCGAAGTATTTCGGCAGGCATTTACGTCAATACTAATCAAAATACGTGAAAATGCGTCAATATAAAGTACCAAACATCGCCAAAGTGCATCAATACACGTTAATTCACTTGCGCATATTGACTCTAAAAAGGGGCGAAATTTAGGTGAATTGTAGTCAATATGCGCGAGCCAATATACTTGAAAGTGCGTGAAGTCGAGCGAAGTATTTCGGCAGGCATTCACGTCAATACTCGTCAATATTCATCAATATACGTGAAAATGCGTCAATATAAAGTACCAAACACCGCCAAAGTGCATCAATACACGTTAATTCGCTCGCGCATATTGACTCCAAAAAGGGGCGAAATTTAGGTTAATTGGAGTCAATATGTGCGAGTGAATTTGTTGTGAGCTTTCACTCTTATTTTCTCGTGGGTACTTACTTTCTAATAGCCCCCTAGAAAAAACTTTTGTAAACGCAAATGGTTCAAGTACAATCGACCTGCTTTTTTATAAACCTAAAAATTTTATATTAATAAAACATGTCATTATTTCTGAGACAAACTCGTCACTGTTAAAGAGTCATCTACCCGGTGAAATTATTTTAAAATTTACCCCTAGCAATCCTCCCAATAAAAAACTTTTTTACAGATCAAATTATTCAAACAAAATTGATATTAGAAATTATAATGACCAAATTTATACTTATGGTGATACCATAATTACTCATATCAATAATAAAGATGTAAATAGTCTAAATACTTTAATTACTAATGTCATTCTACATTCTACTATTGCAAAGAAAAATAATAAAAGAGTATCTAAACCCTGGTTTAATAGCGAATGTTATATATCAAGGCAAGATCTTCTATCAAAATTTTATGCCAGCAAATTATATTTATTCAAAAACCCAAATTTGCATGAGCAATTTATTCAGGCAAGAAGCTGTTATAAGGCTTTATTGAAGCAGAAAGAATTAGAATTTAAAATTAAATCGGAAGATAAAATGATTAAAGACGCAGAGCTAGAACCATACATATATCTTAGGAAAGATAGACCACCAACTAAGTCATGCCCAATTAACATAGACAAATGGGAAAACTATTTTACAAATATCTTAAATACAAATAAATTACAATCCGACCAAACTCTCAATCTTTTATCATTAACAAGAGACTATAATTGTAACTCAAATTATATTCCTCTTAATGAATTTGAAGTCTATAATTGTATGCAAAGCCTAAAAAATAATAAAGCTTCGGGCCCAGATTTTATTACGAATGAACATTTGAAGCTAGTAAGCAAGTCGTTAACCCCAACAATCACCAATATGTTTAACCTCTGTATTGAAACGGCTACAATTTCGGAATTGTGGCGGATCGCCTACCTAATGGTATTATACAAAGGGAAGGGTAACATTATGTCACCCGACTCATACAGAGGTATTATCCATGGTGATACCATGTACAAACTCTTCTCGAGATTAATTGCAAACAGGCTTTTTGATTCCACCCACTATCTTATTCCAAAAGAGCAATACGGCTTTATGCCAGGACGTTCCACAATACAAGCTGTATCCACAGTATATAATCAAATTAAACTAGCATTGGAGAAGCCAAAGGGTCATCTATATATTGCTTTTGTAGACTTCAGAAAAGCTTTTGATTCGGTCAATAGGAATTTGCTCATTGAAAAGCTGAAGTCATTTAAAGTAATTCCTTCTGAAATTTTGAATATCTTAGCTGTTATTCTAAATATCAATTATGTATGTGTTCAAGATCGCTTATCATGTTCTAGTAATATTATTCAATCTAACGGAGTTTTGCAAGGAGACCCGAGCAGCTCTCTTCTTTTCAATCTTTTTACTGCAGATATAACTGAGATTACAAAAGATATAAACTGTGAAAATGAAAATGATCAAGTCGTACTAAATTTATATGCAGATGATCTTGCTATTATTTCAAAGAGCAAAGTCAAGCTACAAAAAGCGCTAAATAATCTATCCATCTGGGCCAAAACAAATGGTCTAGAAATTAACACAGAGAAAACCAAGGTTGTTAAGTTTAGAAGAGGCGGACCGTTATGCAAAAACGATGAAATTTATTGTGACGGTCAAAAGATTGAATTTCTAAATTCATTTAAATATCTTGGCATAATACTTCAAATGACAGGGCTTTCTTTTTCTAAACATATAACAGAAAGATGTAAGAACGCTATCATTGTTATGTACACTATCTCAGGGCTGTCTGGTCTATCCGTCAAAACAGGGCTCAAACTATTCAATTTAAAAGTCGCCCCTGTGGCTACTTATGGTATTGAAATTGTATGGCCTCATTTATCTGTATCCGATTTTGATAAATTAGAATCAGTAAAAGCTATGTTTGTTAAAAGATTACTGTGTCTGTCAAAATTTACCGAAACTAGACTGGCCTATAAACTGATAGATTCCAATTATTTTATTACAGAAATCAAAGAAATGTTTAAACTTCCAACGACAGATCAATATTCCAATTTTATAGCTGTCAGGAATCAAAAAGCTCAGGATATTAATCCTGAGTTTTACAGCACTGATGCTATGACATGTAAATATTGGTGTCTGCCCCAATTGGATAGATCCAATGTTAGAAATGTTTTAACTCGCCAGGCTGTTCACGGCTTCCACTATCTAATTTGTAAATCTTCTGGTTATCATAAAGCTGAACAATCTTGTGTATGTAAATTATGTAATGAATATTGTAGCCAATATCATTTAAATATCTGTAAATCTAGAATTAAGTCTATTAGCGATTATGCCAGGGGAGATTTCATATAGTCTATAGATTTTGAATAGCAATGAAGCAATAAGTTTTTTTTATTCTATCTATTTTCTATGTCATATTTTGTCTTATATATATGTGATTATATATATGATATATTATTATTATGATGTAACAGGCTGTTAGTATCATCTGTTATTTTATTTTATATTGTTTTATTATCATTTTCTATTGTTCTATTATTCTGTAACTATTATATATGTTTTGTATGTATGTTTTATGTGTTCTATTGTAATGTTTTTCTATAATGTATGTTTCTAGTGCTGTTAATATGTACACTTTCTGTGTTTAATAAAAGACTAATAATAATCTATTATATATATTATAATAAATTATAATTAAAGAATTATAATAACAATAATAATTAACGCATGTATTCTAACTTAATTATTATGGTACATTTTCTAGAAATGACAGCGATGACAGCTAGTAAATTTTAATCTGTTTAGTATTTAAAAATAACAGTAAAATATGAGTTAGCCATTACCACGCCACGACCCTGCTCAAAAATCTTGAGCCAAGATCTTGTAAGATCTTGGCAAGATTATGCTCATGAAAATCTTGCAAGATCTTGCAAGATCTTTCCCAAGATCTTGCACAAGATCTTGCAAGATCTTGCAAGATCTTAAGTAAGATCTTGAGCAAGACAAATCACAATATCTTGAGCAATTGTTATCTTGCTTAAGATCTTGCAAGATCTTGCAAGATCTTGTGCAAGATCTTGGGAAAGATCTTGCAAGATCTTGCAAGATAATATTTGCTCAAGATCTTGTGATATTATCTTGCTCAAGATAATATTTGCTCAAGATCTTGTAACAGCATCTTGCTCAAGATCTTGCAAGATCTTGCAAGATCTTGTGCAAGATCTTGGGAAAGATCTTGCAAGATCTTGCAAGATAATATTTGCTCAAGATCTTGTGATATTATCTTGCTCAAGATAATATTTGCTCAAGATCTTGTGACAGCATCTTGCTCAAGATCTTGCAAGATCTTGCAAGATCTTGTGCAAGATCTTGGGAAAGATCTTGCAAGATCTTGCAAGATAATATTTGCTCAAGATCTTGTGATATTATCTTGCGCAAGATAATATTTGCTCAAGACCAAAATAATTGCGCAAGATCTTGTGCAATGCTGTCGGTTGGTTTAAATCCGTTGAAAGGCAGCCATGTTGGGTCAGTAATGTAGCGGCAATTCCAAGTAGCAATCTCCGAGTCACGTAGCCAACATAACGTACTGAAAAAAAACAACAAACAAACAAAGTTAGTATTCTGTTAGTTGCAGCTAGTTTTCGTTAAATAAGGAAGTCTCATGATGCATGGTTTCATTTCTTTATGGATATGTTCATCATCTTTGCTTCCTTCCACCTCTCCGTTCAATAATTCTTTTACTCCGCGGGCCATGCCATGTATTTTTTCCTTCAGATAGGCTCGGTGGAACCTGGGGGTCAAAAACAAAGAAACTCGTCAATAAAATTAGGCACAAATCTAGAAAGTTCTTGTTCAAGACATTTCCTATAGAAATTTAGCAAATCTTGCACAAGATCTTGCAAGATTTTGATCAATTTATCATACATTGCAGTATTTTATACATACCTGTTTCAAAATATCACAAACAAAACCCTGCATTGCAAATAATCTCTATGACATGTTGCTTTATGCATACAACAAGCAGCAGGTTGTCCTCAGTATATTCGCGTCATCATATTCCAGGTTAATAAATTTGCAAGCAGTTGCAAGGCAAACAGGAAGCAGGTCCGGCCATCCGAATTTCATGAAAAAACATAAAATATTCTATGAGCTTAACAATATATTAAACAAAAACAACTAAACATAAGTTTAAGCTTACCTGGAACTGTGTATAAAGTACTTAATTAGCACAAATAAACACAAAATCTTCATGTTTCTTCTTCAGCTCTTACGTTCACCAACCGTCCATTTTCAGTTTCAACACATGTTATAAAAACGCGTATCGCAATGCAATCGCATTGCATTTGTTTCGCCATCGCGCGCAATTTTGAAAACGAATAAAAATGCACCGATCAAGCTGAAAACTTGTATCCAAGGGTTAATTGGCAAGCTGAATTTAATTAAGGTGATTAAATTAACCCTGACTAATTATTGGGGGTGCTGTTACCCTTATTTAAAAAAAAATTGAATATTGCGATTCTGAATAGAAAAAAAATCTGCAAACGGGTGCGATCGATCGGCAAAAAAATTATATGACCATGGGAAGGTTTTCACACTTACTAAAATCTTGCGTAAGAAATTACTTCTTGAACAAGATTGCCATTTTAAACAAGAAAAATCTTGCCATAACTATGAAAAGAAGTGTAAAGTTTTTTCTTGCTCGAGTCTGTTACTTGCTCAAGATGGAAATCTTGGGTAAGAAAAGACATGTTGGACAAAACTTCCATCTTACGCAAGACGGTAACTTGTCCAAGAAATAATTTTGCAAAAACCATGAAAATAAGCATATGATTTTTTCTTGCTCGAGTCCATTACTGGCCCAAGATAGATCTCTTGGGTAAGAAATGATATCTTGGCCAAGATTGCCTTCTTACGCAAGACGGTAACTTACCCAAGAAAAAATCTTGCGACAACTATGAAAACAAGCGTAAGATTTTTTCTTGTTCGTGTCTATTACTTGCCCAAGATGGAAATCTTGGGTAAGAAATGATTTCTTGCACAAGATTGCCATCTTACGCAAGACGGTAACTTACCCAAGAAAAAATCTTGAGAAAATTTTGAACACGCGCGCAAGATTTTTTCTTGCTTAAGTCTATTACTTGCCCAAGATGAATCTCTTTGGTAAGAAATGATTTCTTGGCCAAGATTGCCATCTTACGCAAGACGGTAACTTACCCAAGAAAAAATCTTGCATTAACTATGAAAACAAGCCCAAGATTTTTTCTTGCTCGAGTCTATTACTTGCCCAAGATTGAAATATTGGGTAAGAAATGATTTCGTGCACAAGATTGCCATCTTACGCAAGACGGTAACTTACCCAAGAAAAAATCTTGCGATAACTATGAAAACAAGCGTAAGATTTTTTTCTTGCTCGAGTCCATTACTGGCCCAAGATGGATCTCTTGGGTAAGAAATGATTTCTTGGCCAAGATTGCCATCTTACGCAAGACGGTAACTTACCCAAGAAAAAATCTTGCGATAACTATGAAAGCAAGCGTAAGATTTTTTCTTGTTCGTGTCTATTACTTGCCCAAGATGGAAATCTTGGTAAGAAATGATTTCTTGCACAAGATTGCCATCTCACGCAAGACGGTAACTTACCCAAGAAAAAATCTTGAGAAAATTTTGAACACGCGTGCAAGATTTTTTCTTGCTTAAGTCTATTACTTGCCCAAGATGAATCTCTTTGGTAAGAAATGATTTCTTGGCCAAGATTGCCATCTTACGCAAGACGGTAACTTACCCAAGAAAAAATCTTGAGAAAATTTTGAACACGCAAGCAAGATTTTTTCTTGCTGAAGTCTATTACTTGCCCAAGATGGAAATCTTGGGTAAGAAATGATTTCTTGGCCAAGAGTGTCATCTTACGCAAGACGGTAACTTACCCAAGAAGAAATCTTGCGATAACTATGAAAACAAGCGTAAGATTTTTTTCTTGTTCGAGTCTATTACTTGCCCAAGATGGAAATCTTGGGTAAGAAATGATTTCTTGCACAAGATTGCGATCTTACGCATGACGGTAACTTACCCAAGAAAAAATCTTGAGAAAATTTTGTACACGCGCGCAAGATTTTCAATCTTACGTAAGATTTTTTCTTGCGCAAGTTAATTACTTGCCAAGTTGTATATCTTGCGTAAGAAATGACTTCTTGAGCAAGATTACCATCGTGCGCAAGCCATAAACTAGCTCAAGAAATAATCTTGCAAAAAATTCGAAAACACGCGCAAGATTTTCTATCTTGCAAGATATTTTTTCTTGCGCAAGTATGTTTCTTGCCAAGATGTCGATCTTACGTAAGAAATGACGTCTTGAACAAGATTATTATCTTGCTCAAGATCTTTTTAAATTAAAAATATCTTATTTTTTGACTTTTCCCAAATTTTTTGCTTAAATATTATTTTTAGAAGGATAATTTATATTCCTGACCAGCATTGATTACTGTCTTGCCTCTGTTTTGGACTTCTTGAGTTCACTTGACAAGATCATAAAAGATCTTGTAAGATATTGCTCAAGATTTTTGAGCAGGGGAGCTGTTAAGGGGTGTATATATCCTTCTAAAAAAAAAAATTATCGCAAGAAATGTATAATGCATTGATAGGAAAATTAACTGTTCCTATCAAAAATGAAAATAAAAAAGTTCTTTTATAGGTATCGCAATACTAAAATATTGTAAACATGCATTTTGTACCTTACGGTTCTATATGTGCAATAAATAAATACAAATACCAAGTTTTGGTTAAAGCTCGAGCCAAAAAATATATCGATATATTTTATATATTTTTTAATCCGCAGTATGCTATATTTTCTTCCAGTTCTAAGTAAATCGTGGTCTCACTCTGACTTGTTTTTTTTTTTTTTTTTTCTCTTTTTGGTGAGTCTAAGTGCGAGATATTTTTTATTTTCGGTCCGATATGGAAGACCATTTGAATAATTTTTACAAAATACCAACTCCACTTTTTTAAAATGGAATAATATCAGTTCAGAGATAACAATAATTGTCACGTGATTTTAAGTCAATTAAGTTCATATAGGAGCCAGCTAAGGCTGTACATGCCGTGATGACGTGGCATTTTCGTTGCCCCTGACCAGTTATCGCCAAGTGACCATTTCATGCGTGCGTATTTTGTATATACATATATATATATGCACACGAACTATTTTTTAATTGTTTTATCAATAAACTAAAAAGTTGCTGCGAATACAAAATACGCACGTATATATATATTACTTAATGATCATCCGCCATGCAGCAAGGTTGTTCTGGCGGGTCTGGCCAGGCGCGGATCCAGAACTGGGGGGGCTGCAGCCCCCCCCCCCCCGAAATTTTAGATTTAATATGGGCAATAAAGGCATTTCCCCCACTCCAATTTTTTTTTAACATTGGCCTTAATGGCCTTATGGAGGCAGCCCCCCCCCCCCCCCACCGAAAATTTTTCTGGATCCGCGCCTGGGTCTGGCCATGTAGTTGACTCCGCAAATGCGGAGCGGGCCCCGGCCTGCGTGGGCCCCCTCTCTGACCCCACACAGAAACTTTACTGCATATATATTATGATGAAGTTTAAATCACACGCAATTATAAAATATTCACCGCTTTAAGAAAAAATCACGTGTAACTATCTTTTTATGTACGATAAAAAACACGGGTGACTTCGTGCGTTAACTTAATTACTTCATACATATTTGGGAGGACTTAAAAAAAATGTAGAAGTATAATACAGGTGCGTTTGAAAATCATATTTTCTACAAGAAAAAAATAAAAATATTATATATCGAAAAATATGACGAACATGCAGAATACCAAAAATTCTATTTCACATAGGTTCTCCAGAAAAAAAAAATAAATAAATAGAGAAAACGCGTATAGGGTCTTTTACCTGACAAACACCCTCGGTTCAATATATAAAAAAAAATGCATTTAGGTACGGATTCAGTTGGCGCGACAACGGCGATGCGACGCGCTTTTGACGTCAAAGCTGTGAAATCCTATGCGGCGGCGAATTCGCTGGGAATCGCGTTAATTACGATGCTCTTATTACTTTAATCGCCAAATATGGCCACCAATGTATGTTAAAGCAAGTGCGCATTATAGAGGCTTCAAGTGAGTGCGCTTTCGCTGTACAACTGTTGTCGCTAAGGTCCATCTTGCACTTGAAAATAAAGCAAAGTGTGTTTTTTTTTAACTTTTCTCGGTTTTAAATCAAGTAAAAAATCTAAATCTTGAATTAACTACTGTATATTTCAGTTTCGACCAAAGTTCCGTAAAGGAATTTTCCTTAAAAAATCTTATTCTTAGTGAAAAAACGAATTCATCACGTTCTTTTTTTTTTTTTTTTTTACATAGGTTTGGTGTTGCGGGTGGGAACACCGAAAAATCTGCTGACTTTAAGCCTCTATTCGCGTCACGTCGCATCATGATAAAAATCGCCATGTCGTGAATCCACCTTTATGAAAAAATATAGTCTTGCTCCATAGCTCAACCTGTAACCAAAAAATGTTTAAACAATAGAATTTTATTTTATGTTCTCGAATCCGTCTGAATACATGGAAAATGTTCTTCATTTTTTGACAGGAAAAAGACTAAAAAATATTTTTAAACGTTTTTTTGGTTAAACTCAAGCCATGAAACATGGCTATTTTTTTTTTTTTTTTTTTTCATACAACCTAACTAACAGTGTGTATTTTCGAGAATTAATGGAGGGGTGTTTGTCAGTTAAGATCTTATGTGTTGAACGACGCATTTTCTCTGAATTTGGAATATTTTTCTGGAGAACCTATATGTAAGATGGAATTTTTTTAATTTCGGTATGGAGGAGCACTTTTTAGAAAATATTAACCTCTCTAGTAGTTTTGTTTTTTTTTGTTTTTTTTGTTTTTTTTTTGTAAAAGAAGAAAAAATTCTCCTCAAATCTTATTTCCCAATAAACGAAAGCTCGCAATATTTTGATATTTTAAATATTTTGAAAAAAAAAAAACAAAAAAGAAAGTCACGCCCCTTTTTCTAAAATTTTATTGACGTGTTTGCAATGTTCTCGGTCATTGGTTGACAGTTTGCAGCAAAGATTAAAACTAGCCTGGCCATTATGAGCTTGAACTGAATATATAATTTAATTCCGATCATCTCCGACCATAACCTAAATTTAATAAATATATATATGCCATGACGGCCAGTGTAGACCACCAAAAATGAGCACTCGTTGCCTGGTAGGTACCAAAACATAACAAAACATTTACAGCGTGTTTCACTTTTACAACCAGAGAGCTTACGATGTATATATTAAGCTCTCTGATACAACTTAAAAACTCAGCGTACAACACCAGTCGCGGATCCAGGAGAGTGAGGGAGGGGGAAGCCCCTCCTGAGGGAGGAGGAAGCCCCTCCCTGAAATTTTAAATTTAACATTGGCAATATAGGCGCTTCCTATGCTCCAGTTGTCTTTTAAAGTAGAGTGAGCGAAAAATTGACCGATGGTAAAGCTCATTCTCTTGCATGTAAAAAGTTACTTTGGAGCACCATAAATAAGCATCTGAAATCAGTTGAGACCGTCCTTCGTAAAAATTCTGAGCATTTGGGTCTAAAAGTCGATGACTTCGTCCATCTACTCCATGCTAACGCTCGAAAAACGTGGCTTCTTTTTTATTCGAACTTTAATTTCTTTCGCAATCTCCCGTAAAATGTGTTTAAAAAATATTCTAAGATAGAACATATTATGGTGAATCAGAAAGTGTCATAACTTTTATTAGCCCTTCATAAAAATTTTGAGAAAATTCTGATACAATACCAAAATCCGAGGAAAATTTTCATTTCAAATGTTGCGGTCTACGGGTTAACAGCTGACTGGATCAACGGGATCAACAACACTATATAACTTCAGCAGATGCTCGTATTGCGCAACTTGCATAAATTTCTACTGCGCAGCTTTTGAGGAGCCGACGTAACTTTTTCGTATGCACATATATAGTGCGTGACGTCATTCCCGTCATGCACTGCGCACTCAACTCGCTGACTCTACTTTAAACATTGAACCATAAGGGCGAGAGCCCCCCCTCCACCCTGAACGTTGGTTGTGGATCCCCGCCTGTATAACAACATTCTACCTTACAAATGAGATTCCCCATATGAGGATGTACTAAAAAAGGATTTTGCATTGCAATAAACCTTTTTATGACATCTATACTCCAGCTGTGCTAAAAATTTAAAATTATACAAGCGTCATTAAATTGATGTAATACCAATACAGTATTCTAAATAAATTAATATTTGAATTAAAGTACAGAAAAAAAAGGCTGCAGTAAACCAACAAACTTTTACTTCCTTGCCGAATCATATCTGCAGACGCCCACAGAAAAATATGTTAAGTACTTGAACGTAGGTTGTATAACTTAAAGGCCGGTCAATATTTAAAATTTCGATACGATTCAAGAAAACGTTCGGCAGGTGTTTTCTCACTATCAGCGTTTAGTGTGATTGCTTTGATTAATCATGGTTAATGAGAAATCTGTAACTTATTTTTTATTTTCCTTCAAATTAATCGTGGCCTATATTAAAATATATTAATATATTTTCGTATCAGTTTATGGCTATGAGTAAAAAATATATTTGGAAATGATCCACAAAATTCTAATCAATCCTAGGTCAAAATCAATAGTCAATTATAGTCAAATAATAAACCAATTAAGACACCTTTTAGCAGTGATGGAAAATAAAAAAAAAAATACGCTAAATTTCATTTCATTATACTGTTTAAAAATCAGCCACAAACTGACAAAATAATGTTAATAATATTCTTTAGATCTGTTACAAATTGTAAAAGTAAAGTACTATAATATTGCATTCATGTCTACGTGATTCACGAATTTCACGATTCCATATTTCTCCCTAGCCATGGCATTAAATATGTAACCATGAAATCATGACTGACCTTAACCATGGTTTGGATATAAATTATCTATTATAGATAATTCTTTAATACAAGCCTGTTACATAAATATAATATAAATATATATAGAAGTTACCCATACCTGAAAAGTCTCTCGCCACTGCATGGTTACAATTAATTAAATCCATTATAGCGTCGCGCGACTGTAATGGGGAATTCTCCTACATTTATTTTAATATTTTTTCAGATGCTCTATGCCTTGAAACTAAATGTCCTAAAACAAAAAAGTTTCAATTTTCAAAATTGGAGACAAGGGAATTTTTTAAAAATCTTCCTTCTTTTGAATTTAGCGCCAAAACGTGACGTAGAAACTGCCTAGCAGGCGAAATTTTCCTGCGATAAATTTATATTTTCGATTATCAATCTTAAATTAAACTTATATTAGGGACAAAACTATTGATACTAGGGTAGAAAAACCCGCTGATTTCGATCGTGTTACTAAAATGTATAGCCAATCACTACTTGACGCTCAAACTATGATATCAGGCAGTTGTTGTGTGTTATAATAACTAGGGAGTTTCTACGTCACAATTTTCAGGTTTGCGCGCGGGTTGCATACTTTGCCCCTATTCTAATAATCCCTTCAGAGTCCCCAAATTTGATTTAAAAAAGTTGAAACTTAAGTCAAACTTATTGTTAATATGTAACCTATCATAATATAGTAGTTAAATTAAAATTTGAGTATAGTAAGAGAATTCCCCATTGCAGAGAATATAATACATAAACACTACTTTATAATTATATTCTCTGGTAATGCTTACTAAAAGAACAACGTTTTGTTTTACAGCACGATTTGGGTGTGAGGGTGAACAATCTGAACAAAATTATAAATTATAATCATAACAAGATATCGTTTGTTAATATTTGCAATAGAAAAAAATCATGTCATTTTGAGTGTATATACCATTTTTTATATCAATTAATCAAACCACCTTTTGATAAGACACGCGGGGTCAAGCTATGAGATGAAATGAAATAAAATATGAATTTATTTTTATAGCTCTCGCTAATAGAATACATGGGGGCCGGTATAATATATATATATATATATATATATATATATATATATATATATATATATATATATAACAACATATTTTGTTATATATAAAATATAATAATATTAGGAGGAAGAAAAAAGTAATTAATTTTGATGTGATTCATAATAACGTTTTATAAAATATGCAACCCCAATGGAGTATCGCCCTCAATTTTTTTTATTGCAGAAATGGATAGAGGGTGATTTTTTTCAGATTTTTTACAGTCCTGGAAGTATTTTTAAAAAATTATTGAAAGTTCATTTTGTGACGTCATGCGGCTGATGCGGCAGCAAGTCCTATCCTTTTCTTAAGGAGAGACGCCGCGTGACGTCACAAAAAGTACTTTCAATAATTTTTTAAAAACACTTCCAGGACATTTTAAAAAATCTGAAAAAAAATTCAAGGTAGCATAACTTTGCACCCTCAATCCATTTCTGTAAAAAAAAATTGAGGTCGATATATACTCCATTAGGGCTATTTGATTTAATAAATAAATAAATAAATAAATAAATAAATAAATAAATAAATAAATAAATAAATAAATAAATAAATTATATAACCTGGGATTTCATCTCTGCCAATTTGATAGAAAATAAAGGGAATAAAAATTACCAAAATGTCATATCGGGTACCTAACCAGAGTATTTTTGAGTAAATCATTTGGGGCCGGTGTTGTACTCAAAAATCTCAAAAGCGCAGTGTTCATTAAATACCGCGCTCTATCAACACTTCGAAAAAATTTTATGAAAGAACAATTTTATTAAAAGCAAGAAAGAATTTTTTAATTTTCAAGAGGATTTCTTGAGAATTTTCGTCAAGAACAGAATTTGACTTTAAAAATTTGGCTACTTTAAGGATTATAAATTATATTAATTAAAATTTAAGAAGTCGAGTAAGCATTTTTCATTTCATTATTATTATCATTATTATTATTTGGGTTTTTAACTCCCAACCTAGTTGGGGTGGTTAAGCGCCAGCACCGGGCCCAATTGGGTCAAGATGAAGGCGCCCGCTGATCCTGTTGGTGATGTTACGATCCAGCGCCTCCTACTCAACTGCGGGCAATGAGGGCTTCCCGGGTCCACCCGCAAATAGCCCATCACACAGCCTTTCGGGCAGGTCCTCTCCTAGGCACGGTGGGACACATTTCCGCTAGCACTCTTGGGTGCTGGATGCCTTTATTATTAATATATATATTTTTTTTCTCCTTGGAGTGCCAGACTTTCGACCATTGTGTTACCCAGCCTCCACGGAATCACATCCATTCGCCCCGGATCCAATACCCCCGGGCTTAAACAAATGGAAAGTGTCACCGCAGTCACCATCAGCCCTGCCATGACCGAGCTTTGCACCCTCTCCCCCCTCCCCATGACCCGTCCGCGAGCACCGTTCACTCTGGGGTCGGGCATTAGTGCAATGCTTTACCCACCCGTTCGGTAAGCTCTCGAGAGAGACAGACAGGAGACTGAATAGTCCCCCACCCACAGTGAATACGCCACATAGCGCTCGTGCCCACCCCCCACCCACATTTGCCCACCCCCCACCCACATTTACCCATCCCCGCTGATACGGCGACTCCTGCTGACTTGCGTCAAGTAAGTCGCCGTTCCGTCGGCCCACCGCCGCCACCCAATGGGGTTCAGATGTTCAGATGCACCGATGACCATCCCCCCAATGAGTGCAGCCTCTTCCTTCCCTCCAAAGCCACCCTGGTGGTAAGGTGGCTAATTCCGCGGACCTCCCCGCCACTAGGTGCAGCCGGCAAACTGACAATGCCGGCCATCCGGGAACTAGCTCCTTCACGCAACCTGCGACAATTGCGCTAGGGTCCGTTACGTTTATCCTCCCAGGGGCAGATGGAATCCCCTGTGAGTCCCCAGCATTGCCAGGATTTGCCTGTCTAACTAAGTGGAAACTGGGGGGGGGGGGCATTATTATTATTATTTGTGTTTTTAACTCCCAACCTAGTTGGGGTGGTTAAGCGCCAGCACCGGGCCCAATTGGGCCAAGATGAAGGCGCCCGCTGGTCCTGTTGGAGATGTTACCATCCAGCGTCTCCTACTCAGCTGCGGGCAATGAGGGCTTCCCGGGTACACCCGCAAATAGCCCATCACACAGCCTTTCGGGCAGGTCCTCTCCTAGGCGCGGTGGGACACATTTCCGCTAGCACTTTGGGTGCTGGATGCCTTTTCCAGGGCACTTGAAGTTGGGGATGCATCTTGGGCTTCCCAAACCAATGCCCTGACCGCCCTGTGGTTCAAGAACCACAGGCTACGGGCCAGAGGTCACACTCGCAAGGCAACCCCCAACCCGCATGTCCTTCCTGAGCGCGGGGGGACACGTACCACGAGCCAGGGAAGAGCCTACGCAAATCCCGTAGCTGGATGCCCATTATTATTATTATTTAATTTGTTTATTCAGAATTAAAACATACAAATGAAATGAAAACCAAAAAATCCCATCTCAAATAGCTTCATAAAAAAAAAAAAAAAAATCTCAAAGTTTGTGTTTTAAAGGCATAAGTAATTTATGCATATACTTATAACTTATAATACGGTACAGAAAACAGCTTTCTACTGAAACTTCGTGTGAATGGTATACCAATTAAAAATACCTACGTTAACTATGATGAATTCCTTAATTTTAATGGATTTTCAGTTAAATTATTTTTTCCAGCTTTTTTTCCGAAAAAAATCTAATAATAATTATAATATTAACTTAATAATTCACAAGAATTTCAAAATATTTTCCAAAAAAATGGCTGCATAAAAAATTATTATTTTACTTGAAAATGCAATAAAGAATTCATTATAGCTAGATTACTTAGAACTATTTTAATTGATACCATATAGTTCACACGAAGTTTCAGCAGAAAGCTGTTTTCTGTACTCTAAGGATGCATGCTATTGAAATGGCTCCAAAACACAAACTTTGGGATTTTTTGTGGTGAAGCTATATATATATATATATATATATATATATATATATATATATATATATATATATATATATATATATATATATATATATATATATTATATTTGAGATAGACTTTTTTGGTTTTCATTTCTCAATTGAGGGCAGTTTAAACTATTTTTATAAAATAAAATCTTGTAAAATATTCAATCGCTCACTCTACTTTATGTTTATAGTATTATTGTAAATATTATAGTATAAAAGGTATTGTGAAAAAATTACTAGCAAAACTTCCTGACACAATAAAATCAAAATTTTCAAATAAAAAATACAAAAATTGGGAAGTTTTCACTTTTCTTGATATTCAGTTAAAATGTATTTAATTTTTCAAACGAGAAAATAATAACTGACAATCTAATACACAGAATTTGTGGTGTACGTGCTTTTTTTTTTTTAGATTACTTAGCAAATTAATTAAGTTATTTTGCCCTTTATTTTTTTAATTAAAAGGAATATCATTGCAGTTCTGTCACCGCGGAGAATATTGATCAATGGCATTACATATAAATTATTAAAGAGAAGAAACTTAATTTCAGGGAGCGGCTCGAGCCAGTCACCTGAGCTTCTTCTCATATATTTATTTTTTTTTTGTGCCCCGTTATTTTTTAATCGAACGTTTATTATACCCATGTATGCAGTATACTGTATAACTAAACTACGTGTTGCACGGTGGCGAGAGTCAGGCGCGGATCCGGAGGGGAAGGCCACGCCTCCCCCCACTCCCGAAATTTCAGATGTAACGTAATATATATATATATATATATATATATATATATATATATATATATATATATATATATATATATATATATATATATATATATATATATATATATATATATATATATATATATATATATATATATATATCGGCATTATAGGCAATTACCCCACTCCAATTTTTTTTTTAACATTGGCCTTATGAAGAGCCCCCCCCCCTCCGCCCCCCATTCCCCCGAAATTATTTCCTGGATCCACGCCTATAGCGAGCGCCCCAGCGTAAGTGCCCCGCGAGTACGTGGTGGATTCGTGACGTCACAAATCAAGGCTGGCAACGCAGCTGCATATGGCTCGATATTCGGCTGTTCTCGGTCCTTTCCGCCACATCCTGCATGATTGCCCTCCCCTCGCTCACCTTCCGTTGTTGCCTCTGCCATGCACCCCTGCGGATTCTAGCTATATTAAATTAATTTATTTAATTTAATTATATAATTTCGGGGGATGGTCCGATCGAAGACCGAAATTTATTCATTTCTAGCATATTAACAAAAGTTACAGAAATTTATTATGCCATATATGCCTACATAATTATATGTATATTTATAATTTATTATCTATATAGTGTCCCTTAATTTATAACGGAACTTTGATAAAACATGAAGCTAAAATTTAGCTGGTATTAAATTAATTAACGATTAATCTCAGTTTTACTTCGGAATCAAAGAATATTTCCCTTCAAACGAATCGAATGAAATAAATTTTAAAAAATCGAGAATGCTCTAAAACTTACTCGCTTATGGTTTGAACAAATTCAGTCTTGCAGTTTTCTTACAACAGCTCCATTTCCGGTTTCCGTCCATATAAGGCCAATATATATGTTAAACTTCTACCTCAGTTTTCACAAAACTGATAAGACGGATTCACTTCAAAATTTGTATGCCACCTATTGATGGTGATGAGTTCTAATTCTAAGTCCCCTGCAAGTCTTGTTGCATTCAGGCGCTACGATTGCGAGATATCAACCTACTGAGATTCATCCTTAATAATAATTACACGATACAATTTTTCCTTGCATGAAAATTTCCTCTCCATACAAACAAAATTAATTAATTAATTGATTGAGTTTTCTTCCAAGCTTCCTGGGAAAAATTGTATCTAAAATTATATTATGTAATATGCAGTAATATAAATATGTATAGATATGTATTATACATATGTATATTATATGTATAATATATGCATATGAAATATGCAGTATATTACTGCATAATAGGTAAAAGGCTTGAGGAAAAAAAAAAAGCTGCTTTTTAGAGTCATCTGTTATCCTACCATTCAATTAGTTTTCTCGCTAAGTGAAGACTTTTTCTCCATGTTATACTCCACTTTTCTTAGCAGCTGATCAGTGTGTGGATCTCGTGAAGTCTCGCGCGCGGCTTAGGTCTCGAGATTCCACGAGACGAGGCTCCATTTTGCTAAGTGGGGAGAAGTATATCCCTCGTGTGAACAGTTTTGCTTAGTTTTAAATGAGTTTAACCCGATTTTCACCGCTTTAAGATCCGGGGTGCAAAATATGTCCATGTTGGTTTAGTGAGAATCATTATTCATTGATTAGAGAAGAAATTATTGTGTAACAGTTACAAAGTGATAAGACGACCGCTCTGCAACATCAACAGCGTGGCCTGCATATCTTCTGTCAACTCTATAGGTATGTTCAATATTTTTCTTTAACACTACCTAGCTGGGGGTGAAGTCGAGTGAATTCTATTTCGAAAATTCAATGCGTATAAAATTCGGCCAATTACTGTTAAAGTTATGACATAATATGGCTTTTATTGGAAGGTTACGCTTGGCGCCTGGCGTCAGGCGCCAAGATTGCGCCGCACCCGCCGGTTCCAAATAAAAAGTTGTGATATTGTAATCTGGAACTTGTGTGCCATGTATTTACGTACTACATTTAGCAGATTTTGAGCTGCCGTCATTTATTCAAATGTAAACACAACACCGGCCACTCGTCAAGCTCGGGTGGCAGAGAGGCGCCTGGCGCTGATGGCAGCAATGGCGATAGTGGGAACGGTTGCAAGGCTGGCGTCACATGCAGTCCCGTTCTAAATTAATTTGCTAAATTACACTAGCGGACAAGTAAGGACTAAAAAACTGGACAGAACTCATTTTGTTACCTTTGAGAAATTCTACTGTAACCTTTACTCTGGTATACCTGCTCTTTTTCTACCTTGCTTAAAAAACGTCCTATGCAGGCTATGCATATATATTTAAGGTAGGTCGAGTACACGCCATGTAATAAAAAATTTGTAATTAATATTGTGTTAAGCGTTACTTTCAATATTTCAAAAGTGAAGAGAATGAGAGAATTATGCATGTGAGTTAACACGCACGTTTATGTACTTGTATAAAATGCATACAGTATGTATGATACCGTTTGCATTATGTTCAAAATGTATGTTGTATCTTCAGTGTATCTAGAAATAATGTAAGTATGTATATTTTATACGTAATTTCTTATTATTAGTAGGTAATGCATGGTATGGTTGATTTCGGAATTACTTGTGTATGCAAACTATGCATACAATATTTGCATGTGCATACATAGTACAATTATGATACTCAAATTGTTATTGATATGATGAAGTATGATAGCATACAATACTGTATCATACTTAATAAATATTTCTAAATAAGAACAGCATAATTATATATCATTATGATACTGATGATCACAGTATGTACAGTTTGCATACTGGTACAAATACAATGATATCATTGTTTCTATATTATTGATTAACATGAAGAGAAAAGAGAGAGAATCTTATCTCTGTTGGCTTACTAGAAGTAGAATGGCTTAAAAGCCAAAATGTGGGCATAAGAAATGAAGAAGAAGATATTATTAATATTTGAAGCAGACACAATGACACCCTTGGTATTGCTCTAAGATGTATGCATATGTATTTTTTTAATGTTATTGTTAGGAGGTGATTAAATAATATTAGTTAACTTAATCATGGGCATATCTGTACATTAATCATGAAATATGTATTTCATAGGTAGCTTGCTGCGGGGGCATACATGGCCAAAATGTGTCAATTGTCCCAAAATATAAATCAATCAATCGTAGTTTGCTGTTACAACTTTAATAAAACTACTACTTATTAATAGGTATGTTCATTATTACATAATGAGATGATAATCAATAATTAGATTTTTATTTTTAAAAAAATTGTATGCATAGTTTTGCTTTTCGATTATACCAGTACACAATGTAATCAGGTCATATAATTTTTAAACTTTTTATTAAAGACATCACTGAAGACATCATATCATGTTGATGGTCCACACATAAACCATCACTATTATAGTATACATTTTTATTCGAATGTAGTATACAACATGAAATGCACATTAATTCTTACAACCTGCCACCAAAATCACACCCAGATCATATCACGGTTCATATCATTATTGATTCATGAATCGATTGTGCATTCACAAACAGACCTATTGTAAATTATGTACATTACTTTGATGTCCATAGTTTGTCTTGGTAGTAACAGCTATGCTGAAAGAGTATAATTAAATTTGGTATCAATACTTGGGCTCCTGAACTTTTATAGTCGAGGGAGCCATTCTTCAGTCATAGTTTTATGTTGTATTAGGCAGGCTTTTATAGGCTCTGAGATTAAAAGATAGTCAATACAACACTTTTTAAAACAAACATTTTCTACTTCTTTGTAGTTAATTACATCTCGAGACATTGCATGTAAACATTCCTTCCTTTCCTGATGCCTGATGGCCTGATGCAGTATACCGTACATTAATTTTGACACATGCATCTTCTTTGATATTTTTGTGCTACTACGCACGATTTTAATTACAACTTATTTTATTGACTGTGTTATACCTTTATAGTGTTATAAAGGGTTATAGTGTTACCACTTTGTGGTAACATTGAAATGTATTTAATATTCTTTAGTTTATTAAAGTGACGTATTGTTCTTCATGTGTATGTGAGTTAAAAATATTTCTGTACAGCAAGAGTCGCAAGAGTTGAGAAATACTTCACGCGGTGCTTTAAATGTAACGTGACTTTTTAATGTATACATGAACGCTTAACTTCAGAGAATAGTGCCCTTCGTATAAACAAGAACAAAAAAAAGATAATAATAAAACAACATTCTTGATTTGCTATTTTTTTTATATGTGTAATGTTTTCTGTTATTAAAAATGATTTCCTTATTTTTAAATTCTTCAAGGAGATGAGTAATATCACATTTTACGGAGGTACCCTTGACTCACATTTTTGACACATGACCATACAATAGTGCTGTTGCTTGTGAAACTTGGTTGACATTTATTTTAGCGTCATGGCTCCGGATGTTGTTGTTCAGTCTGCAGAAGCAAAATATTATCTGATTCCGTGTCTCACTGATTACATCAGCTCTAGTTGACAGAGGGCAAAAGGCCAGCCTAGGCTGCTGTGCGGGGGTGCAAACACAAGCAGCGCAAACAGGTCTTCCTTCCATGCGTCCGTGGTTGGGTACCATTTCTCTTATGATTCGTAACTGGCTGTTTGTTACACTGAAAAACTCACCGTATTATTCACAATACATTATGTTGAAGGTAAATTTTATAGGTAAAGACTGAAGCGAGGTCCGCTGTTTTGTCGATACTGTCGGATCTATTATAGAATTGCGGCGGATAATTTATTTAACTAATAATTTCATTTAATTTTCAACCGTTAAAGGGGAAATACATGATTATAAATATCCTCCTCTACAAGTCATTCTCACTAGAAGTTGGAATTTAAAAAATAACGCGGTAAGTCTGTCTACGACCTCGAGAATCACTTCCGGCTATTTTAGTGGTAGTTTTTTTTTTTCTTTCTCAGTAGGAGATAATAAAGCCCAGTCAGCAGACGAGATATCTGGAGTGTCGAGCATACCAGCCAGACTCCTTTTTCGCGTGCTCAGCAACTTGTCAAGGGATTCCATTCCAAGATATAAAACATGTCAACAATGTGCTCCAGTGTTGTCGGGCAAACTCATATCGCGTCCAGCAATTTAGGAGCTGACTTTGCTAATCAATCGAGCGTCATTCATATCGTGTCATGACGCCTCATCGCTGGAATAGCGTTGTATTGATGGGTGCCCACGAGTCAAATACAGCCCTACAACATCGCTACAATACACTTAATATAAATGTTATCATTACAGTTATATAAAAACACACAGGCTATTCATGTTAATAGTAAGGAGTGTAATCATTGTGCAGTTCTTTTTTGTACCGAAGGGAAACTTAAAAGCAGCGAAGAAGTTCCTATAAACAGACCTTTTGGGCGACTTCAGACGTTTGGCGTCGAGATTTGAGCGACACCGACTGACATTCACTCCACAAATTCAATATACCGTTGCATACACGGCTATGATCATAACATGAAACAATAAAAAATAGTCACATAATTATGCTTTATGTTTGCATAACAGGAAAAATCTTGATAGACTCGCGTGCCAAAAATAAATAAAAAAAAAGCTATGAAGTTATTATGTATACGATTTTGTTTTATAGTGGTTTTACGAATCAAAGGAGGATAAATGTTAGTGTAAAGTGTGCACTACACATAAAAAAAATATATATATAAAAATGTAAAATCTAATTAGCATTTTCATGATATAATATAATTATATATGGTATTTTCTAAAATTAATACATAATGTTCATAACTCTATATATAATATTTTAGTACAAATTTGTATACATTATCGCTAAACTGCAAATTGTTCCATACCCACTTAGATACACACTTAAAATGTATCACTCTAGGAGGGTCAACATGATTTTATAATGTAATATTTTTCAATGTAATTATTTGCGAAGTTGTATTTTCAATATTCAAATATTACATATTATGCAGTTTATACCGTATAACCTTACATCTCCATGCATGTGATCTCCATGCATGTGTTTTTAAAGTAAATTACTTATATAACTATGCAGCATTGTTCGAAATGCAGAATTAATTATGACTCATTTGACCATTCCAGCTTTTTAATGACAGCATACTTGCTTTTTCTCCTACACGTTTCTGCAAAGTTGGAATAAATTTGAGCTGTTGGATTATCTTACGAAAATACCGCAAGTCGCTGAGAAAAAAAAGATAGATGCAGGCTGGCTGTAGGGAGGGTAGGAAAGAATGCTTGGCTGGCATTTTTTTTTTTTTTTTTTACTTGCACGTGCTTGCATCTAATTGAGTCACGGCTAGAGACGAGGCGGGGGAGAGAGAGTCTTTCTTGCTGATGCTGCTTGTGCTGACTCTGCAGCAAAGAGATTACGTAAGGCAGGCGATGGCGCGAGCTGGAAGAAAGAAGTCGGAGAAACAAGAAACCCAGTGGCTAACTACTTTTTTGTCTTCTTCTTCTTCTTTTTTTTTTTTTTTTTATATCATCACATGTCCATCCCCTTTTATATTGCGATCACTTGACTGCGTGCAATTTGTGTATATAACACGGTCAGTGTACAGTACAACATCAGCTTTGAGTTCTGCATGGGTCTGGCCTGCGGGCCAAGCATCTCATCTACAACGGGCCGAGCCACGGCCTTCTTTACTGTAAAGACAGCTGTGGGCCGGAGCTACTGAGTTGATAGGGCCCATCCTTCATTTTCAAGGTTAATGTGACTTTATAAATACACATTTATGCACTCAACACTGCAAATGTTTAGTCAGAAACTACTACGTGGTACTGTAATGGTACCGACCTGAAATGGTGATATTCTTTTGAAGCGTCGTCAATAAATCGGAATGGGAATAATAGCGTTTTTTTTTTTTTTTTTTATTCATCGGCCATCATTCACGAGCGTGTGAAATAGTGCATAGTGCAGGCTAGTTTAACCAATGACTCCATCATTAAAAGTTTAAATTATCGATACGTTGCATACCAAGTATTGCAAAAGGTAAAGTACTCTTTACTTCGACCAAATATGTATAATGTTTGTTTTATGTTGAATTTGAGGTACTGTACAAAAGCGTCCGGTATCTCTTTATCTTGGAAGCATTATACTAGTTTGCTGTTTTGTGCACTAAATAGAGTGCATAAAAAAATGCAACTTCTCCAATGATTTTCTAATGGAGATGTTAGCGTTTGATATTTACTTGTATGTGAAAAAAAAAGTTAAAGCTGTTATATAAGGATATGCAGTGAGTTTGGTTGCGCCGACTATGTGTGGCGCCACACGCTATATAGCAGTCACAGCTGTTGCACTACGTAGCAGGGAGTTGCAAAGCAAACAATGCGTTGTCTGACTCACCAGTGGAACAATTTAAAGCTTTGCAAGTTGCAAGGTCCATGCAACTGAACGTTGATTTTATTTACTGAATGCTGCCGGTTTGCTTTAATTTTGTTGTATGAGGTATCTTGTTGGTATTATAAAAGATATAATTTACTTGAAGCAAAGTGCATTTAAGTTCAATGTCTTTGGGAAACACTAATGCTATCTGGATCGCCTTTGCTGCAGGCAGCTGTTTAATCGAAAAAGTGCAACAAAAGTAAATTTGACGTACATGTGATAAATAACAAAATAAGGCAACTCAAAGAATAATTACAAAAGTATATCTCGATTTAGTGTATCACGCAGCTTGTAGTTTTGTCGATCAATAGTGAATGTCCATTACATGACTCAATAGCAACAAAATTATAACAAAAAAATATTCTTTGTATCCATTGTAGTTAAAAGTCCGAAAGTTATTTATTTTGGCTTATCACTGTTTTGCTGTTGGTTTTGTTTTCGATCATGCTGGCCTATCAAATGTTAGATTTTATTTTAACAGAGAGAGACGAAGCAGTAGATGTACATACATTTTTTTTTAATGAGTGTGAGCGAGAGGGAGACCAACAGCCGGAAAGCGGTGATACGAAAACTGACCTACAGACTTTAAACTACAATGGATACAAAGGATCTGTTCTAATTTTGTTGATTTATTATTATAAATGCTTATAATGGACAACCTTTGCTTCTTTGCTTGTAGCTATTTATTTATATTATTAGCAAAATGTAAATAAATTAACAGTACCGTTTTGTATTTACTTCGGTTAGCATAATTATCCGTAATTAATTTGAACTTCAATTCAGTTTTTTTCTGCACCAAATTAGAGAATGCAATTTTTGACTCTTCCAGGTAATTATTAATTCAACTCTACTCTTAACTCTTCCATGATGATTATGATGAATGGATATTGTAAACTGTATCGCAAAAACTAGATAAATTAAATATTATTTAGCGCATTACTATTATACTATTATGTTTTTTTTTTTTTTTTTCTGCTGCTCAGTAAACATTTACAGTATATTATTAACAAACTTATTTTGTGTGCCCACACTGCGTACTTGTGAAACTTACTTCCCAACTTGGTTAATACACTTACAAAACATATCGATAATGTCTGTCAACTTTTCACATGTATATTAAATAATCTAGGCGCCTGCAACTTCGTTTAATTATGCAAACTTTAATGAATACCTCTCAGATTAGTTAGAAAAGTTATAGCATTTCCGAAGACATAATTCGAATAGTTCGTTGAGCAGCAATACAAAAATGTTAATCACATTTTCCTTGACTTGCGATTTTCATACAGCCAAATTGTATGTTGTAGCGATCGACGAAGGTTTTTAAATTTGCAAATATCGTTATACTCCCGCAGAAGTAAATTGTAACTTTTCAATAATAATGCAATTGGGTAACATGGTCACTGGTTCAATGTAATGATGTAATATTAAAGCAACATTTGCAGAGTATTGGACTTAAGAATAACTAATTTTTATTTATTTATTACACATAAAGAACCGTGAGGTACATACATAGTGTTTACATTGCTAATTATACCTGTAATAAGAACAATTTTAGATATATATACATTATATAAATATCTCCATCAATTTACATTTTTTTACTAAAATTAATAAGCATATTACTCTTCAGATTTTTCAGTAGTAACTGTGAAGATATAAAACAACAATGAATTTTTTAATATATATATTTAAATATACATATATTTTTTTAATTTTTAAATATATTTGACATTTACATTTCTCTCCCTTATATAAGATTATTACAATTTAAAAATGTTAGTAGCCTAGAATAAAAAATGCATTAATTTATATTTTTTGCTGCAGTTCGTCTCTTTGTTATGCTATAAAAATTGTTTTGAAGTAGAAGGTCAAATAACTTAGTCTTAAATTGTTGGTCACTAATTGAAGTTTTTATGAAATTAGGAAGATTATTGTATAGTTTCGGACCTAGTACAAATAGACTTCGCTTTTCTTGTTCTGATTTTGCTATATATCATCATAAATTTTTTGAGAATTTCTGGTATTATAGCCAGTTATAACTTATATTTTTATTTGTTTCAAATATATTAATATTCTTGCCTACAAACATTATCATGGAAAAAATGCATAAACAAGTAGTTCTAGTTTTTGCCATAAGCTATACAGCTTATTCTAGACTTTGCTCTAACCATACATCGAACATTATTTTTTTGACATTTGAAAATCACATCATTCTGAAATATGACACTGATTTGATGATCCCCATAACTCTATTTAAAATTATTGCGAGTACATTATGAACTGCCTTATAAAGAACAACAGCACAACATGAAACTTGGAATACTTCGATTCATTCTATTTTAATTAAGGTTTGGGAGCATAAAGTTTCAGTTGAAAGAAATATGAGACAGTAGAAGTGTGTGGACATGCATTTTGGGTTCGATGGTCAGAGCAAGATATTTAAACTTCTTAAACTTATTTATTTATTTATTTTTTTTTTATCGACGACGCCTGAACTAAATTGGACCGGTATATACAAAATACAGTTTATTATTGATCATTCCAAGATTTGCTAGGATTTGCCGCCCTCTACTCTGCGTGAAGCAGAACGTTGCCAGACTATAAAGAACGGCTATTTTCGCATACGTATGACATAACATCTTATTTCATTCACTCTTCTGTATGGCTTTATGTACACACCGTTACAACTATACAAGGAAAAACAATTATTGCCGAAGAAAACAAATAATATTTTCCATAATTATGTCGTTGGTTAAAGGTGTACTGAAGGGATTGCTTTTTTTTTCCATTAGGGAATCTTATATTACCTATCCCATCCATCTGTACTAATTTTTTCATGGCAGATACTTATTGTGCTGCTGTAGGACAATTTAATTAGTGAAAAAGTGAAGTTGTGACGTATCAGCGACGGTTGGTTGACTTATAACTCGCCGCGGTGAAGAAACACACGAGCGACCGCGGAAACTGCCGAAGGAGCGGCGATCGGCTCGCGATCGCCACTCTCTCGGCAGTTTCCGCGGTCGCTCGTGTGTTTCTTCACCGCGGCGAGTTTTAAGTCAACCAACCGTCGCTGATACGTCACAACTTCATTTTTTCACTAATTGTCCTACAGCAGCACAATAAGTATCTGCCATGAAAAAATTAGTGCAGATGGATGGGATAGGTAATATAAGGTTCCCTAAAGGGAACAAAAAGCAATCCCTTCAGTTCACCTTTGAGATAAATTTTCCATTCCTGATCAACCTTTTAACTGAAGATTTGTTAGGAGGATTATATATTATATTATAATACGTATAGTATAAAGAAGTGTATTTTCCTAATGAATGTTGTAGAACCAGCTAAATAGAAAAAAATGCTGTATAAATGTAATGTGATGGCGGTTGTGCGTGCGTGTGCTAATGTAGCGACTATAATATGCCTTTTAGCGACTTTCTGACTGGTAACAACGTTATGACTTATAACGCCTTAACTTTACTTAATAACGATGTTGAACGATTTGGAACGATCTGTTGCGTACTAGAAGCTGAGGTGAAAGTGTTTGCTGATACTGAATGGTACTGCACAGAGACGCAACACACATGACGTCATTTTTTCAACGTTTGTGCAATGCTTTGTTCTATCGATGAAAGACGGTATCGACGTTAAATTCTTTTACATATTGTTAAATGGAATAAAGTTATGCTACTCTGAATTTTTAGAGGCCATGAAATCTGTTCAAGAAAAAGACACAGGACACAGAACTTTTGCCGTGGGGGCGTGGTCGTAAAAATATTACTTTCAATAATTTTAAAAAAACAAAAACATTTTGTAACATAATTTTGTAAAATTAATGCAATAAAAAAATTAACTTCTTTAATCGAATATTAAATTATTAATACATTATACGGAAGTCGTAACACATAACATCGATGAATTATAATTATGTAAATAAATTAAATATAATGGCTAGTGTAGAGAGCTATATATAATAACATGGAAGAAGAGACATGAACTTTGTACCTTGATAACAAAGTATCATTGTTGTTTCACTTTATTTGATAGGCACTGTACACACTGTTCTGTATGTATGTAGGTACGGGCGGAAGGGTGTTTAGCAGTCTCGTGCAAGGCCAGCCGCATTATGTTGCATCAACGTGCGTGTGCACAATAAACTTGCTATCGACCGCTCGATTTGCTTCATCTCGGGCTCATGCTTCGAAGTGCACGTGCAGCCATATGATGCAGCTGTTTAAAAGAGCTACAGTTTTTATATACAGTACATGCTTGCCTTAACAGGAAGTTTCATGCAAATGCGTCATATTATATTATTTTATTAATACGGCCAAACCATCAAATTTATTTCCTACGCCTGAAAAAAATGTTCGCACGATAAGAAATGATAAAATGTCTATAAATGTGTATTAAATAAATAAATTAATGTACAAAGAATTAAAAAAAAAAAATGAATATTTCCATTCCTAGATTTCGAAGTTTTACTGACATTTCATTAAAGATTTAATGCTAAATAATTAATTATGTTGTGTGTCACCCATACTGACGATCGAGTCATCCAGCAAGCTCTATATACTCTACATGCCATGCAATTAGTGAGCAATAACTTGAATGCTGTCTGTTATCAAGAGGAGCATGCCGAGTTCAATCTCCTCGACGGCTGCTTGCTATCATTGCATCATTTCTGATTAGTCCAATGTCACAATGAAGCAACATCATTACAACATAACCATTGAACTCGCTGCAATATCAAAACCTCTTTTTCTAATCTTGTTGGATAAATATAATGAGACGAAGTATGTCATGGTTTGGAATGATTTGATCAATGATGTATTATATTAATGAAAATGCTAGAAAGGTACTATCACATCACCTTGTTATATATATATTCTTGTTGTGCCGTTGGGGGATCATTAGCACCTTCCGGCACATGCAGCTGGTATATTACACGCAAGTTTTCACACTTGAGCTCTGTGACGTTTTCGTTTTTGGTGGTCTCAAAATTTGGCTGTACTAAAGTAAATCTGTTTTATACTTGCTATGTATGTGGTATAAAAATTATATTTAATATGCCGCAATCATTGCATCGCCCCTTCAAACAGAAGTGTTTGTTTACGCAGCTCTCAAAATTTTCGTACCAAACGAACTTTCAACAACATTGCCAATGCATACTTTGAAAAATTTGTCATTATCAAATAACTACAGTCAAATCCTCAAATCAATTTAATATTCCCTCCGAAAGTAGCCGAAAGTGTGAAAATTGTGGCTACAGTCAAATTAATTTAAAATTCCTGCCGGAAGTACCCGGAAGTGACAGGTTTCTGGTCTTCCTATTTGTATTTAAAATTTGATGCCAGTTTTGTAAGAAGAACTCTAACATGTTTTCGAATTTTCAAGACTCAAACATGAACAAGACGACCAGAAACCTCTCACTTCCGGCTTTTTCCGGTAGGAATATTACATAAATTTGACTGTATTCTGTTTGTAAATTAGTTATGAAACTTGTCATCTTAGAGGTTTGCAGTAGAAGTACTGATCTGTAAAACAATATGTGTAAAATTACAACGCTGAAATATAAATAGAAAGGCGAGAAACCTTACACTTCCGACTACTTCCGGAGGAAATATCATATATTTGACTGTACTATAACAGTTTTCAGTGATCAAACCGCTACTTCATCTGATTATAAAAATAAAAAGTCGATAGAAAAGTTTTTTTCCTTCATTTTATTATTACACAATTAGAAAGTCTATACTGTACATTAAAGGTGACATTGTTAATGGTTGGTGTTGTGTACCTGTTTGATGGCAAACAAGAGGGTGGGGGGGGGGGCGAAGGAAGGAAATCGCGACGGCGTGAAGTAAATTTAAAGTAGTGGGACGCTCGCACGAGCGCACGCACACGTGAAGTTTGAGATTCCTTGTAGTTACGCTGTGCTTTAGTGTTAGCTAGATCCGATGTAACAAAAAGTTTTTGTTGAGGAAGTTGGGAGCTGAGCTAGCAAGTTTTGTGCGACGTAGCTTCTAACTTTTGTGAGGTAAATTGGCTGGCTGTGTATCGATTTGGAGAAAACTAACTACAACTGCCTCACCAATCCTCCTCTCTTCTCTCACTCCAATATCGTGGCGGGGGCTGCCCCTTCCTACAGCAGCCAGCCAGGCAACTCCAAGTGTGCGCAGAAATGCTCGCTCGCTCTCCTGCCTGCCTCTACTTCTGGCAATGTTCCGCAAGCCAAGCAGGCAGGCAGGCGTCCGCATAGTTAGTATAAATAAAGCAACGTGGGAGCCCGCGCTTATACCCTCCTCCCTCCCTCTTTGCTTGCTCATCATTGCCGGTGTTTGGTGTGATGATTTGACTGCTCCTGTACAGAATGGCTGAGCAAGCGTCTGAAGTGGTGTTCTCTCTCTGTCTCTCGTCTCCACCTCTTCTATTGATCCTAGTGGTGGCCGTACCCTTGCTTGGTTCCTGCCGTTCGCTACTCCGGCTCTCAGACGCGCTGCTGCTTCTGCTGACCGCTCGCTCGACCCCCCTCGCCGCTACCGCCCTTTTCTCTCTCTCTCTCCCCCGGGCAGCAACGACGGTGGCGCAGCACAGCATTGATCGTTGCTAGCGGACACGAGCCACAGCTTGAAGACACGATGGGCGGGTGGGTGGTAGTTACACCCCCAGACCCTCCCGCCATGCGTCCACAGCACTGCAGCCTCGGTACCGCCCTTCACCGCTCTAACACACCCACACCACACCCCTGACAACTTACCAGCAGTCACTTGCTGTTATCTTCACTGCCACACTATTAACTAGCACCAATACTCGCAGTATCATCATCAATCATTGCTGATGGAAAAAGAGAAACAATGTTTGTACTCCTTTCTTTCTTTTTTCTTTTCTTTTTTTTTTTTTCAGTTTTTATCGCCTAGTATGATAATGATGTGATATTTATAAAGTTTTAGTTTACTGTACACAGTCGCTTACAAATAAGGAGACACATTTCCATATACTTTTGCAAAACAGTCAATTTTGAAAAGAGCGCTTCATTTGTATGGGACTGTATTCTATTGGAACCAAAAAGGTGTGCCCCTCTTCTTATGGGAGTTATATGCTACTCAGGGGCACACCTTTTTGGTTCCGATAGTAGTGTATATTACATGCATTAAAAGGTAATTAATTATTCTGCTAACAACCTTTAAAATACTAATACGGAAAAAATTATTTTCTGTTAGTGTTATCATTTCCACTGTCGAACATTTTTGGACTTGGCAACTGCAGTTTTCAAACTAAATTTAATATAATAGGCTAAATCCACGTGACGTTACTGCAACGCATATTGCATACTTTACAGGAGTTATGAATTATGTACGCGTCCGCGGCAATTATTACATTTATATCGTTCCCATTTCATCTGCTAGTTCCTAAAGAATACACAAGCTACATTTTTGTGTCCTTTAATAATTACACCGGCATGGCAACAAAGTCAATTTTTACGATTCTAAATTTTTTTTTTTTTTAAGCTCTAGAGCTTACGGTTTGACAACAGGAGGGGAATGGAGGGGAGGTAAACATCTGGGCGTTATCCTGTAAGCATTCAACCCAACAATCACGTGCCATTGCCCTATGAAGTTAACAGCAAACATGGAAAAAAAATCATAAAACATTATAGTTAGAAAATATGTCGTGTCATAGCGTTCTAGAATTTCCAAATTCAAGATCGCTTTGAAGATCGCTTTGGTCGTGCATTACACATGATTATGATAGCGGTAAATTTAAAACACATCATTCATCATACGGTGCTCTGAGACAAATTTGTGACAATTTTGTAATCTTGTACAAATTTTGAGACATGCCCCCTTGGTGGCTTGAAAAGCACAACATGACGGTTATACCGGGGAGGGACATGCAAATTTAAAATAACAAATTCAAAATTTTAGATGAAAATACACAATTATTGAGGACTTTGTGAATAACATATCCCTGCTATCACGCCTCCTCGGAGAGTGAAGGCCAGCGTCACGACATAACGCGATGTAATTATCTTTGTTAAACATTCATCTTGTGACACCACAATCTTAGAAAATATCTCTGTATATGCAGTCTGAATTATAGTGCTTATAATAAATACTGCATGTGAACAATTTCATAATAAACACTTTAATTTTCCGAGTTGTTGACTTAAATATTCAAATTGATGAAGGGAGCAACAATAAAACGTATAATATTAATCGATTATCATGGCAAAATCCTTTTTTTTTTTTTTTTTTTTTTTTTTTTACTGTTGAGATGCTGCCTCTCCTTCGTCAGTATCATGCAAGACTATCAAGTATCAAGGGAGACTAGCAGTGACATGCACTATACGAAATTTAAATACCAGCACAAAATCAATATTAAAAAAAAAAAAGTATTATATAGTAAAGTGTGCGATCTACAAAAAATTGCCTAAAATTTTTGAGCTAGTATTTTCTAAATATAGTTCGGATGGTCCTTCATATGGAACCGAAATCTGAATATTTATGTGTGTGTATATATATATATATATATATATATATATATATATATATATATATATATATATATATATATATATTATATATATATATATATATATATACACATATATATGTATATCTCACATAGGTTTCTCAGGAAGATATTCCAAAGTCAGAGTGAACACGTCATTTAACATAGAACCTTACTGACAAAGACCCTCGACCTATCTCGATAAAATACTGCGTCAGGTGATCATGTTAAAAATTTAGCGATGTTCTATGACTCGAGCTTTAAAAAAAAGGTTTAAATTGATTTTGTGTTTGTAAAATGGGGGGGGGGGGATAGATGTAAAATTTTACCGTTAAAAACTAAATAAATCTCTTGTGAGAAGATTTTCCAAAATTTCCTAACGGTACGTTTTCTTTGAGTAAATCCAGGGTATGTATACGTACCCTGGAGTAAATCGAAGTTCTTTGCCAGGTAAACTCCCATGTTAAGTGACGTTTTCACTCTGACTTTGGAATTTTTTCTGGAGAACCTATGAAAGATTTTTTTTTGTTCGATTATATATGATAGATGACCACCTGAACCATTTTTAGAAAATAATAACACCCAGTTGCATAGGTGAGGTCTTAAGGGCATTGGGTGTAGCACCGGTAGTTGGCAACACTGACGTATCTTCACCATGTTAATTTTTGATCATTGCTCCTCGGAGTAATTTTTATGCTAGAGCTAAGCTGATTGCTGTAGTATCAAGATAATTATTAGCCCAAGTGCACAATTTGGCTAAATAAAGCCTGATTTAAAGAAAAGTATTTTTTTTATATTTTAGAAAAATGCATGTAAATTTAAAAAATTACTAAAAAATACTTTTCTTTAAATCAGGCTTTATTTAGCCAAATTGTGCACTTGGGCTACTAATTATCTTGATACTACAGCAATCAGCTTAGCTCTAGCATAAAAATTACTCCAAGGAGCAATGATCAAAAATTAACATGGTGAAGATACGTCATTGTTGCCAACTACCGGTGCTACACCCAATGCCCTTAAAGTTAGACATCAGCTATGCAACTGGGTCTAACTCAACTTTGTTTTGCGGTGCGCACTTTACTTTGAGGACATTGTTTCTTTTCCAACGAAGAGGTAAGTGTTTTTAGCTAAAATATGTCGAATTCCTCTCGTACCATATTACTATTATATTACTGTGGAAACATTATTCAATAATCCCTAGCCATTGGCTCAAGAAATAAAGGAATCGTTAAATTAAAGCATCAATCTAAGTAGTGCATGAATTTGATGGTGTCAGTCAGTCGCTCTCATTGGCAGCAAGAAAATTAGCAGTGGACACTACAATATTATCTCCTCTGCAAGGAGTTTTCCACCCTTACTGCCACTATATCGATGCAAACGTGTCAAGCTTTCTAAATAACCAAGTTTATTGGAGTTAAGCTAAAGAATAAAGTTGCCCAAAAAGTTTTTTTTTATTCCCCCCCCCCTCCTCCTTTTCTTGACTGTCCTGTGTGTAGGAGAGTTTGAAACAATCGAGTCTCGCGACGCGACTCTCTCGTAATGATCTCTGCCTGACTGGTGGTGGGGTAGCCCTCCCTCCATTGTGCTTGCTGCTGTTGCCAAGCCCATACAGGCTGGGCGGGGTGCGAGGGAGGCGAACAAGAAGAAGTGGGGAGCTAGGGAGACAAGTGGTGCAACATTGCGCCCGCCCGCTATCCCTTGCTGGGCAGGCGAACTTGAACTCATTGCCGCGCGCCGGTCGAAACAGACTCCCCTGCTGCTTGCTGGTGTGGTGCTACGCTACTTGGCCGTCCCGCGCCACCTCTCAGTTGTTTTCTCGAGCAGCCGACAGAGCCAGTTTAGCGTCTCCATGGTAACCTGCGTGACGCGGGGCAACAGAAGCTCATGTATGCGCGCGCTCATGACAGGTGGAGGGAGCACCACGATGCAACCCGTTGTTGCTCGCTCCCCTTTAACTCTCTTTGCTTGCACGCCAACCTAAAGCCGAACTATGGTACTGACAAACACAAGGAAAAATTGTAATACACAGTATACACACTCCAGGGATTTTCAATGTTTGTCATCAATGGAATGCATTATTCCGTCCACGATGACAATTTAATTAAATTAATCTTTGTCAGTATATATAATATTTTAAAACGTCAGTTTATCGAACACATGCATTGTGTACATACTTTTTATAAAATTTTACATTCATAACTACATTTTACATAACTTTCATACATCTTATATTTATTAAGTTCAACAAATTATAATTCCTTGACTCCAGATTGCCTCTCGGCAAGTGAGCCATGCATCTATAAAATACGGCATGCACGCCGACAACGCGTGTAGTGCTTCAAAATTCTGGTTTCAAGGACTTTTTTTTTTTTTAATCAAACTACGAGTGTTCCATTCATTATATGGAAGCGATATTTTGTAAATAATAATTATAGCCGTCAATGAGAAGCTTCAACTTTTAAATGCCGCAGCGCCGCATTCTTACATTGCTCCGTAAAGTTTGTTAAGTTGTAAGGTTTGTTGCTATAGAAGTATGTTACTTATTTCCCCATTCAAATTCTATGCTCCACATTTTTTTTTTTTTTTTTTTTTTTTTTTAAGTGGTTTATCCCGTGGATATGAATTATTATTATTAACCTTGCCCTGCATTAGAGCCGTCTGGAAAAATTAGAAACCAGGTACCGCCGAATTAAAGGATAGTTCGTGCGCTACATTTTCGTTGACTTCATCGAATCGTCTCAGAGTTGAAGGTACTTATTATTGGTTGAAAGAACCCATAGTCTAAAAAATCCCAAAGTGTATAAGTAATTGTACCATTTTTCCTTTTGTAATTTCACAAATGGTACCCCTCACCCGTGCAACTGTGTTTGTAACACATTTCTTTTCATTAGTTGAGTTGTGATATTATTATATCTTAAAATCTATTGACAGTTCTTGCACCATTTGCTGACAATCATAATGCTTAATTGCATGGATAATTAGACTATTCTATAAAACGGAAGAAGCGAAGAAGACATACAACTATCTACATACTATAGTTGGGATCGGGAGAAAGTAACAAATACCAAGAGGTCCGTTCTGATTTGTCTGCGTTTTTTTTTTTTTTTTTTTTTTTTCCGCCGCGGAAAGATTAACGATATTTTTTTAACACGACGAGTAATTTTTTTTCTTTGAGGAGCGTTTTCGGTGAAAAGCTTTTATTAGCACAGGAAAAAGGACCCTGACTTATGACACTCAGGGTGCCAGAAAATAGGTATTTTACTTATTTGTACACTCCATTCGTATACAGCAATGAATTTATAGTTATTTTTTGTAACTAGTACGTCAGATTAAATTTGAGCTGTAGCTATGTGATAACAGGTTCTGAACCTTGCTCCGCCAGATATTTTACTGAAATAACTACTTGTCACCAGTACCAATTATTTACCTATCCTATTCCTATACATAATCTAGCACTAACTCGTCGGTTTCACGTGGAGACAGATATAGGAGAAAGTTTGTTTGGCTCGCGAAAACTTCCTGTCCTTCAACTCTGACGTCACTTAATTGAGTTCGCCTGCGGGCAGACGGGATGCACTTTGCACTACTGGCAAATCAGGCATCATGCAATGCGCTAACTTTGCCGAAAGGAAATTCATATAAATACGGACAAAATAATTATAGAAATTCTTAATATGAAATGACATGGGTATTATTTTCTTAAATGTTTTATTATTGAACGAACATCGAGTTGACCAGGCACTGTTGCCATCTCTCCCGATTGTCGTCGGTGTGCTCTGATGTTGTAGCTCAGAGCTATATTGGCATAGAAGTTACGTATGTTTAAAAATTATTGACATACAGAAAATCTTATTCTTTGTACTTTTATATTAATTTTGTTTTTAGAGCAAGGATTCAAATTTTGTAGTGTTTTTTTTTTATTATTATTTGGTGTTTTAACTCCCAACCTGATATATATGTATATATATATATATATATATTTATATATGTATCTATATATATATATATATATATATATATATATATATATATATATTATTTGAGTGTTTTAACTCCCAACCTAGTTGGGGTGGTTAAGCGCCAGCACCGGGCCCAATTGGGCCAAGATGAAGCAATTATTATTATTATTATTATTATTATAAGGTAACGTGAGGTAAAATCAACGATTTTTCAGAGTACTTTGGGTTTAAAAATTGTTGTAAAATTAAGATATGTAGTTATTATATATATAACAATGAATATCTTTGGATGAACGGGACAAATAGAAAGAAAGAATGCATTGAATTTCTTATATTAAATTACCAAATTAAAGAAAAAATCGATCAAACATTTTTCTGGAAAATCAATTATCGATTAAGGAATTGTCTGGTATTCTGAGGATTGTCTGGATTAGTAAAATTGAAAGTTTGTTACATGAACTAACATGCAAATTTGTTATAATATGTTGTTCAGAGCGCAGCTTCAGATCTGATGGGGGAAAAAATTCTAGATTTAAATAAATAAATATATAAATAAATCAAATTAAAAGATTCCATGATGTCAAGTTTTTTCTTGAATATCAAGCTCTTGCTTTTAACCTTACAAGAATAAATGGTTTACATACTTTACAAGAATAAGTTAATAAAAGGTCGCGCATGATACACAATACCAGGTCTTGACAGGATTCTTGAGTAGCGAAGGGAGGAAGTGTTATGAGTCTTATTTAAATTGGATTTTCTTCCAGTTTTATTTCAATAACGGAGCCATGTACACCACATTGAAAAATAATTATCATGCAGCTTCTATCTGCAAAATATCTACTGGACTTGTCCTCTGATGAGTGCTTGTATTTGCTGTCCAAAAATGTGTTTTCTTGACTGGTGTGTTGTCTGTTGCAGGTGGCCGATCAAGCGTGAGGCCATCAGGCGGCACCACCATGTGGCTCTGCTACAGGCAGAGAGAGTGATCTACAGCCACCCGTGTGCGCTTTGGGAGCACTCAACAGAGAGGTGGCAGCGATAACGCTGTGACGACCACTTGAGCCCAAAGTTCCCTCGCACAGCCTCATGGACAAACGCAAGATGCTACCCAAACGACCACGCATGGAGAGCCTAAGAGGACCCATCGCTAACGGCCCAATGCAAACGCGACCGCTGGTTGCATTGCTTGATGGACGGGACTGCTCTATTGAAATGCCAATATTGAAGGATGTTGCAACAGTGGCCTTCTGTGATGCACAATCCACCTCAGAGATTCATGAAAAGGTAAGTCATCAACCTACTGAATGTACAATTTTTTTAAAAGGCAGAAACATGTAAATGTAGTACTGAAGGGAACATACAAAGTGTCTCTACACAGACCTTATGGGTAATATTATAAAAGACATTTGGCATCGAGGTTTGAGTGATCAGAACAGGACATCGACTAACCATTACCTAGCAAATTCAACACTCATGTCATCATTGCCGATATGATGTAATTACAACAAGACACTTCTAAAAGTTTCCTTTAGTTCATGTTGATGTGATGATTTTGACGACAAGATTAAACCATCAAAACAAACAATCTTGGTTAAACTTATAGTCAATGAAAGAAGTTAAAGGTTTTGATGGAACTGTTAGATATGGCCTTAAGTTGCAGCCAACCTATCCTAGAAAAATCGGAGAATTATCCGAGAAATTTAATGTTAATTAGTAAATAATCCACGGATAATCCTCAGATTATTCTCGGATAGGTGGCTGCAACTTACGATCATTAGATTAAAAATGCTTATTCAAACCCCAAACGAAGTTTCATCTTGAACATACCAAGCATGAGGATTTTTTTTTTTTTTTTTTAAAAAAAAGCTTGTGCTAAGAACATTACTGCTAGAAGATTTTACTATTATTTTAGTACTGTATTTAATTTTGCTTAACAAAATGAATTATTGATTCTATGCTAATTCAATTGCGTCTTCTCTTTAATTTTTCTTTCTGTGTTTATTTTCAGATTATAATTTGACTCGCATGTGGTGTGTCTGTTTTCTGAACAAAATCTTTTTCAAACAAATTCAAATTATTATTTTTTTATTATTGTCAATTTTGAAACATACAAATACAAACATTGATAAATACAAGCACTTAAAATGAGAAGGTTGGACACGGTTACAAAATACATATACAGTTTATTGTTAGAACTAAAACTTTGCAAGTTCATAGCTCGTGACTGTTGAAATCTACTGAAACGAGTTGCTAAGTGAAGTGCTCTGTGAAGTTTGTGTATTATAATATTGTAATTACTCTCATTCTTGCAGGTGTTGAACGAAGCTGTTGGAGCCCTCATGTGGCATACCATAATTCTCACCAAGGAAGATTTGGAGAAGTTTAAAACCCTGCGGATAATTGTGCGCATCGGTAGTGGAGTAGACAACATTGACGTCAAGGTATGTTCCTTACCTACCGCTATATTGCTCTTTCTTGTACCCACAGGTAGTGAAGTAGAAGCTTACTTGCTACAAGATTAAAAATACAACCTAACATAACAAATTCCATAAATGTATTCCTAGTTTTATGCAAACATAATTTATTTATTATTTATGGAAGGTTGAGGTAATAATGCTGCTGGCTTACCCTGTAAAGGAGGATATGGGTTCATGTTGTGTATGTATTATTTTTATTTATTTTATTGTTTTTTTGGCATTAAAGTTTAATATTCCACTATAAAAAATACAACAAAATTTAAACATTTAAAGCACTTTGTAGTCATAAAATTAGGGAAAAGAGGGCATTTATTTTTTCCTTGGAGATAATGCTCCAGACAGAAAATCAGACACACATAAAGGTTGTGCTGTCCCATGGTAAATTCAACTGACGTTGTTGAAAATGTTAAAATATTGAAAAAGTAAAACAGAAAACATATTCTGACTTTTTAAGTCTTGTGACTTTGAGAGTAACTACTGTTATAAGGAAATAATACAGTATAAGTAGATAAAACTGTGATGTGTGGGCTTTTAACCTGCTCTGAATTACAACTTTTCAACTTATATCCGTAACCTTGTATCCTCACAACATTAATTACTGCACCAATCAACAGCTGCAGAAAGTTGATTGTTTGATTGGTTAGTTGGTATTTGGGAGCAATTGACACATTTTGGTCACAAAAAATTGAAAATAGTGAAGTCAATATTTTATTTTTACAATAGCCATATTAAAGGTTATCATATACTTTGTTTTATTTTTGTACCAGGCTGCAGGAGAGTTAGGTATTGCAGTCTGCAATGTTCCTGGCTACGGAGTGGAGGAAGTGGCAGACACCACCCTGTGTCTGATCTTGAACCTGTACCGCCGCACCTACTGGCTGGCTAACATGGTGCGCGAGGGCAAGAAGTTCACGGGGCCAGAGCAGGTTCGCGAGGCTGCCCAAGGCTGTGCCAGGATACGAGGGGACACGCTTGGTATTGTCGGACTGGGTGAGTTTGGCAGTCTGTTGAATACTAAAACAATCCCAGCAAAAAGCTGAACGCAATTGTGGAAACAAGTTTTAACTCCTAGTCTCTTAGCACTGCACTTGCACAAACCATCCATAGTTCTCTTCCTGCTCGGCAAATAGGCACAGTCATGTAAATGCATATCTAAGTATCTGTAAGCAGCAGTAAACGTCACCCACCTGTACACAACTTTCCTCAGTCTACCTTTTCTGCATCTCAACTTTTTTTTTTTTTTTTTTTTTTTTTATTATTATTATTTTCAATTTATGTTGCTTGAAGAATTCATGTTCAAAGGCATTATTTTTTCAGCAAAATGTTTTATTGTAGCTTCAAGTCCTAAAGTATTCCTTGTGATCTACAAACATTCAAGGTATTAAACATATGTCACAGGAAAAGTAATCTTAAAATCAGTATATAAATTGTATTTGATGTAAATTTGTTTGTTTCACCAGCAATTTTTTTTTTTTTTTTTTTTTTTCAAGTAACCTTGCAGGCAAATTGAACCCACCTAGTTTTATTTGTATAGTGTATTCTGTATCCAAACTTTTCTTGTGAAGTATCCTGCAGTGTGAAGTTTTTATTGATTCCAACTGATAAATTGTCTTGGTCTTAAAGGTTATTTTATGTTGCAGGTCGTATCGGCTCAGCTGTGGCACTGAGAGCAAAAGCCTTTGGTTTCAATGTCATATTCTATGACCCATACTTACCAGATGGAATAGAAAAGTCACTGGGCCTTACCAGAGTCTACACATTACAGGTGGCTTGCTAAGCTAGCTTTAAAGATATTGTGATATTTTGATTGTAGGAAAAATGAATTGAATAAATAATTTTGATTTTTTTTTTTTTTTTTTTTTTAATTTTTACTGTCAATGCTATCAAAAATAGGCTTGGTAGATGGTACATATCTCTAAAAATTTTAACAAACCTTCCTGACCCAGTAACATAATTTACCATGAAAATAAATTAGACCAAAATCGGTGAAATTTTCAAGATATTCGCATTTAAGATTTGCATTGTTTTAAATGAGGACTTCTTCAAATCAGCATCTTTTTCAAACGAAAAAATTAATTACTCAAAATCTAAAGCGATTTGTTGTTGTTTTTACATCAGCAAACTTAATATTACGCTGTCCTTTATTTTATAAAATAAAAATATTTTCAGTTTATTATCAGAACATATTGAGCAATTGTCACCACAGTGACATTGCTACTTAAGGGTAAGGTAACGCCACCAATGTTGAAAAAAATCCCTCACACAAAAATTCTAAAAAAAAAAAATTAAAATGTTCTCCTCTACACCCCCTATCAGTACCTAAAATATCAGGCATACAAATACGATCTAGTTTTTGAGTTATGAATTTTTAAAGTTGACTAATTTAACATGGGAGTTTCATTTCTCCATGTTAAAGTAGTCAACTTTAAAAATTTATAACTCAAAAACTAGATCGTATTTGTATACCTAATATTTTAGGTACTGATAGGGGGTATAGAGGAGAACATTTTAAATTTTTTTCAGAATTTTTGTGAGAGGGATTTTTTTTAACATTGGTGGCGTTATCTTACCCTTAAGAGATTGTTATTTTGATTGATGCTTTAGAATGTATAATTTTGTGCAGCAGTGGCTTAGTTGTTTGCATGCAGGCTTCACTCGATTCACAGCTGTACAGGAGAGAATAAAATAATAGTTAGGCGACATTAAAATCCCAATATGTTGGTCATATATGAAGATTTTCAGACAAAACTTAACTATTTTAGAAAGGGGGGAGGGGATTCTTCTTGCACATTGTCCACAATAATCTAGTTGGAAGTTACAGAATTGCTGGTAATTGGTTACGCAAGCACAATATCTTTACCACTGGGTGTGGGATGAGGGGTCAAGAAAACCCACAACTCTTTTAAAAGGGGAGAAACTTGTAAAATATTGCTCCAAAAATTCTGAACAAATTGTAATCCTTAGTTAGGCACTCAGTATTGTATGTGTTATTTCCGTAAAAAAAAAAAAAAAAAAAAAAAAATGAGGGGAAGAAGATGAGAAAAATCTTTATTTTTTTCAATGTGTGATTTTAATAGTGGATCATTTCGTCCCCCCCTCCCCCCTTTCGTTTGGTATAGTGTATGACCAAAATTTCATTCCCTTGGTAATGCCAAGGTTAATTGTTTCTTTGTTTTCTGAGTCTTTCTTTGTCATTTTTATTTTTATATCCAATGCTTTTGTGATACAGTAAAACCTCAATTTTATGACCTTCGATATAACGAAATTCGCGATTTTACGAAGTATTTTCTCGGTCCCGAATAGTTAGATAGGGAAATGCATGTTAAATAACCTTGAATTTACGAAAACTCGATTTTACGAAATAACGAAGTGCTCACATGGTCCCTAGAGAGCATTAACCTCGAGTTTACTTAAAGCGTCTTTTAAATGTAAATTACGCGCGCGTTGTAACGTAAAATTTGTGATCGAGAATGGAGATTAATTTTATTTTATAGCGTCAACTCCTAAGATTTTTTATTTATTAGTCATGAAACAATAACTGATTTTGAGGACCTCGAGTTTACGAAGTCCCGATTTTTCGGTCCGTTCAATTTCGTAAAATCAAGGTTTTACTGTATTAAATTATAAATTATTAGTTAATAGTGTTTATACTAAACTAAACATTCAGTTGCCATGATATTGGATATTTTTAAACATGTTTCTACCAAAAAAGAGAAAATTGATACTCTTTAATCCTTTTTCTGATCAAAATTTACACAGCTGTCAGGCATGTTGAGGTCTTTTAGTTATCTCAGATCACATTTAAGTGACTAAAGAACTGAAGTATGTGCAATTTATTTGTTTAGGACCTGCTTTTCCAGTCTGACTGCGTGTCCCTACACTGCACCTTGAACGAGCACAACCACCATCTCATCAACGAGTACACCATCAAGCAGATGAGGCCAGGTATGAGGACAAGAGGTATCTTACCCCCTTGTCTGGACCCTGGTTTGGCAAGCTGCAAGCCAGTCAGTTCAACTGACAAACCATTTGGCAATTCAATTACATCATGTTGCTGCTGCCAATTTTTTTTTTTTTTTTTTTTTTTCAGTTTATTGAAATTATTATTTCCAATGAAAGTATGTAAATTTCTATGGTTTTTATTTTTCCAATTCTTTTACTAGGAACATGTTTTGTTCCTTGCAGATCAACAATATTGAATGGAATGACAAGAACTCTCCTATGATGATAGTGTAAGATTTTCTTTTACCCAACATTGGCTATAAAGTCTGCTCCTACCCTAGCTTAAAGGAATAGTCTCATTTTTTTTTAATACATTACAAGTTCTTGATTTCAAATCTGCTATCAATTTTCTCCACAAACTTTGGTTAGGTTTCTTAGTGATTAATGACTGGCTGTAGGTCACAAAACGTGTGTGTGGTTGAAATCTGTAATTGCTGGCTGGATTGGCATTAGAAAGTTGGTAAGAAAAGGGGAAGGAGCATACAAGAGTTTTTACCAAACATCCAATAACGTTTTATGGCCAGCAGCCAGTCGTTAATAATGAAGTTTAGAAGAGCTACACACAGAAAAACGGATTGTAGATATGGAGATTTGTGATCCTAACACTCAAAGTAAGGATGAGTTCTGAATATTATAGTTATAATGCTCTAAGATAGTTCAGTTTTGCAAGTTATAGCCGAGTTAGAAACTATTTTTCTTTTATATTTATTTTGTCTCATCCCCTGTTGAAACAAAGTGCCCTTCCTTCATTGAATTTGTTGATTTATTAAAGTTCTGTGTTTAATACCATGTTATACCTGACTATATACAGTAGTAATTTACTTTTTTTTTTTTTTTTTTATCAAATTGTCGCAATGTCCTCAATTTTTTAAGTTGTTGTCTCAGACTTGAGGACAAATAACTTTTGAGTTATTGAGATGAACATACAGGTAACAGACCATTTTGCACAGGTGCGTTCTTGGTGAACACGGCGAGAGGTGGGCTGGTGGACGACGAGGCTCTTGCTGCAGCTCTCAAGCAGGGCCGCATTCGTGCTGCTGCCCTGGACGTTCATGAAAATGAACCCTACAATGTTTTTCAAGGTGAATGAGCCTACTCTCGGAGATTGCATGGTTAAGCAGCTCCCAGTCAGATGCATGCACTCTCCTCGCCAGCCTTTAAATTTTAAAGGGGGGGGGGGGGGGGTTTATATTTTTTTATTGTTCATAGCATTTTAACTTTTTAACTCCACGGCTTTGCAACTGTCATAGTGTTTGTATTTTAATCAAGTATGCAGCTTGTTGCTTGTGAATGTTTTATATAAATATTAATTCACCTTTTTCCAACTTTTTTTTTTTTTTTATCATTTATGCATCTTCTTAAGCCGGTATTACACGATACAATTTTTCTAGCTGTTGCATACAATTTTTCCTTTCAAGAAAACGTGAACTCCATTTGTTTGTATGGAGATGAAATTCTCTTGTAAGGAAAAATTGTATGCAAAATTGTATGGTGTAATACTGGCTTTAGTTCAAATGCAATTTCATGGGGTTTTAATAACAACTTTTTTCAATTTTTTTCATTTACATTTTTATTTTTAACCATGATATGTATGGTATAGTACAGGGTGTATCAAATATAAACAATCGAAAGTTTATAAAGTAAAGTGCGCCCCCCCCCCCCCCCAAAAAAAAAAAGATGGGTTAGTATATTTCAAAAATAGCTGAAGTAGTCCAAAATGTAGCAGTGTTCTATGACTCTAGATTTAACCAAATGCCTTTTTTGTTTATCAAACTTATTTCGCGTAAAAATTTAAGAAAATCTCCAATGTTTCTTCCCATTAGTTTTTATTTATTTATTTTTATAGAAAATTAAATTTGAATACTTAATGATTTTAAATGTTTTTTTTTTTTTTTTTTTTTTTTTGTTAAAGCTTAAGTCACTGAACAAAGAACAACACTATTTATTTTTTTCCATGCCACTTAACGTGGTGTTTGTGAAGTAAGGCCTCCATGATTAATAACATGTTCACTTTTACTTTATATTTTTTTTCTGGAGAATCTACCAGTATGTGAGATAAATTTTTGGTGGATGATTTTGGCTCGATGTGGAGGATCATTTGAATTATTTTTAGAAAATACTAATTATAGTTTTTTATTTGGTTTTAAGTGCGTTCTTTGCTTTAAATTGTTAGGCATGAAAACAATTATCTAATTATGGAATTGATGAAAAAGGTAGTGAAATGGAACTTTTCATATCGCCTTTGGCTTGGGAAACTTCTTTTATCAAATATAAATGCTTTGTTTCATCATTTTACTGCACTACTTTACTTTATTTAACCCGTACGCCAGTGAAAAAAGGGAAATATTTCAAATGAAACTTAAACACCTCACTAAGTTTAAAAATGTTAACTTTTTCATTTTTTTTTTTTTTTTTTTTCTTTTTTAATGTTTTAATGCCAACTTCTGGTTGTTTATAGTTGACTCTGAAATATTATGTTCACAACTAGAAAACTTTTAAGTTTAACAGACTCGTTGCCATATTGTCATTTATTTTTTATGGAACTATCACGATTAGGTGTGGCTCAAGAGTTGCCACAGCAAACTGTGCTAAAAATTTCAAAAGTGAATCATTATTTTTTGGCCGTTGCAGCACTGAGGTCGTACCTAAAGACACCTGACGAGATGTGATTATTCAAAATATATATAAAATCAAAGCTAAAACAAATTTATTATTAGATTTCAAAGTTTTATGAAGTGCCTGTATTGTAAAAATACTGGCCTACATATCATCGTGTTAGTATCTAAATCTATCAAGTTAAAATAAGTTGATATAGTTGACGCTGCCACAACAATATATGGGAACAGAAAAAAAACTTGTTAAATATTTCAGCATCAGATTCCTTGCTACAGTAAATAGTATTCAAAATTTGTTGTCATAAAGTATTTAAAAATATATAAATATATTGATAAGTTGAAATATTGCATAACTGTTAGAAAAAAATGCAGGCTTGTTGTGGCAGCTGGTGTGTGAGTGGCTGACTGCAGCTGCCTGCCTACCGAGGCTCCGCCCAGGCTGATGGTGAGGTACAGTGTTGACGGTGGCCTGCTCTCTGCTCCAGGCCCCCTAAAAGACGCGCCAAACCTACTCTGCACTCCTCACGCAGCTTTCTACTCCGACGCGTCCTGCACGGAACTAAGGGAGATGGCAGCAAGTGAAATTCGTCGCGCCATCGTCGGACGTATCCCTGACAGCCTCCGCAACTGTGTAAACAAGGAGTACTTCCTGAGCTCAGGTTACCCTGAGGGCATCAATGGTGGCTACTATAGTGGGTCACTGCCAGTGCAACAGGCACACTCGACTACACCTCACGAGGTGCCACACTCTGTGGCTGCTGCTGCTGCCGCCGCTGCCTCAGCATCTGCTGTCCCTGGTCTCACCCACACAATTGTGAGTACGAGCACTTCCCAAGGCAATAACATGCCACCCTTACCATATCCCTCACTGACCTCACCTATTAATTGCAACCAACCAACTTCTGTTACCACTACCTCCAGAACCTCTCAGAATCACACACAAGATAAAACAGTACATATTGACTTAAAGTTAGACTTAAATGTAGATCACAATTTAAATCTTTATACAGTATGGAGAAATTGTTTTCCAAATTTAAAAAAAAAATAATAATAATAAAAATAAATAAATAAATAAATAAATAAATAACAGCTCAAAGAAAACTTAGTATGGGGGAATGTAGGTAATATTTCAAATGATAAATGATAACCTACTAAGTTTCATGTAAGCATCTCACCAGCATAGCTTTTCAGATAATTATAATATTTATTAGTCTTTTATTAAACACAAAAAGTGTACATACAACATAGTATTTTAAATATATATTCATTATAAATTAACACTGTAATAGAACACATAAAACACACATACAAACTATATATAATAGTTACAGAATAATAGAAAATGATAATAAAAGAATATAAAATAAAATAACAGATGATATTAACAGCCTGTTACATCATAATATATCATATATATAAGCACATATATAAAACAAAATATGACATAGAAAATAAATAGAATGAAAAACTTATTGCTTAATTGCTATTCAAAATGTAGACTATATGATATCTCCCTTGGCATAATCGCTTTATACATTCGATATCTTGTAAATATGACTTATGTTAAACAATAAAAAAATATGTTCAATTGTTCTCAATATACATGGAAGAACTATATATATCTATAATAATACTATATATTCATCATTCGATTAGAAGTTAAATTTATATTATCTATGTAGAACTTTCAAGTTTTACAAGTAGAAATTTATAATAGAAATGTCTTTAAGGCTCAAATTGTTGCAGTTGTTTGTTTAAAAGAAACGTTATTCTGCTATCCGTCTTTTTCTTTAGTCCTCCTTACAGCAATATTACCTCCCGATTTTTTTTTTGTCAAGTCCAGGCAAAAGCTACCCTCGCCGCCTCGCCACGTGTGGCACCCCGCTCTTCCGCCTTCTCTTGCGAGCAAGAGGGAGGTTGTAGTGGGGGAACCTTGGCGGCTTGTTGAATTATTACGTTTTATTGCAAACCTTATAACTTGATTCGAGGCACTCCGAAAATATTGACACTAGCCAGTATTTTAGTCCACATATTAATTAAAAATTCTGTGAAGTTTCCACTCCCTACGCTAAGATTGGGCACTTCCACAGCATACCAAACAGAGTCTCTTTCAATTTTCCTTTGTAATCTTTTGTAAATTTACAAGCTCCGACGTTTAGTTGGCCCCGATGAGACCCAAGACTTTAAATTTAAAAGTGCAATTATGCACGTAAATAATTTTTTAATTTTTTTTTGTTCTTGTAGAACTTACTACAATGACGCTAGGAGTAGTAATATTATATTAGTTTATGATCGATTTTTTCTCCGGAATGTCTCTTTAATATAAATCTCTTACACCAAAATAGGATGTATAAGAGTTAAAATCATCTATATAGGTGTGTATGTGTCTAAAAAAATTCAAAATCTGACCATTTTTCACAAAATCGTATTTTGCTTGAAAAAGAAAAAAGGTTTGTTTTTTTCTAAACTAATATTTAGTATGGCGTCATGTTATGTTTATGTAATATTTATTAACTTTAACTCTTCAGGAATGTTTTTATTTATAAAAAAGGATACCTCACTGTACATTTCGAATTTTAAACAAGACTGACAAATGTGTAATATACGTATATTAAAAAAACCTCGTCCGTCTGTGAAATTCGCGTTTTCTCCCGCCTCAGGTGGAGGTTACCTGGTACTCAGATGCTTACTCTTTGTCTAGCATTATTTGTTTTATAATCCATGATTAAACATTAGTCTCACTGTGGCGTCCCATCTTCCCATCCTCAATCTTGCCCATCCAATAAGCCTTAAATACAAGAAAAGGTATCAGCTAATTAACTCCCAGGAGAATGAAGCTAACTAAAATTTCTCACAACATTTGCACATGCCATCATCATTGTATGTTAATAATATGCTTCTAATATGTGGCACTAATGTACATACTTTGTATTAATGGACAACCTACATAATAATAATAAAGAGCTACATGAAATCTTATTTTATTTATTATATTTATTCAAATATAATAATTTTCAATACAGAAATAAATGGAGGGTACCAAATTGTACTATTATTATTATTATTATTATTATTATTATTATTATTATTATTATTATTATTATTATTTTGTGCCCTCTATTCATATAAATGTAGGTTGTTCATTGCCTGTAAAACTAATTATTCCATAGCTTTTTAACCCGTTAATACCCAGTTAAACAACCAAGTCCCTGGGGTCCAAACAGACATCTATTCACTTTTTTGGTTATTCAGTTTCTTGAATTTTTTTAACTGATGGGAAGGTGTTCAGATAGATTTGGGCTTAATTACCACCACTTACAGGTTCAGTTAACTACCAATTTTTGTTTTCATGTGTTTTATTTTTATTTGTTCAGTTTCATTTTGTTTTGTTTTAACATTTAATTTTTTTATTTTTTATGTTATGTTGTTATGTCTTAATTTTTCTTCGTAATTTATCTTTTTTTTTTTTCATCCATATCATTTTTATTTTGTTTATTTGTAATTTTTGTTATAATTTGTTCTTTTTATTTATTAGTTTTATTTATTCATTTGTCATTATTATTACAGTAAAAACTCGTTATTACGCAAATTGTTGATGAGTAAATTTTGATATTGCGTAAAGGAGATCGTGGTCCCGACAAAATTAACATTGCGTGGTATAGGAGAAACTCGTTATAACGTAATACTCGTTATAAGGTATCTCTGCAATCCAGTAATAATGAGTTTTAACAAGTTTTAACACGTTTTTACTGTATTAATATTTTTTCTTCTTGTACTTTCTTTCATTATTATTAGGAAGCCTTTTTTTTATAGCCTTTTTTTATCATCTACAACTGCTAATATTATTAAGAACTTATTATTATCTGTTTGTGTTTATTGTGCAGTTGATAACACCCCTAAAAGCCCTTGCTTTAATTTAATTTTAAAAAGAAACCAAATAACTGTACATAAAAAAATAGTTGCTAGATTTATGTTATTAATTTTTTTAGTGAGAAAGATACGCTTCTTGTCCAACGGCTGTCCAATTTTATATTTCATTTCAGTGCATATAAATCACAAAAACTAGTTCCAATTATAAAACAATTAATGTATATATGTATATCTCTAAACAGCAAAATCGTTCCTGTGACCTGACAATGACAATGACTTTAGTGAAAAAAATTTATGCACGTGGATCAGGGTTTGAAAAAACCCAGTGGGCAGGGGTTTTTTCGTTTTTTTTTTTTTTTTTTTTTTCAAATTTACTGGGTTTTATTGGGCTCTTTCGGGTTTTTTTGGGCTTTTTCAAAAAATGTTATAAAATTGCCACAAAATGGTTTTAAATACTATTGAAAAGCTTTCAGACCAACAAACTCCAATCATACCTATTTAATTTCTTATGCCTAGCTATTTATAAAAATATTAAAAAAATGCAACTTCACTGAATTTATCTGATGCTTAATTGTTTTTCGGCATTTGTATTAAATAGGCATCAGAATTTATGAAAATAAGGAAATATGTATTAATTTTTTGCTTACATTGAAAATAAAAGTTGTTTTTTTTTTTTTCAGGGCTTTTTCAGGGTTTTTTCTAGTGGGTTTTTTCGAAAAAAACAAGTCGGGTTTTTTTGAGGGAACCCTGACATGACTAAGATACAAAACTAAGATATACTGATCTCTTTTCTTCCCAAACTATGAAATATATTATAACTTAAAAGTTAAGTTTATTCATATTAATATGTATTGTTACTAATGTTGGGAACATTGACACATATTTACCTTCTCTCCCTCTCTCTTTTTTTTTTTTTTTTTTTTTAATTCATTACTGTCAGCTCATGAAGCACTGAACCATGAGGAAGGGGGTGTGTGTGTGGGGGAGGGGGTTACTAATATTAAACCATAATAATAATAACGAAGGGCTGAAAAATGAATTCACTGCTTTTACTTTGTGAATTTCAGGACCTATTAGAGATCACCCCTCCCCTTTATTAATTTTTGTGGACTCCACGAATTCAGTTTCCTACCCATTTTTTGTTAACCTTGTTTTTCGTATCATTTTTTATTTACTCATTTGTGTTTACTTATTTTTTTTATTGAAACATTCCCATTGAAACCCATTTTTGTAAACCTTGTTTTTCGTATCATTTTTTAATTTAATTTGCATATTTGTAATTACTTATTTTTTTTATTGAAACAGTTTAATACTGATAACATATAATTGTAACTGATTAATGATTAAAATTTGTTTTTTCAACGTTGGAATATTATAAAAAGAAAATGCATTTTTGATCAGCAAAGTCAAGTTTTGTTTATTTTCTTTTGTGTACGTCATCAGTTCATGTCTGTCCTAACCACCATTGTCCCATAATAACTGGGATATTTGTGTATATATATAAATTATATATACGAAACATGTCCCATTTATCATGGGACAAACTCATTCCTTTATTTTTTATTTATTTTTTTTTTATTATATATATATATATATATATTTTTTTTTTGTACATACAATATATTATTTAAAGAAAAGGACAGGAATAACCAGCACAGCTTCACCGATAGACAAAGTCACATTAGGTAAAAATTTTGTGGTCACAGGTTCACTTAAAAATTATTTAAGGGTAAGGTAACGCCACCAATGTTAAAAAAAAATCCCTCTCACAAAAATTCTGAAAAAAATTTAAAATGTTCTCCTCTATACCCCCTATCAGTACCTAAAATATCAGGTATACAAATACGATCTAGTTTTTGAGTTATAAAATTTTAAAGTTGACTACTTTAACATGGAGAAATGAAACTCCCATGTTAAATTGGTCAACTTAAAAAATTCATAACTCAAAAACTAGATCGTAAAATTTTAAAGTTGACTACTTTAACATGGAGAAATGAAACTCCCATGTTAAATTGGTCAACTTAAAAAATTCATAACTCAAAAACTAGATCGTATTTGTATACCTGATATTTTAGCTACTGATAGGGGGTGTAGAGGAGAACATTTTAAATTTTTTTCATAATTTTTGTGAGAGGGATTTTTTTTAACATTGGTGGCGTTACCTTACCCTTAATATAAAGTAATTTTATTCAAATCATTCTAAACGTCCTCTGGATTTAATTATATACTAGCATGCGGGGGGGGGGGTATTTTCAGTTTTCAGCAGACAATATAGTAAGTACAGGACACAGACTCCAATAGACACACACACACACACACGACATAAAAATTTCTCCCCACTAACTTTACAACCCCGAAGTGAAGAACGGATCGGCCGGAAATGGTTGTGGTTACGGGGTGGGAAGGCGGTGGGCAATGACGTCAAGGGTAGGGCAAGTTTAGGGTAGTAACAGGCACGTCCAGCAGTACGAGCTTATCTTCAATGCAGAAGACGGGAGATTTTATTTGTGCTCTGGAGATCCCGTGTAAAAAAAAAAAAAAAAAATGAAATTTTGATAGGAATTATACAGCAGAAAAGTTGCGAAGTTAATTGTGTTGCTTATAAATGCAACAATTTATACACTTTAAAGTACTGCGGGAGGACTGCATGATTATATATCAACATAAATACTGAATATACTTTGGTATTAGGATTATTAAAAAAAAAAAGCATTGATTTTTATCTAGGATATTACTTTACATTTTATACCTTCTTTTTTTCTATAATAGAAAATGATAATGAAATTGTACTTTAATTAAGAGCGTGAAAACTAAAAACTCCCTATTTGTTTGTGTAATTTTATAATGATTTAATGATTATATTTTACAACAAATAATTTAATGGCTTCTTAAGATATATATGCATGGCCATGATTTATGAAGAAAGTTATTCATGCAGGTTTCCCACTAGCCATAGTACCCAATTAGTAGCCATGCATGTTTAGTATCAATTAGTTAGGTTGTCGCTAACCACGGTTAGAATCTGGATAACTTTCTGGTTAATTATTTCGTGAACCACCCCCATTATTATTATTAATTATATTATTATTATTATAATGCAGTCATGGTGGAAGAAACGTTGGCGCTATCAGCTGGATGTAGTAATGGACAATTAAGTAAGGGTTAGTGAGGTTTAAGCGTAGATTTAAGATTAGTATATAGCGTTATTTAAAAAAAAAAATGCACTATTAGAAACATAGAGTATTATAATTATAGATGAGATGGGTGCAATTCATGAAAGAGTTCTCCAGAAAGTTAAGGGTAAGGTAACATTTATTAGCTGTGTTTTTATACCCATTTGATTAACATGTAAACCTTAACAAATTCACAAAAATTCTGAAAAATATTTGTGACAAATATTAGTACATAAGAGCCATAGAAAAAATTTCAAGACAATTATTCGAGTCAATTTATTTTAATTAAGTTTTTAGTTTGGCTCTCTATAGGAAAGCCCTATGCTGAAAATTAAAAAAAAAAAAATCGGCTCGAATAATTGTCTTGATTTTTTTTTCTATGGCCTTTCGGTACTACTAAAATCTGCCTCTCAAATCTTTTTCAGAATTTTTGTGAATTTGCTAAGGTTTACTTGTTAATCAAATGGGAGTCAAAAATCAGCTGATTCGCGTTACCTTACCCTTAAATAAAATAACCTGAAAATTTTATAAATCTCGATAAGAACACTCTTAAAATTTCCTTTGTTTGGAAAACGGGATCCTGGTCAACACTCTTACAGTTGAGATTATTCCCAGACTTCTCCAACTTCAGGTCTACCTGCCCAAAAAAAAAAAAAAAATTTTGTTGCCAATTATGAATGCAACCCCAGAAAGTGGCCTCTCACTCACTAAGTGTCTGCCTCTTTTACGAAGACTGTACATAGCAAACTTAGCTCAAAACAATGTCAATACATCAATCATTAGCATAGATTTTGGCGAAATGTGTTTTTAACTCGTGTACAGTACAGCTGCTATTGTACAAGCGTGTTTTAAAAAGTCAGCCTGCAAGTTTTGCCCAGGCATAGCATTCTACTGAGAATGCTATTTTTGGCTGGTGTTAGAGGAAGAAAAGGAAATAGACGAGGGAGGGAGGGTTAAAGGAGAGATGTAGTATTTTCAAAGGTGGGAAAATCAAAATGTTGGTCAGAGGAAACGATCACAGCAGGCACAGATCTATTGGTGGATGGAGCCTGAAATCTTGGATTTAATTTTGGGTTTTAGGTGGCCAATATAGGCATTTTACCCATTTATTTTATTTTTTTAAAAAACATTGGTCTTATGGAGATAACCCTCCCTGAAATTTGGTTCTGGATCCGCACCTGGAATACAGTGTGAAATAATATGAATGGCATTTACTTATAGTTGAATTGAATAGAATTTAGTGAGCTAGAGCCTCTAAGTTAAAGACTCCCTGTTCAGCTGAAGACGTGCTGGAATCTGTTACATCATCTATCCTGTGCCGCTCCTTCCTTTTAAGTCTTATCATATCCTTCATTTCCATCTAAAAACTATCTCCGGGCAGTGGTACAATCCCATAATCCTCTCGTCTTTCACTCGCCCTCTTCTTGATAGTCTGGAGAGTAGCCATTACAGTGAAAGCCATTTGTCACCTTAATAATTTTCCTGGCAGGAGGATTGTGGGTAGTATGGCAGGGTTTTGTCGCACTGAGCTGTTGTCTAATACGGCTAAGCTAGCTGTGTATAACTCTGTCCTAATACCAACTTTGATGTATGGATCTGAAGTGTGAGTGTGTCAAACAAATCATAGAAGTAAGTTGAATGCTGTTGGTATGAGTTTTTTAAGGAATAAGTGTGGTAAAACTAGGATGGATAGAGTGAGAAACACATGGGTGATGAATGGGTGTGGACTGAAAGAAAGCGTAATTGACAAGTATGAACGAAGTACACTACGTTGGTTTGGACATGTTGAGAGAATGGGTGATGAACGAATTGCAAAACAGGTGTTTAAAGGTAGTGTACAAGGCATGAAAGGATTAGGTAGACCTAAAAAGGTTTGGTTGGATGTGATTGCAAAATGTTTGAAGAACAGAAGTGTTAAAAGTACACAGTGTAATAGAAAGTGCAGAAGGCAAAAGAGTGTTATGAGTATTTCTGAAGCAAGTGGAGTATGCAAGAATCGAGTGCTTTGGAGGGCAATTTGTAGACGGCCGAGGCAATAATGCTGCTGGCTTACCCCGTAAAGGGATATGGCGTCATGTTATGTATGTATGTATAATTTTCCTTATGCATGGAAGACTCTTTTTTCCCATTACCTTCACCTTACATCCTTAGAAAGCATCTCGGCAGGCCAACGATGCTTTATTTTAAATTAATACCAAGGAACAACACTACTGTACATCCATCAGACCTTTAACCAATAAATCAACTTAAATTTTTTGTTAGATTTAATTAAAATATCATATAAGAAGAAAAGCAATAAAGTTTTTGCAGTCATGTTTCATCACAAGTAACATGTTAAATATTTGGGACATAATTAACCAAAAATCCTAACTGAGGGTTTTCCCACTTGGACAATTAAAAAAAAAAAAAAAAGGAAGGAAGCAAAATTGCTGAGACTGAGATAGACAAGCCTTTGTTTTTCCTTGGTATTTTGAGTCATGACCAATGACCCTGGATAGATTGGCTATGGCTACAGAAACTTTTCAAACTCGCCTGCAAATTTAAACACTGATTTACCGTTTCTGAAATTGCAACCATCGATTTCATACTTGAATTTTCCATTTCGATTCTGAACAAAGTAACTCCAAGTGGAGTGAGCGAAAAATTGACCTCTCGAAAATAATATTCTCTACTACGTAAAAAGGTTCTTCCAAACACCATAATAAAGAATCTGATATTGGTTGAGACTGTTCTTCAAAAAAAAAAATTCCAATTATTTCGAGGTAAAAAGTTGATAATTCGGCCCGTCAACTCCATGTTAACGTACGAAAAACGTGGCTTCTTTTTTTATCCAATCTTTAATTTCTTTCGCAATATCCCGTAAAATGTGTTCAAAAACTGTTCTAAGATAGAACATATTCTGTTCTAAGATAGAACATATTATGATGAATTAGAAAGTGTCATAAAATACATTACCTCTTATAATTCACAAAGTCTCACCGGAAGATCTGTTAAATATGAAAATCCGATGCAAACTTTCATTTCGAATGTTCCAGTTAAATCTGGCCATAAATCTGGAGCAATACCACTATTAACTGCAGAGCTTGTGAGGAGCCGGCGAAATTTTACAGCTGTTTATACTCTGCAGTGCTTTCACTGCAGGCTGCACAGATCTGGTAGTAGGAGCCCAGAAAAGTGCAGGAAAGGGTTCTGGGGTCTGGTAAGCCCCAGCTCGGTCGCAATAGAACTCTTACACACTACTGTCGCCGTCAAAAGTCGGTGCGCTCCGAATTTGGAGTGTTGTAGCCGAGAGCTCAATTGGCGTAGACGATATTAAAAAAACTGGCACACGTAGAATCTTATTCTTGGTAGGGAAATGTTAATTTTATACTCATAGAGCAAAAATTAAAATTTTGGCGAATTTTTTTATAACTAAAGTTCGGGTAAAATCAACGTTTTTTTCCGAGTACCTCGGGTTTAACAAATCACAGTAAATTAAGAAATTAAGCTATAAGAACGAAATTTTTAAAATAAACCGGCCAAATTGTCTTTAATGCAATGATGTAAGTTTAATTTTCGTAAATTAATTAGTTAATCTTTAATTATAAGAAATAAATCTCCTCCTTGGAAAAACATTTTTCCAGGAAATCAACGATGCCAACCGAAGGGTAATAATATTAATATTAGTCAACTTCTTTTGTGGGAGGCACATTTTTTTATTCAAGCCTTCGTTCGTTCGCAATTTATTTTGTTCCCTATTAGCGGGGGTCTGACATCACACCCCCGCTTATAGGGAACAAAATTAATTGAGAACAAACGAACGCTTAAATGAAAATGAAAAATGTGCTTCCCACAAAAGAAGTTGACCTATATTAATGTTATTACCCTTCGGTTTGCATCCTTGATTTTCCGGAAAAAAAAATTCCAAGAAGGAGATTGATTTCTTATAATTAAAAATTAACTAATTAATTTACGAAAATTAATCTTACATCATTGCATGAAGGGTAAGATAACGCCACCAATGTTAAAAAAAATCCCTCACACGAAAATTCTGAAAAAAAACTTAAAATGTTCTCCTCTACAACCCCTGTCGATCAGCCAAGGACTATATACTGGGAGGACAGCCTAGGACAACTTATTGAAGAACCTCGATCGATACTCGACAATTCTGGCCAACCTTTGGGGAAGTCCTCTAAATGAGCCACGTACTCGGGCGGTTTCTTTGAGGACGTCAAAGATTTGACAGATGGCTAATAAAGCGGCATCTTTGACCGCGGTATCTTTGTAGCTGACTCTAGGCCAATCAAATGCGCTAGAAAAGTCAAGATCGTGACGTCACTGGGTTGAGGAAATGGCGGCGCGTTGGTGCCAAAAAAGTTAGGCCGTCCACAATATATAGTCCTTGGCTGTCAGTAGCTAAAATATCAGGTATACAATACGATCTAGTTTTTGAGTTACGAATTTTTAAAGTTGACTAATTTAACATGGAAGTTTCATTTCTCCGTGTTAAAGTAGTCAAATTTAGTAATAGAGGCTTCAAGTCAGCTGATTTTTCGGTGATCCCACCCGCTATACCATACCTATGTAAAAAAAATCGTGAATTCGTTTTTTCACTAAGAATAAGATTTTTCAAGGAAAATTCCTTTACGGAACTTTGGTCCAAACTGAAAAATACAGTAGATAATTCAAGAGTTAGATTTTTTACTTGATTGATAACCGAGAAAAGTTAAAAAAACACTTTGCTTCATTTTCAAGTGCAAGATGGACCTTAGCGACAAATAGTTGCGCAGCGAAAGCGCATCACTTGAAGCCTCTATTTATAACTCAATAACCAGATCGTATTTGTATACTAGGCGAGGAAGCGATCGACGCTAGCTGTTAAATTAAGCGAGTAACTGGCAAGTGCCGTCCTACAAGCTGGATTTATTTTTAATCGATAATAGGTATTTTCAGAAGTACCCAAAAGAAAATTGGAAAAAATTTGACAGTGGCAACTGTCCCGAATTTACGGGTTTTTGAAAAAATATATCATTTAATTAAAAAATTATTATCTCAAAAACCAAAATGCTTGCCAAGTTTTTGAGTATACTATTAAAAAGCCCACATTTCACGCTTTTTGAAAATTTACCTTTTTATAAAGTTTGATGAAAATTTTGTCCCGAAAATCAGGTTTCTTTCCATTTTGGATTTTTTCCATTCCCTCTTTTAAAATAACTCAAAAACTAAAGATTTTCGAAGAAGATGTTTCAAGCATTTGTTGTTGCCTACATTGTTGCCCACATTTTGACATATCAAACGTCATGATTGGAAACACCAAACTCAAAATATCGGGACAACCATGCGTTGATATGTCATGTTTACATGCATGTTCGGATGCTATAACGTTGCCGCTAATGCCACATTTCATTTGCATTCAACGCTATAATATTGAATATAATGTTTCTATGGAACAATGCCATAACTATTTTGATTATGAAAATGAAATTTTCAAAAATTCAAAAACCCGGGATACTCAAAAAACCCGAAAAAAGTTTTTTTTTTTTCAAATTAATCAGGGATTAAGCATACTTGTTCAAAATTATTAATATTCAAAATGTTTCGAATTTTTGTCCCGAATTTTGGGACCGTCACAACCTTCATAACACATGTGTTTTTAATTTCAGTAATTTTTTTTTGTGAGATAACAATAACAATTAAGTCAAGCTGCTTTATGATGAATTTTGTATTTAAAATATATCTGTATTACCTTTTTCTAGATAAAAATCTTTATTTTTATATTTATTTTAATTCATATCATAGAATCTGCTATAATATTATGTACATGTATACTTGACTAAATTTAATTGAATGCATGAATATTATAAAAATAAGTAAATTTTAGTTCCATGTTCATTACACATAATCAATTTTATGACGTTTAACGTCTTTGATATATTATATGCATAATCGAATATACATTACATATAATATATATTATGTAATTATAAAATCTTATAATATGGAACCTTTCCCAAATTCCCAAATGCTGCACATGTAATTCATTTATATAAATTTATTAATTGTGTGGTGCATCTCCAAAGGATATAGAAATATAATATATTATCATTATAGCATTAATAATAATAATTATTGTATTATTATATAATGCAAATATAACCATGTTCTTCCTGCATGTGGGTACATCATCAGTAAAACGGGTATCTTTGTAGGTATAAATAATTGTATTGTTTTTTCTACATTCTCATAATGCCATAATATATTTAATTTATATTATTTATGTACGTTTAAACTATGATGAAATTCAATATTTTTTATTGTATCTATACTGCCTACAAACTAACCAAAAATTTATATTTTTGGTCAAGTAAACATGCTCCAAAATTAACTTTATATATAATGTTAATGATCATTAAATATTTGAGAAATAAACAGTGCAACGAATTATAACTCAGACAACAACAAAGTCATAGACACTAGAGGTTTACTTGTAGATTCAACATCACTTTGAGTTAATCGACCATGCAGTAAAGGAACGATTAATATTTGTTAAATCTAATTATATTGTATAAAAATACATAAATGAAATAGATTATGAGAATGTAGAAAAAAACAATACAATTATTTATACCTACAAAGATACCCGTTTTACTGATGATGTACCTACATGCAGGAAGAACATGGTTATATTTGCATTATATAATAATACAATAATTATTATTATTAATGCTATAATAATAATATATTATATTTCTATATTCTTTGGAGATGGACCACACAATTAATAAATTTATATAAATGAATTACATGTGCAGCATTTGGGAATTTGGGAAAGGTTCCATATTATAAGATTTTATAATTATATAATATATATTATATGTAATGTATATTCGATTATGCATATAATATATCAAAGACATTAAACGTCATAAAATTGATTATGTGTAATAAACATGGAACTAAAATTTACTTATTTTTATAATATTCATGCATTCAATTAAAATTAGTCAAATATACGTGTACATAATATTATAGCAGTTTCTATGTTATAAAATTAAATAAATATAAAAATAAAGATTTTTATTTAGAAAAAGGTAATACAGATATATTTTAAATACAAAATTCATCATAAAGCAGCTTGACTTAATTGTTATTGTTATCTCACAAAAAAAAAAAATTACTGAAATTAAAAACACATGTGTTATGAAGGATGTGACGGTCCCAAAATTCGGGACAAAAATTCGAAACATTTTGAATATTAATAATTTTGAACAAGTATGCTTAATTCCTGATTAATTTGAAAAAAAAAACTTTTTTCGGGTTTTTTGAGTATCCCGGGTTTTTGAATTTTTGAAAATTTCATTTTCATAATCAAAATAGTTATGGCATTGTTCCATAGAAACATTATATTCAATATTATAGCGTTGAATGCAAATGAAATGTGGCATTAGCGGCAACGTTATAGCATCCGAACATGCATGTAAACATGACATATCAACGCATGGTTGTCCCGATATTTTGAGTTTGGTGTTTCCAATCATGACGTTTGATATGTCAAAATGTGGGCAACAATGTAGGCAACAACAAATGCTTGAAACATCTTCTTCGAAAATCTTTAGTTTTTGAGTTATTCTTAAAACAGGGAGTAGAAAAAAATCCAAAATGGAAAGAAACCCGATTTTTGGGACAAAATTTTCATCAAACTTTATAAAAAGGTACATTTTCAAAAAGCGTGAAATGTGGGCTCTTTAATAGTATACTCAGAAACTTTGCAAGTATTTTGGTATTTGAGATAATAATTTTTTTATTTAATGATATCTTTTTTCAAAAACCCGTAAATTCGGGACAGTTGCCAAGGTCCAATTTTTTCCAATTTTCATTTTCTTTTGGGTACTTAATTCTGAAAATACCTATTATCGATTAAAAATATATCCAGCTTGTAGGCCGGCACTTGCCAGTTACCTTCAAAATTTCTCGATCGCTTCCACGCCTATACCTGATATTTTAGCTACTGATAGGGGGTGTAGAGGAGAAAATTTTAAATTTTTTTCAGAATGGAGGCTTCAAGTGATGCGCTTTCGCTGCGCAACTGTTTGTCGCTAAGGTCCATCTTGCACTTGAAAATGAAGCAAAGTGTTTTTTTAACTTTTCTCGGTTATAAATCAAGTAAAAAATCTAAATCTTCAATTATCTACTTTATTTTTCAGTTTGGACCAAAGTTCCATAAAGGAATTATCCCTGAAAAATCTTATTCTTGGTGAAAAAACGAATTCACGTTTTTTTTACATAGGTTTGGTATAGCGGGTGGGATCACCGAAAAATCAGCTGACTTGAAGCCTCTATTTATGTGTGAGGGATTTTTTTCTTTTTAATTTGGTGGCGTTATCTTACCCTTTAATTAAGACAATGAGTAATTTGCTTGCGTGCATCTGATTGGCTTAATCGAAAGAGGGGGCGGAGAAATACATGTGTGAATTTTATGCGAATTTTTTGAGCACTGCAAGTTGCATTTAATGCATATTGAAAAGATGCACTTTACCTGGAGGCGATCGCGGATCGCCCGTGACGTCATCGCTAAGTCACGTGCGGTTGATTATATACCTGTACCTGTAAACACTTGTAGAACAGGTAGCCAATCATAATGCAGATCGTAAAGTCCCGAAGAAATATATGAAAACATTAGAAAATAGACAATATGACAATATTGTTTCATGATTTTCATGCAGTAACAATAAACTGGAACAATTTAGTATCACAAGTGTATCTTTTGTTTTATTCAGAGAAGCCAAAGTGCTTCTGAACTCCTAGTTGCCTTGAAATAAAAATTAAAACCATGAATATGAAGAAATTTCAAACACACAGGCTTTCATGTCGCCATTTTTTTTTGTCTGTTTTGGACCAAAGCTACCTATATCTATAGAAGCTATGCATATCCCCAAGATTACTCTACATAGGTTTGACGCTCCGCCATCTTGGCGCAGCTTTTGTTGGAGCCTGTGACCAGGGTTATTCTCCTATTGTTATCTATTCTCTATTATAGGAGAATAGCCCTGCCTGTGACGTCACGACCAATCACTGACTGCGACGAAATAGGCTCGAGAGTAACAGCTCTCTCTGATTGGTCCTGCGCGAACTGGGACGAAAATGTGAACCTAAGCGTCCAATCTTATGTAGAGGGACCTTGGCATATCCCTATATTGAAGTTCTATTGTAGTTCTTGCTTTGGCCACGCAGCGCTAGTGTTAAGACAAATCGGAAGTTAATAATCGAACGTCACCTTTGGCGCGAAAATTTAAAAATAACATTGCGGGGTTCCTGGGTGATGTTCGATTATTAACTTCCGATTTCCGGTTTGTCTTAACACTAGCGTGCGGGGTTCCAGGGTGATGTTCGATTATTAACTTCCGATTTCCGGTTTGTCTTAACACTAGCGCTGCGTGGCCAAAGCAAGAACTACAATAGAACTTCAATATAGGGATATGCATAGCTTCTATAGATATAAGTAGCTTTGGTCCAAAACAGACATAAAAAAAATGGCGACATAAAAGCCCGTGAGTTTGAAATTTCTACCTATTCATGGTTTTAGTTTTTATTTCAATGCAACAATGCAACTAGGAGTTCAGAAGCACTTTGGCTTCTCTGAATAAAACAAAAGATACACTTGTGATACTAAATTGTTCCAGTTTATTGTTACTGCATGAAAAACATGAAACATATGGTCTATTTTCTAATGTTTTCATCAGTGATGTGAAATTCGCTCGAAGATTGGTCCGCGAATATGCGCCTGCGAATATGCGCGCATTTTCGCGAAAGTTGCTTTCAACATGGCGGCCGCCCGCAATTAAAATCACGTGAGCACTTCGGCAGCTTGAAAGGCCGATTACTTTCATTCCATGATAAATGAACTCTATTTTAAATTAAACACTAATTAAGCAAGGGATAGTACTAAGAAATGCACGATAATACTATCGGTAGCATTTACTGTAGCTTTAACCAGTCAGAAATAGTTGTGGCGGGAAATTCAAATTTCAATATTCGCGAATATTCACTGGTTTTCATATATTTCTTCGGAACTTTACGAATTATGATTGGCTACCTGTTCTACAAGTGTTTACAGGTACAGGTATATAATCAGCCGCACGTGACATAGCGATGACGTCACGAGCGATCCGCGATCGCCTCCAGGTAAAGTGCATATTTTCAATATGCATTAAATGCAACTTGCACTTGCAGTGCTCAAGAAATTCGCATAAATTTCACACATGTATTTTTCCGCCCCCTCTTTCGATTAAGCCAATCAGATTCACGCATGCAAATTACTCATTTGGCCGATTAATTTTAAAATTTTCTTTGTTATACCTTAATTTCTTAATTTTCTGTGATTTGTTTTTCCCGAGGTACTCGGGAAAAACCGTTGATTTTACCCGACCTTGTGTTATAAAAAAATTTGCCAACATTTTAATTTTTGCTCTATGCCATGAGCATAAAATTAACATTTCCTTGCCAAGAATACGATTCTATGTGTGCCATTTTTTTTTTTTTAAATACTGTCTACGCCAATTGAGCTCTCGGCTACAACACTCCACAAAGTCGGAGCGCACCGACTTTTGACGGCTACAGTAAGTTAAATACCTGGCCACACCCAAAAGGGTAAAATGGCTTGAAAGATATTATTAACAATTATTAAAAAAAAGCATTATCATCCGTGAAAATTCTATTTGGACGTCATTACACACATAATCTCAACTCCCTCTTTCCTCTTTAAAAATACTACGCTGTATTAAAAATTCAAAATCGTATATCACAAGAAGTCAAGGTATATATTTTTAAAACCAGTTTGCTATGATTTTACAATACTATAATATTAATTTTCTTTTTTTGACTAGTTTTACTTATTATTTACTTGACCCACCCACAGAAAATAAAGAACTTAGTATTTTGTTCCATTTGTGCTTTTATTTCTGGATAATAGAATATGTGATGGAGAAATGGTACTGAAATTGCTCTCTGTCCTACAGCCTCTGAGCACGCCTGACCCTTCAAACCACCACTCTGGCAAGCCTGAGTCCTCGGAGGTGCACTAACAGGTGCGCCAACGCCACTACCACCACCCACAACAGCCGCCAGCACCTCTCTAGCAGGCCATCCTACGTGTTTGGTGGGTGTCACGCTGAAGTCAAGTTGCAACGAGCCATCTCTTGCAGTGCTGCTGGGGCTACTTCAATCTCTGCCTTGCTGCCTTCATGTATAAACTTTTGGAAAATATCTCGTCTCATGTATTATTTCAATTCATGTTTCTAAAAATCACAAAAATCCATTTGAAGTCACTTATTAATAACAAATATATAATTATATACTTTAACGATTAATCTCAGTTACTGCCAGAGTCAATTAAAGAATATTTTCCTGCAAACGAATCGAATGAAATAAATTTTAAAAAATCAAGAATGTTCTAAAACTTAATCGCTTATGGTTTGAGCAAATTCAGTCTTGCAGTTTTCTTACAACAGCTTCATTTCCGGTTTTCGTCCATAATGCCAATGTTAAACTTCTACCTCAGTTTTCACAAAACTGATGAGACAGATTTGCTTCAAAATTTGTATGCTTCCTATTGATGGTGAGTTCTAAGGAATAAGACAGATTCACTTCAAAATTTGTATGCTACCTATTGATGGTGAGTTCTAAGGACGCGTCTCGTTTAAAGAATGTGTACTAAAAAAGTGTATACACTTCAAACACTAATTTGTGTAGATACTTAATATACGGCCTTGTCGCGTTGAATGCACCGGTTCTCGTTAGATCACCGAAGTTAAGCAACGTCGAGCGTGGTTAGTACTTGGAGGGGTGACGCTGTAAAAAGTGACACTGCTGCCATCTACTGGCACACGGGCCGTATATACGGCGGCACAATTGATCACGGTGCTGCCATCTCTCGGAATATTTCCGAAGAAAGTGATCCACCCTGTAAGTTCAAATACTGCAGGCCTCACAGATCTGGTAGTCGAGCCCAGAAGAGTGCAGGAAAGGGTTCTGGGAGCCTGGTAAGCCCCAGCTCGGTCACAAGATAACTCTTACACACACAAGGTTAAATACCTGGCCACACCCGAAAGGGTAAAATGGCGTCAAGGATATATTTTTTTTAACTTAATTTTAAATGAGACAACTTAACTGTACACTAGCGCCAACACTTGCTAGTGTCAAAAGTTGGAAACATTTGCATCAGTTGAACAATGTTAAAAAAGTTAGTGTCTGTGTTAGTTCAAATTCAAATTTTTATTTTGATCATAGGCTGTACAGTATGGATCATGTCAATGATTACATAAAATATGTAACATACTTAATTCTAATTAAAATTAGCCTAAATTTAATTCATTTAAACACATATACTCAAACAATATTTAAAATATGATCTATAAAATTAATATAATAATTAAACTGTGTCATCCTTTTAAACATCACATTAGCACCATAATATATTTAACACACAACTTTTAAATTCAATTGAAGCTGCTATTTTAAACACTAAATACTGGACCCTTCAAATACTTGAACATTTGCGCTAATTGAGACAACAGTTAGTGTCAATATGACGAAATAGACGTCAACGCTTCAAAAAACTGACAATCGTTAATGTGTTTAGTGTGCATTTTCGTGGAATGGCATGCAATGTAAGTCCCCTGCAAGTCTTGTTGCATTCATGCAGGCGCTACGATTACAAGATATCAATCTATAACTGAGATTCATCCTTAAAGTATATTTATCGCACAGAAGTGTCACTCTGGTAGACACCATCTTTTACATAGACGCTAGCAAGCTGTGATTGGTGCCACTTGGTGCATATAATTATCCAATCTTCCAAATGTTTTGGCAGCAAGGATCATGGTGATCAGAAGATTATTGAGAAACTAACGGCGGTAACAACATTTTTAGGGTGTGCGGCAAAAAAGTGAAGCTTTGAAAAAGAAGAATAAATAAATAGAAATTTAAAAAGAAAAGGCAACAAAAGAAAAAAAAAAAAGAAAGAAAGAAAGCTAGACGAAAAATCGTGTAGTTTTTAGAGACATTTTTTTGGTCTTATGTCCATTAAAAATGTTAATATATATGTACATATATGTATATACATAAATATATATACATATATGTACATACATACATATATGTGATGTGTATACACACATAAATAATTTTATCGTTTTTCCTTTGATTCAGTGAATGAAGAAAGTGTACAGAAAAGTCACTGTGGTAGATTACCCCCATTTTATAGCATGGAATTTGAACGGGGTGTCAGGAAGAAGTGATTTGTTCCCTGGGAGGCAGGTCGACCGTCTGCTATTTCAGTGACATCATGTTGGGTAGAGGTCGAGCTCGCATGTGCCAGCCACAGGGACGAACAATGTCAACTACTTTATCTACCACTGAGAGCAAGTCCATGCAAGAATTGTTGCATAGTGGTTTAGGGTGTGTATGCCAGACTAATAGACAGGCAGAGAGGACATGGTACCCCCACTACATATCTTTCGGCTTGTATCATTCCACTTCAGGGAGTGCCACACGGCTGGCTGGCTGGGCCATTTATATGCAGTACGCAGACAGTAAATATTATACTGTAGGAGATAGGAACATCACAGCCAATTTAAGGGTGTTATGTACCTCCTTTTTTTGGCTAAGAATATATATATATATATATTGATTATATTTTTTTTCTATGTGTAATTTTATGTGATTTTTTTTATTATTTTTTATCACTCCTTTCTCTCCAAGTGCAGTTCTTTGTTATTGTCTTAAAAGTATTTGATTTTTGTTTACTTTTTTTTCTCTCTCTTTAAACTCTCTATTATATGTGAGGCCTATTTACATTTTGTATAACTAGAAATGCATTTTTTTTTTTTTTTTTTTTTTATGGATTATAACTGTGCATGATATTTTATTAACTGATGATTATAAATTACTAGTTTTTATTACTGTTACTAAGATTCTTGTAAATTGGTTTTAAATTATGTATTCTCTTCTTTTCGTAGTCCTATGTCAATAAAAGCAGAACTCTCGTAATTGTCATTCATAATTATATTTTTTTTTAAAATAATCTGTTCAATAAGCATCTTTAATGTATACATTTTTTTTTTCCTAAGTTTAGGTAACCATTTATCTATTACATTTTACTTTGTTTGTTTTTGTAATAACGCGTGAGGACTGGTGCCTGTGCATCATTGGAAATACTCAATGTTTTGTTCTGCCTTGTAGGCCCACCCCCTCGCTCGTTCAGGTCACGGATGTCTGTATGTGCGGGCCAGTGGGTCTCACCTTGCCTGGCCCATGCAATGCACACAACCATAGTCTCCTGATAAGATTTTGTATTGCTTAATATGCGCTGGGCACTTTGTTTAACTTCCCCCTCTAATTTCCTCCTTTCTGTATTTACCCTCCCCAGTTCCCTCCATTTATCCCTAAGTCTATGTTTTATTGATGACAGTGCCTGTCAGTGCTGTAAAATTTATTTGGTGACAAATATTAATGGAAGTATTGTAAAATGATATTGTTTTCAAGAATGAGATATTTTGATTGAATCCTAGCATCAAATGGAGCATAGTCTTGGGCTTGTCACCATGCCGGGAGCTGATGAGACTGGCACTTTTGCTACTCAATTGTGGCAAGCAGCAAGCCTCCTCAACTCCCTGCCATCTAGTAGCATCCGTAGAGTCAAATCAGAAAGTATCTCAAGTAGAAGAAACAGGATTTGTAGGTTTGGACTTCCAAAAGCAAAATACAAAAAAAAAAAAAAAAAAAAAAAAGGGAAAAAAAAGAAATTTGAAATAAAATCTTGTAATGAAATGACCCTTATTTTAATTCTAAACAATTAACTTAACACCTCCCCCTTTTATCTCTTCAAAATATTTTATAACAAATTAGTTTTTAAGGATTTTAACATAATTATGTAATATTAAATACATGTTCTAGAATAATGTTTTTAATATATAATTACCGTAGATGTATATTAGCAACACAAAAAGAAATATTTGGATTTGTCAAATATATAAGAAAAACAAAACAAAAAAATAATATATTATTTGGAATAATAAACTGATTTATATTAAATAAAGTTTCAGTGCCTTTTTTTTTTTATTTTTTTTTTTACTTATATATTTTTATTTGTTTTTTTAATTAGTTTCTCTTTAGGATCTGTATAAAATCAGAATGTACAACGTTTAAGATTAAGACTACCTTCAGATGTTCTGATGAGCTATTACCTGAAAGTGTATATGTCTAGTTTTGAAAATGATAAGCAAATTTAAATATTTTATTTCAATTTTATATTTTTATTAGTGGTGTACATGGTAGACAATAATTGCGTCATAAAGCATGCCATCGTATTTTCTTTTTGGTCTATATGCCTGAAAAATTAGCAGTATGGTATTCTTGTTTTTCACTTCAATTCTATAAATTTGACTGTCAAAAGTACTCTCTTAATGATGCAGCATAAGTTTAATGCTACATAAAAAAATGTTTTGAAATTTGATCATTTACATAATAGGTTGTAAATAATGTATTGAAGTTTTTATTCATACTCCTTACTATTTTGGTTTATCAACAATAAGTGTCGAACAAAAAAATTAAATTTTGACTTTTTTATTTACATCAAGCCTGTTAAAATTATTGAAGGCGTAAACTATTCATGGGACGCCTATGGACTGCTTGATGCTTTGAGTATTGTTTGTTAAAAGTTGTCAAAGCGCGAGCAAGTATCTTTATAAAATATAATGATATATAGAGGCTGAACTGTAGCTTCTCACAGATCTTGTGCAAAAAGAAAAAAGATTAAGTAGAGTACTTTTGTCAAAAAGATTTTCTAATAATTTTTCTACAATTTGAACTACTAAGTCTAATATTTATTGTGAATACAATTAACATACAGCTGATGTCAAGGCATTATTGATTGTTAGACGTATAGCATTAACAGAGCCTTCAGCCTGTTGTTTTGTTTTAATGTATGCGTTTGTGAATTGAGTGAGGACACATTTAAAATACATATTACTTTCTTGTCACAGTATATTGTTACAGCACCTTTGGAGTGTTTGTTAGTTAAACCTAAAAACAAATACAAATTGTCTTGAAATCTTTATTACAAAATAATATTAGTGTTAAATATTTTAAATGAACTGGTGAGAGTATAGATATTAGATATGAAATGTAAAAAAACATGTCTTAAGACAAATTTGCTCAGAGCATTAGAAAATCATAGGTTATTGATACCATATAGGGTATAAGCGTCACGAGGTTGTTCGGTTAATAATAATATATAATAATAATTGTTTATTGGGTTAAGAAATACATAAAATGGGAGGGAAAGAGAAGAAAGAAAAAAAAAATAATAAATTTATAATCCAAATGGTGGATTGAAAAAGGCAAATGCCCATACACAATGTGATCAACCACCACAGGATAACGGCCTGACGGTTACCTCCCCTCCCTTCCCCTAGTGAAGAGCAAGGGTACACTTAAAACCATTGGAAATAGAAAAATTAGAACATTTCACTTTGTTGACACTTATGATTATTTAAAGACACAAAAATGTAAATGGTGTATTCTTTATAAACTAGCAGATGATATGAATATGATATAAATGTAATAAAATTGCCGTCTATAATTTATAATGAATTTTTTTCTAAATTTTCTATTTTTTTTTTTATTCTTTTACGAATACTGTTGCTCTTTAATTGGTAGGGAAATGGAGGGGAGGTAAACATCAGGCCGTTATCCTGTAAGCAGGCAACCCAACAATCTCGTCGTGCTACCCTATAATATCACTGTTAAGGTAGAGATAACGGCGGTCAGCTGTTCGACGTAGCTCCATTTGATTAACATGTAAACCTTAGCAAATTCACAAAAATTCTGAAATCTTTTTGAGAGGCAGATATTTTTGCGTAATAGCCATAAAAGAAGTTTCAAAACAATTTAACGAGCCGATTTTCTTAAATTCAATTTTTAGTTGTCTCTCCATGGGAAAGCCCTATGCTGGAAATTAAAAAAAAAATTAATTTAAAAATATCGGCTCGTTGAATTGTTCTGAATTTTTTTCTATGGCCTTTAGGCACTAATATTTGTCTCTCAAAAAGATTTCAGAATTTTTGTGAATTTGCCAAGGTTTACATGTTAATCAAATGGAGCTACGTCGAACAGCTGACCGCCGTTATCTCTACCTTAAGGCAGGCACGGACTGGGCTGCAACGGCCCACCGAGCGAGAAGGAACGACGGCCCACAGAGGCGGAGGCTAACACTCGAAAGGGGGGTCTGGGGGGCGTAGCCTGCCGCAGGTGCGATTTTTTTTTAGGATTTCACTAGAATTTTCACTAAATATCACTAAATTTTTAACAAATTACACTAAAAACTGAAATAAATTATTTAATGATACTTCATAGAAATCCTATGTACAATTATGTTTTTTAAGGAAAAAAAATGAGACTACTAAATATTTTTTTAGTTGCAAATACAATTGGTTTTAAAATATATTTAAAATTATGTGTCATTAAAAAAAATAATTTGCCATTATCATCTACATTCATTCATTTATGCAAAAAAAAAATTATAAGGCGCGCGCGTGTCCATTGGACAAAATATAAATCAAGACAAGACTAAAAATACTGTAACATGCAATATAAGTATATTAATTATTAATTGCTTAATAAACCGAGTATTTAAATTAAATTAATTACGTACGAGTTTGAAAATGGAATTTTCTTAAGGGTAAGGTAACGCCACCAATGTTAAAAAAAATCCCTCACACAAAAATTCTGAAAAAAATTTAAAATGTTCTCCTCTACACCCCCTATCAGTAGGTAAAATATCAGGTATACAAATACGATCTAGTTTTTGAGTTATGAATTTTTAAAGTTGACTAATTTAACATGGGAATTCCATTTCTCCATGTTAAATTAGTCAACTTTAAAAATTCATAACTCAAAAACTAGATCGTATTTGTATACCTGATATTTTACCTACTGAGATGGGGTGTAGAGGAGAACATTTTAAATTTTTTTCAGAATTTTTGTGCGAGGGATTTTTTTTAACATTAGTGGCGTTACCTTACCCTTAATACATTATACGTAATTTTGAGTACTTGTATGCAAGTTTAAATTTTAGTTAGATTTTAATTTCCTTCTGCATTAATTAAAATTGAAATGCCCTTTTTTTAAGAATAAATGTTAATTACATTTTTTTTTTTTTTTTTTCATTTTGTAGTGAAATTTTATTTTTAATACCGTTTTCATCAAAGTAATCTAACCAAAATTCGTTAAAATAATTTAATCTCTGAAATATTTTTCTGATGCATGTTAATTTTCACTTGATTGTAATGTAATATATATTATAATGATATAGCTGTATTTTTTATTATTCCAAATTTAGTGATTTATCTTTATTTGAAAGTACTAAAATTTCCTGGGTCGCATATATAAAGCCTGCCCTAGATAAAACTTTTATAGTACTTAGAAAGACCTGATTTTTCATATAACATCACGAGCGCAGTATACCAGGCATACTGTGTATAAATTCCTTGATTTATGTAAGACGTTATTACATGATACATTTTTTTTATCAATATTTTCTTACAAAAGACAAAAAAAAAAAGTCTATAATACAAACAAATAGCGTGGAAATTTTCTTATAAATAATGAAAAATTGAGTGCAGTGTTCAATAATTTGAAATTTTGTACCGTGTAATTTCAGCTTAAAGTAGAGTTCCTATGAGGTTCCTATCTCAGTTGAGTTAGTATTTTTTTAAAATAATTCAAGTGGTCCTCCATATAACCGAAATCCAAAAAATTCTATCTCACATAGGTTTGCCAGAAAAAATTCCAAAGTTACAGCAAACGTGTCGTTTACAAAGACCCTCGAATATCTTAAAAATAAAAGAAAAAAATACACCGTTAGGTGGTATGAAAAATATAACGATTTTCTATCATAGAAAAAATATTAATTCTTTGGTTCTATGACACCAACCAAATTTTTTGGCTCCAATCCATTTTTCCGTACAAAAATAAAGAAAAACCCTTATGGGAATGAACATTAATGCTAGACTGTTATTTTTTACGGATAAATTAATGGATTCGAGCGAAAAAAAATAATTGGTTTTTGGTTAAAGCTTGTGTCACAGAACATTGCTATATTTTTTTCATATCACCTAAGACCTAGGGTTTATTTTTTCGAGATATTCGAGTGTCTTGTTTATATAGGTAAGGCCTTAAAATGTTAAGCGACTCGTTTACTCTGACTTAGGATTTATTTTCTAGGCAAACGTTTATGTGAGATATAGATTTTTTTTTTTTCGGTTCGATATACGGTGGATCACTTGAACGATTTTTAGAAAATACCAACTCATTTTTTTTCCTGATAGGAGCTCTACATTAAGATAAAATGGTTCATTATATAATAATAATTGTTCATTGCATGCATCATGGGTTTAAAATCTCTTTAATTTCGCTAATAGTTGGTTGTTATCATTTTGTTCTTTTTTTTCTCCTTCTCCCTCTTTCTTTTCTCTTTTTTACCCTCTTTTTTCTTTGTGGCCGGCGGCCCACATTTGCCCTGGCGGCCCACTTTTGTCGCGGCCCACCGACCCACACTCGGTGGATCGGTAGGCCAGTCCGTGCCTGCCTTAAGGTGAGGTTTGCCTGCATTGGCATTGTCGTCTATGATAATAAATTGAAACTGTTACTACTATACTGCTAGCTTTTGCCAAGAACAGGCATTTTTGCATTTCATATTGGTTCTTTTGGTTGCTCATCAGATATATGATTGTGCCAATATCTATTTATAATTAAATTTTCACTGTGCAGAAATACATGTCAGTGGTGCAGTAGCAATTCTGACTAAGAGTGTTTACTTAAATTTTTAAAAATCAACTTGTATAGCTAATGATTCAAAGCTGCCAAAAAGACTTAAGGGGACGATAACACGGATCAGCTGATCGATGTAGTCCCATTTGATTAATATTTACACCTTCACAACCTCATAAAAATTCTGAATTTTTGTTTAGAGACAGTCCTTAGCACCAATAAGTAGCAGAAAAGATTTCAAAACAATCATACTAGCCGATTTTTTTAAATTAAACTTTCAGCAGAGAGCTTTCCCATTGAGATCAAGCTAAACTACAAAATAAATTTAAAAAAATCGTCTTGTTTTTTAATTTTTTTCTGCAATTTTTTGGCACTAAGGAGTACAAGGACTGTCTAAAAAAAAATGTAGAATTTTTATGAGATTGTTAAGGTTTACATGTTAATCAAATAGGACTACGTCAATCAGCTGATCTGTGTTATCTTACCCTTAACAGCTTTTTTACTGCACAGTGGCAGAAAACAAATAAGAAATCCAGCAATGCTGTGTACATTTATAGTTAGTTATATAACACACTGTAAGCAGCATTGCCAGATTTGTTATGTCAGTTTGAGCAATTGTGGTAAACGCTGTTAGCTAGGTTTGTTGGGCACCATCAAGGATAATATTTCCTCTATTTCCTCCATGGGCACCATCTATATCCACTTTGTGCTTTAAACTTAAAGTTACTTTCTTAACTTACGTTAAGAGATCTTTTACTTGAATGGTTTATGTCCATCTTTTAAAACCAAGGCCTCGCTCAACGTGGTAGTTAAAAAATATTTTGGTAAGCAAAATAGAGTTAGGGATTTTTTTCTGGCTTACCAATGGATTTAGGATATTTTTGCGCTACCACGTCACGCTGTTTATCAAACAGAAGTGACAAATATTATATGCTAGCATAATTTAGAACATTAAGCATCCTTCAAGATAAAATTTGGCTTTAGCAACAGTAACTACCAGAAACTTCATGATGTATATAGGCCCAACTCATCATATTCCCTCATAAGTTTCCAGACATGGTTGGAGCCCTCATCATATCAGCCACTTTAACTATGGCTATAGTGATGTTAATAAACATGCACCCATTATAAATTAAAAAGCTCTGTTTCCTAACTTTTGCTATGTCTGTCATCAAGATTCAGGTATGAGGAGAAGTCATGGGTTCATGTAAAAGAAAAAACTTGCAAAATGATTAGATGGCACTATTCCTTAAGTTTCCGTACTTGCTTGTGTAACCATAACTCGAAATGAAAGCCATGTAAGTGTGGGCCGAAGTATAAAATATGTGGACCAGTTTTATTTCTTTTGTAAAGAAGTCATTAATACAGAACAATAGACAATTAATGCACATACTTGCAGTGATATAATATAGAATATCCTGCTATTATAACATTTGATTCGTTATTAAAAGGGATGGGATAAAAAAATTATTTGAGGCAGGACAAGGTTGATGATTCCAAATCATCAATCTGCAACCTCCAGTTATCCATTTTCAATGATTTTTTGATCAGCAGCTTGTGTTAAGACTACCCTGACTGGAGGTTTATCTCAAAATTTTCTACTGCAGATCCTTGTTTGCTGGATCGCCATTTAAGGATGAATCTCAGTAGATTAATTGATATCTCGCAATCGTAGCGCCTGAATGCAACAAGACTTGCAGGGGACCTAGAACTCACCATCAATAGGTGGGATAAAATTTTGAAGCAAATCTGTCTTATCAGTTTTGTGAAAACTGAGGTAGAAGTTTAATTGACATTGGCCTAATGGATGAAAACCAGAAATGGAGCTGTTGCAAGAAAACTGCCAGACTGAATTTGCTCAAACCATAAGCGATTTAGTTTTAAAACATTCTCAATTTTTTAAGGGTAAGGTAACGCCACCAATGTTAAAAAAAATCCCTCACACAAAAATTCTGAAAAAAATTTAAAATGTTCTCCTCTACACCCCCTATCAGTAGCTAAAATATCAGGTATACAAATTCGATCTAGTTTTTGAGTTATGAATTTTTAAAGTTGACTAATTTAACATGGGATTTTCATTTCTCCATGTTAAAGTAGTCAACTTTAAAAATTCATAACTCAAAAACTAGATCGAATTTGTGTACCTGATATTTTAGCTACTGATAGGGGGTGTAGAGGAGAACATTTTAATTTTTGTTCAGAATTTTTGTGTGAGGGATTTTTTTTAACATTGGTGGCGTTACCTTACCCTTAATAAATTTTATTTGATTCGTTTGCAGGGAAATATTCTTTGACTCCGAAGTAACTGAGATTAATTGTTAGGTAAAAGTGCTGACATTTTCATACTGGATCAAAAATGGTTCGAAATTATGAATTGCTAACAGTTTAAGGTTATACAGAGAAAAACAGATTGCAAATTTGGAATCTCTGTCCTTGCCTACGTACATGATAATTAAAACCTATCCCATTAATACTAAATTTTCAAAATTTGATTGTAGAAATTATATAATTAATATTATATTTATAATTAAGTACCGACATGCAGAAGAGGGTGGTCAAGTGGGAAATGGGAAACGTGACATATGTGTACTTCACCGCTCGGTCTCTGCAAAGCTCAACATCAGGGAGATCTTTGCTTATCGTTTGGCATTCTGAGTCTAAAATTTCATTGCAAATATTGATAGAAATTATATATTATATAATTATAATCTAAAATCAATGCAATCCTGACTATCAATAATTGTCAAATCAATTTAAAAACATAGTTACCAGAGTAGGCATAGTAGCTCTCGAGTATGAACTGGCTTTTTTGTTCCTTTTTTTTGGGGGGGGTGGGGGAGGGGGGGGTCTTTCACTGGACACCTGCACGTGAAATTTTATTTTTGTTTAAATGAAAAGATAATATATGCCACTCTGATTTTGATTTAACCATTGATCTCAGTTACCACACGAGTCAAAGGAAATTTCTGTCAGACGGAATCAAATGAAATAAATTTTAAAAATTCGAGAATGCTCTAAAACTTAATGGCTTATGGTTTGAGCAGATTCAAGGGGGCGGTTTTCTCACTAAAGCTCCATTTCCGGTTTCCGTCCATAAGGCCAATGTTATTTAATGTTAAACTTCTACCTCAGTTTTCTCAAAACTGATAAGACCGATCCACTTCAAAATATATAATACATGTCACCTACTAAATTGATGGTGATTTCTAAGTTCTCTGCAAATCTTGTAGCATTTAAGGGGGCCGATTCTGAGATCTCAATCAACTGAGGTCAATCTTTAAGATTTTTTTAAGTCCGGGAACTTTTTAAGATACTTATTGAAAGTTTAGCCATGCCCCTTGGAGGTGTTTATATTTCGACCCTATCCTTGTATAAAGAAACAAATGTCTGGAGGAGAGAGGGGGGGATTAATACAATTATTTTTAAAATGTAATTATGTGGATGGTTTTGAAAAAAAAAAAATACATATGGTGTATTTTTGTACCTACTGTTCAGTTTTGCAATAAAGGGAAATTATGTAGCCGGTTCATTGCAAAAGGTTTGTTTAGTGAATAATCAATGGATTCATGAACATGAATCAGATAAACCATCCTACAGGCATAAAGAAAATGTGATTCTTGATTTTAAAATGAGCAGGGTTTACGAACAGGCCTATTTTTATATTTAAGTACTTACATGCTGTAGAGGGCGGTCAAGTGGGAAACATGTGATGCACTTCACCGCTCTCTGCAGAGCTCTCTGCTCTTTGCTTATCGTTTGGCATTCTGAGTCTAAAATTTCATTGCAAATATTGATACAAAACCTTTAGTAACGAGTACGTATCAAGTTAGTGTGATATATGCTTCTTGCAAGTTGCAATTAAAGCCCCAATAAATAAAGTGAGTTCGAAAATAACGTCCTCACCAGGAATAATATATATGAGTTATCTACCTAGCTATTCAAATGGTACAAAGAAGCAGAAAGGTAAATTTTCTTGTAAACACACCCAATGTTAAAAAAAAAAAAAAAAAATCCCACATGAAAATTACGAAAAAAGTTTAAAATGTTCTCACATCCCCATCAGAAGCTAAAATTAATATCATATTTGTATATTCAAATCCGAGCTAGTTTTTAAGTTATGAATCTTTAACATTGACTAATTGGAGAAGGCCTTCTTCTGCTGTCGTCCTCTTCGTAGAAAGAAAGCTTCAAATTCAGTTTGCTCTATTTTCGACATGCACAACCATAAGTATTTTTTATGCAACTTTACTGCTGGAAGTGAAATTATACTATCACCCTTCCTTAATTATTATTGAATCCTTACTCTGAACATATTTCTTAACAATATATATTATAATGATAGAAAGGTGTTGATGTATTATGTATTGTTATAAGCGGTCAAACAATGCATCAAATCAACAATATATTATACTATACTGCATGTCATATCTTGGCAAAGGAAATTTTCTGGTCGAGTCACTATATATGTATACTCCGGCCATGATTCAACATTGCATGGCTTAACAATATTAGGTGTATGCTGCAAGTGCATAGAGGAGAGTATTCAGAGTTGAAGATTAGCATTATACAGGGTGTTTCAATATTCATTTGAGTTTTGAGAGCATTTAATTTGCTCTGAACTTGGTAAATAAAGTCGCAACATATTAAGGGTAAAAAATGTTTAAAAAAATTCCCACGCATGAAAATTATGAAAAAATTTAAAATGTTCTCTACATCTCCTATCAGTAGCTAAAATATTATAAGGAATACCAATTCGAGCTAATTTTTTAGTTATGATTTTTTTAAAGTTTACTTAATTTAACATAAATATATAGAAGTTCCATTTCTCCATATATGTTAAAGCTTTATACTAGTATAGCCAACTTTAAAAATTCATAACTCAAAAACTATATAGCTCGAATTTGTACACCTGATACTTAGCTATCCTGATAGGGGATGTAGAGGAAAACATTTAAAAATTTTGTTCATAATTTTCATGAAAGGGATTTTTTTTTATTGCGGGCATGTTACCTTACCTTTTGGCTCTAATATAAAAAACCTTCAATTTTTCAGAAAAATTCGCTACTCTAATATAATTATTGTTTCCTCGCGGTATTTCGTTTTTGTTTGTTTTTCAAAATATGACATTGCTTATGTGAATTAACATGGGAATCATGCAGGCGCGGATCCAGGACAGGGGGGCTGCAGCCCCCCCCCCCCCGAAATTTTGGATTTAACATGGGCAATATAGGCATTTCTCCCACTCCATTTTTTTTTAACATTGGCCTTAGGGAGGCAGCCCCCCCCCCCCCCCCCCACCTCGAAATTTTTTACTGGATCCGCGCCTGATGTTCTATGTACAGAAGATTCATCACAAATAATCGATTCTTTCTGATTGTGTATTTACGAACAGAGACCTAATATAGTTAATTATATATACATACATATTATATAAACACACATTATAAATATGTAACACAAAAATAGTCAAACATCAGTTAAAATTATTATGTTGAGCAAATTGCTTAAATTTGAAATATATAGTACTTATATTTTTAATTTAACATTATCTGAGATTTTTCATGATGATGGTGCATGAATGGCACTCATTTAAAATTTTAAATCACGCAGGACCTCTTTGATGCAGGACACGTACAGAACCGAACAATTATAAGTTATTTAATTAAAGAAAAAAAATAAAGAAGTTTGGTTTGGTTTTAAACCATTATTAATTCATATTTCATCGTAGTAATTATGTAATATTCGCTATGCTTGTATGCAACCAGTCAAAGTATACAGTTGGCATTTTATTTCACTTTCGTGAGTTTCACTTTGCTCCGTCGATTATATGTAGTTCAATTTCCCTATATAAGTTAAAAGTTCCAAACAGCAGGCGCAACCGAGTTGTACATTTTTAAAAGAAAATAAAAATGAAAGATCAAAATTTTATAATGGTTCTCGTTAGTTTTATTTTAGAAAAATATTTATCCTATATTTTTTATATTTTGTTTTTCTTTTTAAGATGAATATTAAATAGAAAATTTCATTTTAATATCATTTTTTAAAGATAAAAAAATTGAGACATCTATGAACTGTTTACTGAACTTTCTAGCAAATAGATCTGTCACGTGATAATTATGTTCAAATTGCCGCGGGAACTCGTCGGTCCACTCTGTTCAGCTGTGATTAGGTCGTGTGCTCGTGTCCATGGGATGAGGAGTCTTTGATGCATTAGTATATAATTAGAAGGTGCATGTCTTTCGGTTTCTGCCTTTCGTGAAGTCAGCGCCAACCTAGAATTAATAATTTTATTGCTCATTTTATTTACTCAGCCCGAAATAAAATGTCTCGTCGGACTTTGCTCTTTCCGATTTGATCACTTTTAGAAATGATCAAATTTAAATGAGCAAAGCCCGAAATTGATAAAACTTCTCGTCGGACTTTACTGATATGCTTAAATCGCGAGATGAGGGGCACATCTAGAAGTGCGCATTTTCTTCAGGCTGTGATGCCAACACATATATAATATATATATATATATATATATATATATATATATATATAAGTATATATGGCTAATATTAGAGCAAAGTGGAACTAATTTCAAACTTTCTGAATTGAATTGTAATAATTTGCGCAGGGATGAAAAATATTCTTTTGTATGTACTTAAGATACATATAAATTTATAAATTATAGCTAAAAAGTTTATTTATCTCAAGTAGATACAAAAGAATATTTTTCATCCCAGCGGAAATTAATTACAATTAAAATCAGAAAGTTTGGACTTGGGTACCACTTTGCTCTAATTATATATATTATATAAAATATTATTATATTTATGTTAATTAGGTTATTAATGTTATATTATATATTATATTAGGTATCATCAGGCGCGGATTTAGGGGTGGTGCTAGGGGGGCTGCAGCCCCCCCCCCCCAATTTTGAGTTTAACATGGGCAATATAGGCATTTCCCCCCCACTCCAATTTTTTTTAACATTGACCCTACAGCCCCTCCCGAAATTTTTTTCTGGATCCGCGCCTGATGGGAATTATATAAAGCGGAAAGTAGAGTTAAAATAAATAAAAAAAGATTATAAAAACAAATCTTAATAATGAGATATATTATATAGACCCTTTTGTTATATCTAAATATATTTTAAGCTTACTTTTGACATAACCATTGAAACAAGTATATTTTTTTACTCTATTATAATAACAGCTTTTGAATTATCCGATAGCATAAATTCAAAAGCCATATCGCAAATAGGGTAAAAAAAAATAATAATGCTTGTTTCACAATGATGATATCAATTAAAATAAAAAATTTAACATAATAAGGGTCTATAATATCTCATTAAGATTTACTTTTCCCATGTTTTAAATTGCACTATATATATATATATATATACATATATATACACACACATATATACACATAATTATATTGTAGCTAATAATAATGAAGACCTGACAAGATTCGAATATTGGTAAAAAAAAGAAAGAAAGTCAAATCCTGAATGTGCCCTAAATATTTTGCTACGACCGGGGAAATCTATTAATTTAATGATTGATCATTCTATTTGTTTATTCATAATGCTTCGATCGTCTGGATACGTTAATTGTCATGGATGATTCAATTTATTTGAACTTCTCGCTTGAACTTCTCGCTTGAACTTCTCGCATATGCTGTACAATAGGGTTCAGATCGAAGTACATGTGATACATATTATATATACTCCACAGCTGGCTGCATGCCTGCTAAAGATAATAATATGATTAAAGTTAAGTTACATCGTCGAATGCACTGAACAGAGTGATTAAATTATGAAGCTGTATGTAATGTACTATTATATGCAAGTAAATAGTATTTTTTGTTTGTTTTTTGTTTTCATTAATTAACCCGAAATTTTTGAGATATACTAGGTATGTTCGTAAACTCTGCTCTGCGTACACTTTCTACTCCCAATCGACCTTATATGTCCATGTGCATAAGGTCGATTGGGTGCAGAAAGTGTACACTTAGCAGGGTTTACGAACAGACCTATTGTATTTTTTTTTAACACTAAGAATAATATAGCCATTTTTTTTAAATTTATTTTCTGAACACATATAAATAATATACACTGCTGGGGGGAGAAAAGACAAAAGCTCATCTAGTACCGGTGTACTGTGAATCGAGGTTTAAGCGATCAAATAATTTCTTTTATCAGCTTATCACCAACACATATCATGAATATATTATTTCATGTTGCTAAAATGATGTATTTTTTGTTTAAAAAATTGCTTTTATGTTTAAAACTCATTTGACCAGTTCTAGTGCCTATATAAGCTTGGCCTTTTGTCCCCGCAGCAGTGTATAATATTATGTTCAGTTTTTTTCAATAAAAAAATAAATATATGTTATTAAAAATTATGTCTTTTTTGCTTCAGAAAAAAAAATCACTAATTAAGTCAGAGTGATAGCGTTAATTGTTTTAAGTGCGTGTTTCATATACATTTAGCTTTATTAACTAGAAAAATATAAGAATATCCTATAATAATTTATCATGTTTTCTTTTTCTGGAAAATCAAACGGAGATTTAATATATATATGGTTACAATACTTACAATTGTTACAAACCCTAATTGAATTGAACACTTTTATTTATATAGGACGTACACGTACACCACTGAAAAAAAATATCGTCACGTTCACCCTGGCTTTTGGGTGTTTTTCTGACTTTCTGAAGAAACCATAAGCAAGATAGCGTTTTTTTAGTTTTGATTAACAGAAGATACTTGACTTGACAGTTGACACCGTCTTAATATGGAAGGGTTGGAAGGAATGCAATTATTAGTTGTTTTTTTCTTTCTACTTTCTCGCCACGTACGGTATGTTTTTCGGGAAAACTAAAATTATACATTCTGATTGTATAACGTGTTTATTTTGCTCTTAACACATTTTATTTTTATTGTTGCATTTTTAACATTTATGATAAAATTGCTGATAAACAAATTTTAATTGTTGTTCATGATATTAAAAATATGATAATTGAAATAAAATTTGTTGAAAACATGTGTTACAATCTTCAGTGCATGTACATGCACTCGTCGCAGTCATCACCTTGGAAAATTTCCCGCTTGCAGCCTTGTTAATAATCACTATGGCCTGTGTTATTCTTACGGAGCATGATGATTAACAAAGCTGCAAAAGGAAATTTTCCGAGGCGACGAGTGTACGTACAATTAAGAACATGCATGTGTATGTAAATAAAAGCTCTGGACGCCACGAACTTTATTTATAGCGTTACCACGCAGTCTATGGAGGCGTGGTGAGCCAAAACACTTTTGATATTATATGGGTAGACTGAGTGCTCTTCTTACATCTCCCAAAATTATTGCAAATCTGTATCTCTCTGTCTATTGGAGCTACAGTTCTAGTAGAAGAGAAGCAGGCCGGAGTAAAGTTAGTATTAGTAGTTTTTCATTTTCCCAAAAAGCGTACCGCATGGCGATCGAGGGTTTAAAAAAAAAAAGAAAGAAAGGAAAGAAAGAAAGAAACTGAAAATTGCACACCTTTCAGGATAAAACAGGCCTCTTAATCTCCCTTTCTTTATTTGTCTTGATGAACTTCTAGAAAACAGTATTAACTATTAAAGCTACCTTAATTCAAGTCTCTATATAAAATCTTTATTTTTAATATTTCAATCCCTGTTTGGAGTTCTGCTAAAAAAAATTGCCACCAGAAAATAAATGCTTTAGTATAACTTAATTTTATAATTATTTGTAACGAGATGTGGCAGCTCTTTTAATTGTCATAAAATATGAATTTCCTCCAATATGTTAAGGATTTAATGAAGAAATTACTCAAAAGCTGTAACAGAAGATTCATAGTGACAGAATATTTATTATGTGGTATATATTACACGCCTGTACAGAAATGTGTTGACTTGATGCTCTATATAATTGCGTTGAGAATAAAACAAAAGTTTCCTGGTGTATTATAGCGGCTGTGACCATGAATATTATGTTGAACAATAGATATTACAATTTTTTTTATCTGTAAATTAAAATATATGGTACTTAAAATTAGTACCTTAATTTTGGCAATTACAATTGGTATATATTTAGATATCTGCTAGAGATAATGTTTGTAAAATATTTTTTAATTGCCTCGATCAAAATTTATTCCAATATCTTTTCAAAAGCGGCCGTTAGCATTGAATTTTAAGTGACAAATAACAAAACAAAAAATAATTTGGCAGCATTAATGCACTGATATTGACCAAGATCACATAAGGTAAGAAAATAAATACTGGACCAAAATTGGTTGAAGATTTTATATGGCGAGTTGTAGGAAGATTTCCCACAAATTATTATGATCTTACCGTAAATGTATATATATATATATATATATATATATATATATATAATTATATACACACACACACACACACAGTATATACTTTTTGTATTTATAAATGTTTATATATACCAATATTTTGAGGCCAAGTAAGAGTATTTAAATAGCAAGAATGTCTTGACAAAAACGTTCTAGATAGTCTTTTAGAGGCAGACTGCGGCAATACCAGGTAGGTTTGAGATACTGATATGTTTGCTTGCTCAATTATTAGACTGGTATTAAGAATCACAATTAAAAAAAATGTGTTTTGTATAAAATTACAGTCATATCGATGGCTTGCGGTAACTTGATATATTTGATGCTGACATAGCCCACTTTATTATCCATAAATAATTTTTAGCAATCATATTATAAATTACCATCACAATAATCACATTGAAATTTTGACATTACAACAAAATTTAATACCGAGAGGTTGGACGTGAGCAGTTCGTTCAAGAACGTACTATAATGATGGCCTTCATGCTAGGGTGCAGATCTTCCACAAAATGTTTTGGATTCAATATATATATATGCAATGATGGACGTGTGTGCGGGCGCGGATCCGGGGAAGTTTATAAGGATGTGGGCCACCTCCACCATAAAATGTTGGGTTTAAGGATTATTGTCACTAGTATAATTATTTTTTATGGTAAAAAAATATAAAATTTAGATAGAGAACAAAATGACTGTTCACTTTCTGAAGTAAAAAAAGTAATTATTCAGTCCAGTTTTTGAGATATTAGTTTTTTTTTAGTTGAAAAAGATGCTGATATGACTTTTGATTTGACTAATGGCCGCCAGATTTCCAATGATATTCTCACTAGTTGTATCCTGTATTATAGGCTGTATATCTCAAAAAAAGTAGACAGACTTTTGCTTCATTTTTTGCTGAAAATTTAAATATTATAATGTAAGGAACGTTTACTATAATTTTCAGAGCTATGCACCATCTCCTTAAGACTATTATAGTGACAATAATCCTTAATACTATACGACAGTATAAAGGTGGATTCACATGGCGATTTTGATCGTGCGACGCGAATAATGCGCACTTGCTGTAACATCCATTGGCAGCCATATTTGGCGATTAAATGAAAAAGAGCATCGTAATTAACGCGATTCCCGGCGAATTCGCCGCCGCATAGGATTTCACAGCTTTTACATCAAAATCGCGTCGCATCGCAGTTGTCGCCATCTGAATCCGCCTTAAGCAGTTCCTCGATCCACCAATTTTCTCTTTCGTTACTTTGACCTAGAGGTACCCCTTTTTCTCCCGAAACAAAGTCTGGTTCCGCGCCTGCATGCATGTATAATTAATATAAATATATGATAACTAATAATTACAAATATCACGGGTTTACCCCACGGTACTGCAAATAGAACAAGGTCTCTCACAAGTACTCAATATATTTAACGTTGCAATGGATCATATCTTCATGTTATAATTTTTTGAGGTTATACATAAAATTTATTATTATATATATAATAAAATTTATTATATACATAACATATCATGTATGCAAATTCGTTAAATGCAGTGATTTTTTTATATCATTTGATCAATTCATTTATTATTTATTGCAATGATCCGACAAGATACCAACTAAATGGTGATTTAAAAAAAAAAGTATTTTAGTCACATTATATTTATAAAAGTTACACATAAATTGATATCTGCATGATCTTCCATGAAACTTATTATATACGAGTACATATTTTACCGCTGAAAATGATAATTCTACAAAAGTGCATATATGTATATTAATTAGATTAGGACCACTCATAATTTTTTGTTGTTATAGTGACAAACTCAAATACAGTATTTAATTCCTAAGTTCATCAAATTATTAATTTATTTGGAAAAAAGAGTAAATAAAATAAATTAAACAAGTTGCTGCACAAAAACACTGAAGCAAATTACAATATTTTTATAAAAGAAAACTTAATTGAAAAATAAAACAAAAACATAAAAATAATTTAAAACTATATTTGAGTTCTCGCTTATTATTGAATTTTATCTATTTGTTCGAACAACTGTAAAGTCTTATTTTTTTGTGAGCTTATAATAATATAATGAATGTAATGCCAAATCTATATATAGTTTTGAAAACAGTTTTTGATTTTACTTGCAATTATACAACGCAATTGAGGAACCGTTTTATACAGGACGCATTTAATATAATTAATGCAGTCGGTACAAGTTAAACTTGCTAGACATAAAGGATTCGTTGATGTATTTTCTTAGCATCATAATAATATTTCATTTGACTCCATTACATACATTGAACAACGTGTATCATAGAAAACAATTACCTGCTTGGACCATAATACATTTGGTTTTACACTGTGTATACAGTAATATATTATTTTCATTTTCAAATGAAAGTTTAATATTGTTGATAAGTTGACACAACTATAATTTTTCCACAACTTTGAAACTACCCATGAAAGGTAATAGAGAGATTTTGAGAGGAGGGATCAGGGAGGGAGATGACATTTTGACCTTAAAGGTTTCTGTAATTATTTACAACCATATAATATTATTTAAAGAAAGGTGTATATACGAATGTGCACAATTAACTTCTCTCTTCGTTCCATTTGCGCAATATTTTTGTTTGGTTGATCAATTTAAACATGAGAACGCGTTATTTACTTATTTGCTTTGGTTGAAAATCACCTCAGTCGTTCATGCAATCGAGCTTCAAATAATCTTTAAAATTATAATTTATAAATACACATTCTTTCACTTTGAGTCTCATTGTCATAATTTACTAGTTTATAAATTGATCATTTTAACTTAACATTATTTATTTTTTGAAAAAAAAATTAATTTCATATTAATAAACCTTTGTTGATTTTTATAATTAAAATTATTAGTTTTACTATCAAGTAAAAAGGTTCACAAAAGAAAAAAATCATTTTCCATATAAAACAATCTTTAAAAAAAAAAACATTTGATAATTAATTGTGTGCTTACAGCTATCATGAAAATAGCTAAATATTTCGTTTCTATAATTAAGGAGTATGTTTCTCATACGTTGAAGTGTTACATGGAAAATGATTTCTTTTCATGTGTTGTGTATATAAATAGGTACGGCTAGACTTTGGCAGCAATATTCCCTAATATATATATATATATATATATATATATATATACATTTTAAAGTCCATACAATTTTTTTTAGCGTCCGAGGGTGAAGGCGGCTGCTGCCACGTGCACTGTTGGTGCTCCACCACACGTGTGCAGCACGTGCCAATGTCGTCAGGCAGCCGCGTTACCATGCACTCGCATGTGCCTGTTGAGGTTACCAGACTGAGAAAATCGCAACAAACACAATTTACATTGGTATGGCTTTTCGCCTGAATGTATACGGAGATGTTTCGTAAGTGTTGAGGAATCTGAAAATGCTTTTTTACACATTCTACATCTATAGGGCCGTTCTCCAGAGTGCGTGCGCATGTGTGTTGTGACTGAAGAACTCTGGGAGAACCGCCGGTCGCATATAGGACATCTGAACGGTTTCTCGCCTGAATGAGTTCTCACATGAGCTGTTAGGTTAGCAGCTTGACTAAACGATTTGTGACACTCGCCACAACGATATGGTTTTTCACCCGAGTGCGTTCTTAGGTGCGTCTTGAGTGTGCTGGGTCTTGCGTACGTTTTGCCGCATATTCTACACAGGTTTGCTCTTGGGTTGTCCGCGCCCCCAGGGCACGAGCCGATGTCTGCGAGGCCCCCGGGTGTGCTGGGCCCCTTGCCCACACTGAGGCCCCCGCCACTACTACTGCTGCTGCCGCCACTGCGACGCCGGCCAAAAGATGGAGGCGATGCTTTGGTGAGGACTGGCTTAAATGAAGACGCAATGGAGGGCTCCGAGGGACGGAAGTCCGCGGTGAATGAGTAGGTGGCGCCCCCAGGGTAGGGCTGAGGACTGAGAAGACCTTGGCTCTGCTGGTGGTACACGGGCGACGCGCTCGGTGGGCCCCACTGCATCTGCACACGAAAACAACGTCAGTAACAGTAAATTAGTACATCCCACATATCCCCTCCTTCCATCTATAACTAACTTCAAGCAAGAGAAGCCAAGCAATTGAGACTCCTTAGGTAATTTCATATTATACAATCATAAATTAAAAATAAGTTAGCTATCTGAAATTTCCTTATGTTTTATGTATACAGCTGTATACATAAAACATAAGGAAATTTCGTTCATCTCATTTGATTGTGTTTACGAACAGACATTATATAGTAAAACAAATTAATGCTAATTGGATAGAGGTTCACCGTATTTATAATTTTATTATTTATTTATATTTTTTTCCCCTTCTTCATTGGCATTTAGCACAAGATGCATTTACTATATGATTCTGACCATGCAGGTACTGAAATAACTCTCGCAATTGTCATGAAAATCAGGAAATATCATAATTAAATATCATAACATTTAGTACTACAGTTTCATGCATTCAGTCTCGATTAATTCGTTGGAATTGTTAGAAAATAAAAATATTAATGTAATTTTTCAGAAGAAAAAAATGTACTCCAAATGGACGTTTCCCATTTTCTCTAAAACAGAACTGATAGAGATAAAATTTACATTTTTGTGATGGCATGTTCATACGCAACTTTTGAAAATACATGATTACACGCATTATATCTATCTCTGTATTTGTATGGGTCAATATTGTCAAATTTATATAAAATAATTAAAAAATGTATGTAATTCTTAGTCAGCATGATAATATACATACATGTATATGCATGAACTAATAAGAGGCCCTTACCAAAAGCCTCTCTGAACTAATTGAGAAGTTCGGGGCTCATGCTCATCTTCGGCATTTGATGCTTTGCTACATTGCACGATGTATACTGCTATACTTTGTGGAGAACATGGTGCAGTCGTCGACTGAATTAAAGCTGGTATTACACACTGTTGTGTCATCAACTAATTTGCTGCAAATTGTTACCACGACTAATGGCCAAATACGTGTTCTTTATAATCATGTAGGTAATTTATGTTGTTAGCATTTTTCATTGATGCGGAAAAGAAATCACTGCGTACGTAGATCGTCTTTTTTTAGCGTTTGAAACCAGGCACAATTAAGTTCAGATAATTGTTGAGCATATTTATATATAATTAGCTATTATGCTATAATCAATATACTGCCTTTATTGCATGTATGTAATTGTCTATAATTCTATATATAGACATTATCATTTACTTTATAATAATAATTAATGTTATATATATATATATATATATATATATATATATATATATATAATTATATATATATATATATCGGACATATACTATAAATTATTTATAGATATTCTTCGTGTTATCGTGTGTTAATTTTTAGTGCTGCTTTTAAGCAAGACGTGTTTCAAATTGAAATTATGGATGCAGCAAAATAGAAGTCAAAACTTGTGTTGGTGTTTCGGTTTTTCGTTGTGATTTTGAAAATAAAATAAAAATAAATCACTGCGAAAGATTGAATAAATAATCGTATAGAGAGTACAGTATTGTTTTAATGTGCCAAAATACGTTGTTAAATTGGCAAGCCCCTGAAAGCAAGCCAGCCTGCGAGCGTGTGCGCAGTGTGGGTTGCGGCTTTCTGGTCTGGCAGGCACACGCCGCCATCTTGGAGGGTTCGGCCTGCGCCAGCCAATCAGCGTGGCTCGTCACTAATCAATCACGCAGACTGCCAGACAGCAGCCATGTTTCCCACTCGCCCGCCGACTGGCAAAGTATTGAACGCTGGAAACAGCAAGCTTCGTTGGCTCACATAATAAACCGGCGTCACTTCCATTTTGACTTGAACGAGCCGTGTTCAACGAAACAAAGAGGCGATGGCGTGGCAGAAGGAAATGCTGCTAACTCCAATGATGGCGAAACCAAAAAAAATCACAATCCCATTTTCCTTATCTCCATAACGTTCATTTATGTGGCAATTAAGTCTATAATTATTATATATTAGGACTCCATGGGAATTCAATTTCATTTTTGTTAATAATAAAAATTTTTGGTGTAGTTATAACAGTTATATACATAACAGTACCACCGTACATCGTTCACTATAATATCCATGTGCATTATATACAAGTGCTCAATTCAGGTTACTTTGTTTTATTTTTAATTTTAGGAATAAATATTTGTTTCGATTTTACTGATTTCTTTATTCTATATATGATAATGTATGCTTGTATTTTATCAGTCATTGTTATAGTGGGTGTGGGTGTAGTGCCTTTGGTGCTTGCTTTGCTGCTGTCCCCACTCAGTGCATTATTGTGTAATAAATACAGTTCAATTGAACCTCTCATAAAGTATAATGACGTTTGTAACTTTAATTAAAAATTTAAAACTTTATTTGATGCTTTTACAGCATGATGAATCACGTCAATATTACTACAATTAATTCAAATTAATTTAATTGATATTAAAAAAATCAAAGAAACACAATATACACTATACTGTATAATGAATTCAATTGTTTTATTTATAGATTTACAAAGTTGGGTCTATTTGAACACAGATCGATATAATTAGTTTATTTAAAATAAATGTTCGAATTTTTTAAGATTACTACGAAAATTTTAGTATTTTTTTTAAGGATTGTTAAATTAATATTACAATATAGTACATATTACATAATATGATAATATAATGATTGTATAATGTAATTGCATAAATTCTCGTTTTAATCGTAAATATATTAATAAATATGTGCTGCGATTTTCTAAAGTGAACTAAAATGTTGAAGTTGTACTGTATGCTGTATATAAAATGATTCAGTATAAAATTCCATTTGAGCTTGATGTGCCGTACATTGTGTGCAGATTTTTATATAATCGTCGCTACAATTTGGTCACTTTCACTTAATTTCCTCATTTTCTCTTGTGCATGACAAAAGTTAGCTACAGATCGTCAAATGATTTGTACGAAACTAAAAAAAAAAAAAAAACAATCATGAGGTAAATTTACCTGTATATATATACATATATATATGCCCAATTAATGGAATATTTTTTGTGATCTATAAAAATTATTTACAATATATATATATATATATATATATATATATAATGATATTAATTTTTCTGAAGAAAATAAAATAAAAGTTAAATTTTACTGGAAGCTATCTTATAAGATAGCACTAACTTTCATTTTCTTTTGAACTTCATCCGAGAAGTTTTATAACATTCAAAGAAACAACGATAAATATCATCTAATAATAAAAAATATCTGGGTAAGTGGACTAACGCTGTTTTACTGTTTTTTAGCGGAGGTAAACGAAATTTCTAAATTTGTGAGGGAGCAGTGAACATTAACAATGAACATTATTGAGTTCTTAGAACATTAATTTTGTGTTTTGTTTTTTTCATTCTTCTAAATTTCCATCCTATACTGCAGCTGCTCCATTTCTGGCGGATCGAGCACCGATACGGCCGATACGGATGCTGCCTGGATGCTGCTTTTCCTCGGTCTGTTATAAGTTTTGTCCCAAAGCCAATGGAAGCTTTGGCAAAAAATTGGGTAAATCTCGACTCAGTGTTCTCCATTTTAATTCTTCTTACAAACTGAAAATCTGCATCTCTAGGGCATACTCTCCCGCTCTATATTATACTACACATTGCCATGAGAAAAGTTTCTTAGTGTATATATTAAACACTCACGTTAGATTTTATATATATAAAATCTAACGTGAGTAAATTTTCACTTCTTACTGATTATAATAAAGGGGGAATTTACATGGTCGAGTTTTGCAAGCGACGTGACGCGTTTCGCTTTTGCTTTAAAATCCTATGTGACCTCTATGTCAGCCATCTTTGTTGACGGCCATCATTTGGCTGCGGTAAATTCGTTTAAAGCATGTAAATTCAGTGAAGTTTGCCAAAATCGCCGTCACTCATGTGAACCCTTAACTATAATATATTATGTGTGCGGTGTTGAATGTCTCTTTTCATTTTGAGGTCCTCCCTCCCTCCCTCCAATGTAGCTGCTATGCAGATAAGCCGCATACAATATATGGACCCTATACGTTTGCAGTCAATTTTTAGGGGACGAAGTGGGGTAGAAGATAAAATATTGTGTTTTGAGACACAACCATTGAGTATATAACGAACCTGCGGACACGGCATCTGATGGTCAGCCACGTTATAGCCCATGGTCATATTCATCGAGACGTTGACGCTCATGCTGGGGAACATGGCCGCGTGCTGCGGGGGTGGTTGTTGTGGAGGCGGGTACCCCCCTTCGTGTACCCCCCCGCCAGAGCAGTACTGCCCCCCGTAGCCTCCACCTCCTCCGGGAGACATCATCTGCGACACGTTAAAAACACGACTTAGCACCACAAAAACTACTCCAGCATTACAGCAACATTTTTCTATTTTATTCCACATTTATGAAACAAGGAGGCGTAATTATATTATATAATATATTATATAATTATAATTTTTTACTCCCACACTTGCAAAATAGCTATACTTAAGAGAGTGATTTGAGACTATATGAATTTTATATGAATGTATATGAATTTTTAACATACACAAGCATACAAAGAATACAAAGTTTTATTTCATATAATCAAATTAATTTGATATTCCTTCCGGAAGTAACCGGAAGTATGAAGTTTGCAGCTCCTCTGTTTGTAATTCAGATTTGAAACTATACAGAGGGTTTGAAGTATACAAGTACTGAATTATGTGTGAAATTGTTTCGTTGAAATATAAAGAATAGGAAAGACGAGAAATCTCTCACTTCCGGCAATTTCCCGAGGGAATATCAATTAAATTTAACTGTAGCACTATGTTATAATAATGCAGTATAATACAGTTAAGCTATACTAGTTTAATTTGAATATTATATACATTTACAGTAATAACTCTGATATTAAAGAGTATATTATAGTTATTATTAATTAAATTACAGTGTTATTAACTGGTTCATATAAATTATAATGTAGATTATGTAGCTGGCAAAACATTTATAATGTATGCTATTCACGTTTTCTAATTATTTTTAAAAATTATCTTGGACATCAATGAAAATGTATTACCTAAAAGTTAAAATTAATACCTAAAAATGAGAGAAAATATATAATAAAACAAAACATTCCTTTGGCTTCCATCTTCACGTTACAAATTTTGATATAAAATTGTTTAAAGATGCACCCACGGAGTACATACATATATATACCTGCAATCGTACTTACTGTACACAGCTAGAGTTGTCAAACGTGGCCACATCTTACCTTTGTGGCTCACTGGGACTTGGCAAAGTCTACACAATAATAGGGAATCATATTCTTGATTTGATCAAGTATTCAAATGACAAAGTAAATCAATCTCTGTAATTTTATTACATGAAATAAACAAGATTAAATACATAATAAAAAATTAATCATTTTTTTGATTTTATTTTTTTATGTTTAAAATTATGAAGTTTAACAAAATATTTAGATAGATTTAGAAAATATCACTTCAAGATAGTTTAAAACAGCAACCTTTTTTATACTTCTTATTTTTATATGTGGGAGGGAAGGAGGGGGGGGGGATAACCTCTTACTCATTGTTGTAATATATTTATTGTTGCGTAATGCAGCCCCCATGTGAGCTGCATTACGAGCGAGTGCCGGGTTTGTTAGACTCACCCAGTCACTCACCTGGTGGTGCGGGTGCACGGTGTAGGACAGCGACGCGGACGGAAGTTGTGGTGCTTGTTGCTGAAGCGCCGCAGCGTACGGTGACGCTGCAAACGCTGCGGCCGATCCAGGCGACACTTGGCCAGGGTGCACTACCGCGTGTTTGAGTGACAGCAGCACGTCCGCCATGTCGTGGCCGGGCTTGGTCTCCTTCAGGCCAGAAAACTCTCTGCAAAACAGCAAGTCACTACGCTGCATCAAGCTGCCCTTCGCCATCGTAACCCTGGCGTAACACAAACCTGTGTGGACGCCAACTTCAACTATTTGTGTCAATAAAAACTTAAGCCAATATTACTGGCTGGACCTTTTGCAGCCTTATAAATCTCCAAGAACCGTTTAAAAAATTTCGTTCGAATCTATCTTTCCGTAAAAAAAAATAAAATAAAATAAAGAAAAACTCTTATGGGAATTAACATCTAGTAGATTTTCTTTATTTTTTTACAGAAAAATGGATTTGAGAGAAAAAATTTTATATCAGTTTTTGGTGAAAGCTTTGGTCATAAACAACGCTATATTTTTTTCTTACCACCTAACAGCGTATTCTTTTTTTATATATATTCGAGGGTGTTTGTAAGGTAAGGTCCCATTTTAAACGACGCGTTCACTCTGATTTTGGAATTTTTTTCTGGCAAAACGGGAGATAGATTTTTTTGGATTTCGGTTTGATATGGAGGACTATTTGAACTATTTTTAGAAAACTTTTTTTCCTGATAAATACTGTACTTTAAAGTCGAACGAACACTTCCAGGTAGAGGGTATTACTATTAACGTTGTTTATTTATATAATATATTGCTTGCATGCAAAAGTTGTGTGCAGCTGCGAATTCGCTCGTGCACTAGCTACAATGGCTTCCCTCCCTCCCAAGTATGACACTAACTAATAACTCCACTTACGGAATTTTGTAAAGACGAAAATATGAAAAGGGAAATCTGTGCATCATCAGGGTGTGTAGCGCAGTGCGCTTGACCGGGTCTCGTCAGATCACCGAAGTCAAGCAACGCCGAGCGTGGTTAGTAGTTAGATGGGTGACCATTTTCAACAAAAAACACTTTTCCCATGACCCACGGATAAATCGTTGCGCTTTTCCACTATGTGGTTCCCCTGGCTTTGGACCATTGCACTTCCATTGCAATACCCCGTTAGGTGGTATGAAAAAAATATAGCCATGTTCTATAGCTCGAAATTTAACCAAAAAAATGTTTAAAAAAATATACGTTCTCGAATCCGTTTTCCCGTCATGAAATCAAGAAAATCTCTTATGGAAATTATCATAGGAAATTTTTAGATGATTTTCTTACGGAAAAATGGATTGGAGCAATTCTTTTAATCGTCTTTTTTTGTTTTGTTTAAGCTCGGGTCATAGAATAATAATATTGCTTTATTTTTTTTCATAGCACCTTTCGAACGTTTTTTTTTTTTTTTTTCGAGATATTCGAGGGTCTTTGTTAGGTAAAACCCCATGAAGTTAAGCGTTCACTGTGACTTTTGGACATTTTTTCTGGAGAACCTAGATGTAAGTTGGAATTTTTTCGATCTCGGTTTGATATTGAGGACCACTTGAAGTATTTTTAGAAAATACTAAATCAGTTTTTTTTCCGACGACAACATCTGATAGACCCTCTACTTTACAAGATTTTTTATGCTACTTTTTTTTAATATTAACCTTTTTCCATTATGACTAAATCAATTCAATTTAACATAGTTTCTGTGAAAAGGCTTCGTATAAAAATATTTAGTTAATGCATTTATTATTAGCGCGATTCACACATAGAATATTCACATTAGCACGCGGTTGTTTGGTAGCTTGACAAAGCATTGACAGCCAGGGACTCGGGAAGTTATTTCACCAGCTGTTTTGACTTTGGATGACGTCATCTTATCCTAACAGTGTCACTCTCGCGTGCTCTTGTGTAAAATTTCATTTTAGTGTTGAAAATTTTAGCTGAATATAAAGAAAAAGTAAACACAATATGAATTTCTATATCTTTTTAGCTCCTTGCATCGATGAGCAGAGTTAGTAGTAATTAAATTTGTTCATTTAAAAGTTTATTTATTGATTTTTTACAATTCATTCACAAATTGATTTATTTTTACTATTATCTTCAAGAATTAAATTCTACTACAATCAACTTGTTCTGACGAAATCTGTATGTACTAATAGCAGCTGGAGAAAAATACATGTTTCTCTCCTGTTATTTTAATGCGTTGAGCGACTCGCACTGTCCTGGTTAAAGTATGCACATGGCATATATATATGAGGCCATTAATATCAAAACAGCATAAAGACTATTGCAGATAAAGGTCAGTTTCTTATTTACATTGTTGCAACAATCACCTTTACCTGCAATGGTCTTTATGCTGTTTTGATCCTAATGGCCTCATAATTATATATATATATATATAGTTATGTGTTCTATATAGGACGGATTTATCCTGCTGTAATCTATGACAAGTATACATAACAAGTTTTAGGATCGCATGCGAGATTCATGGCATGATTTCAGTTTGTTGGTTATGGACAACGTATCAAAGTTGACGGTGTTAATAGAGCTCTATATTTGATTCAAATGCATTCTGGTGCATTTCAATGACATCGCACTGCTTCTCAAATTTTCAATCCCACCCATGCTTTACTTGACTAGCAAAAATTATAATTAAAGTTTTATTTTATTATCCTCATTCAGTATTTTTTTAAATTTTCAATAACGATGAGAATTTAGACAAAAATCTATAGTGTTTAAACTGTTTTATAATCCATATAATATTTAAAATAAATACAATGAAATTATTACTTATTAGATTCACAAGTACACCTGCATGCAAGAATTAACAATATATGGTCAAATCAACTTTTTCCTCTGATGATTTCACTTTAAGAAATTTAATTTAATTTATTTAGGGTAGCTAACGGTATCAAATTGTTTTTCTCGTTTATATAATCTGGCATAATTTTTTTCTTATTTATTTATTTTTGAAAATTTGGGTAGGAAGATATCAAGTTATTATCAGTTTTTCTCATTTTTTTATTAGCCCTCTAGCACCTTTAAAATCGTGCTGCAAAACACTGTGACAAACGCATCATTGTCAGTTAGTCAGGCAAGTACTTATCACACGCAGGCATAAGAAAAAGGTGATCCACATCACAGTATTTTGCAGCACAGTTTTAAGGTTGTTTGAGGGTTTAAAAAAATGAACAATACTTAACTGTTAAATAATTCAATATTCTCTATCCAAAATATGCAATAAAAATATCCTGCAGGTTGTCCATTGTTTCCTCCGCTAACAATGGGAATTCAATTCGTGCGAGTATAGTTTTGGTACTCACTTGTATGATCCGGAGCAGGGGCTGAAGGGGAAGAGGCTCGGTAGTGGTTCAAGATCGAGTGGAGGTAGTGTAAACGAGCCCATGTCGCCAGGGCCCACCACACCCGCGGCGGAGGCTGCGGAGGCGGCGCTGTTGGAAGCGGCGCCCGGGGGCTCGGCGCTGCCAGGCCACGCCTCGAGGGCCAGGCCGAAGTGAGCGGGATTGTTGGGCACGTAACAGGCATCCATTCCCGCAGCACGGATATGCCTGTAACAACACACATACACTTATCGGGTTTCTTCCACATCAAACGATACATAGTGAATATCGACAACGGAGCTAACTTTTTAGTGGATGATGCTGAGTTTGTTACCATAGCGACCGGCCGGCATCACACGGGAACATGCAGCCTCAAGGCTCATTACATTATAGTGAGGAGCAATTTTTGCGCATTGCATTATAATGTAAATCAATCTTTAATATCATCATCCCTACGAATTAAATGATGTATACACTTGTTCTCTTTTATCAATGCTAAATTTTTTTTTCGTATTTACTATTTACTCTCACATAGAAAATTGTACACACACTCATTCGCTTGTATTAAGAACTTTCAAGTACGAAATTTATATTTTGTGAATATTCACAGCAAAATTACAAAATTACTCTAAACACCCTACTAAGTTATATACTTATTGCTTATTGCATTAATTGAGTGAATTGCATCACTAAAGTTAACTTTTAACTTTGAAAGGAAAAATTGAAGTTTATTAAATAATGTTGACGTGTAATATTGTAAAGATGCAAATATCATGACGGAATAAGCGTATATAATAATTTGCAGCTTTTTCGTTCACTGCATGCGGTTATTGCATGATTATTTTTTTTTTTTTTTAACTGAGTGTTTCTATTATATTGTTCCAATGTTAAAGTTCATATAATTGAAAATTGAAAGGTTTTGTTGTCGAGTGATGAGTGGGCAAAAGTGTTTCTTTTTCTCCGTATGATTGATGTGCATGGAGTCATTGTTTCGCTATTAATGCATCATGCTTAATTTGAATTCTTTAGACATCTCTGTAAATATATACGTCGTGTGGATGGTTTATACAAATCCCCAAGGATTGAATCTTCAGAAAATATTTCTACTTCAATCTCATTTATAGAATTTAGGTGGGATAGTAATTTTTTAACTGTTCACGCCCTCAGCAATTTGTGAACTTAAATATAAATAACTGCATGCCAATAGTTGCAAACAAGTCTGCATGCACAAGAGTTTCATGAGAGACCGTTGCGTTCTGTGTTATATGGAGATAATTAAACTGTCACTTACAATTAGTATAAAATATTCAGCTTCAAATTTTATTTTTCTTTAAAGAGTAATTCTGTAAATACAGTTTCGTAAATTATGTATGAACTCAATTTTCAACAATTTAAAAATATACATTTCTTATTTGACTGAAAGCCATAATACGTACACTTTCTTTATATTTTCCTTTCATTTGAAGCAACGTACTATATATAATAGATGTGCTTTTCCGTACACTTTATAGCATAATAGCATCCTCACTTTAACCAACTAACTTGCTCGGCTTCGGTTTTGAAAACGAAGCGCTAGAAAATCAGTAGCGCTCTTGAAGAAAATAATGAAGTTGCCGCCACTTTTGAAGCTTTGCCGGGACACGTACAGTACACTCATAAATATAATACACGGTGAGGTCGAATCTCTCCAACTCTCAATCAGCCGGCTCTTTTTCATGTCTTTTCACCATCACCTTTCTCTTTGGGAAATGAAAAAAAAGTCGAGAGATACTTTTGTTTCAGTTTGACTGATCAAATGTTGGCAGTCCACAGATTCCTCTTCTGCGATATAACCTTTTATTTTTTTACGTACATCGATCGTCTGTGATTATTTTCACATCGTATTTTCAGTTTGCTTATTTGGAAAATTAACATTCAGTGTTGAGAGTTAAGTTTTTATCTTCAATCACTTCGGTCTTTTTCCAGATACTTGCCCTCTCTCTGACCCGCCTTCATCATCGAGTGATCTATTAAGGTAGAGATAACACGGATCAGCTGGCCCAATGCTAAAAAAATCCCATTCATAAAAATTATGAAAAAAATTTAAAATGTTCTCCTCTACATCCCCTATCAGTAGGTAAAATATCAGGTATACAAAAACGAGCTAGTTTTCGAGTTATTAATTTTTAAAGTTGGCTAATTTAACATGGGAGTTCTATTTCTCCATGTTAAATTAGAGAACTTTAAAAATTAATAACTCGAAAACTAGCTTGTTTTTAAATACCTGATATCTTACCTATATACTTATAGGGGATGTAGAGGAGAACATTTTAAATTTTTTTCATAATTTTTATGAATGGGATTTTTTTAGCATTGCGCCATGCAGCTGATCTGTATTATCTCTACCTTAATGCAGAATTTTCAAATTAACTGCACACCTCTGGAGAACATAATCCCCCCCCCCCCCCAACCTGATTTGGGGGGGGGGGGGCTGCAGCGCCAAGACATAGAGAGAAGCTGTCTCTTTGTGATCCCAACCCTAGTTATATGGTCCCACTTGTATATAATGCCCTACCAGAACATAAAAGAAATTGAGAGACTATTTTTATTGTTACTTTCAAAAAACAGCTTTTATTCATATTTAATTGATAACACATGTTTTACGATGTAAAAGATTATTTCAAACATTTATGATTCCTGTTATTAACGAGTATTTATGTAGCATTTAAAAGTATATGTTTAGTCTTAGTTTTAAGTTGTTTGATTATGTTTGTAACTACTTATATGACTTAATTTGTTCTATGCTGTATCGCCTAAAGAATGTAATAAAAATATATTAAATTTAGATTTGCAAATTTGGAAGTCGAGGTAAGAAAAGTCATGTTCGAGAACTTTAAAGGGACAGGGGACCATAAAAATATGTATTTTTTTTATTTAAAAGTTACTGCGTATGAATACATGCCACACGGTGGCGAGAGCCTCAGGGTAAGCACCCAGCGAGTAACTAAAGTGTGGATTGCTGACGTCAGCAATCACGAAAGGCAACTCAGCTGCCTCTTTTCCATGGAACTCACTCCCCCTCCACCCACCCAGAGATGCTCAGTGCGATGTTGCCTGTGCCCTTCGGCTGTCTATATTTATTTTTAATTTTTATAAATTCGAGGGGTGGTCCGAAAACGAAAATTTACTAATATCTTGCATTAACATATTATTATCTTGAATAAACTTTTTATGCATTCATGACTTTATTGTGCCGTGTCCCTTTATTAACCCATTAAAGCCTAGCGATGCATTTTAGCATCGCAAAACACTCCCTGACAAAAAATTATTTAAAAATAAAGTTACGATGCTATATTGCTAAAAACAGCCAATAACTATTTGCATTGACACTATAGATGTGCTAATATATCAAAATTGATTTTTCAAAAAAAATTGCCCATCAGACGCTAAATCAAAGTTGGGGTACAAATTTTGTTCGCCTTCTGCTCAAAGTTATTTTGCAAATATTTTAATAACTTTTTTAAAAATTGTAGTAAAATTTTCATTCTTATATGAAAATGCTCCCTACATACTACACTTTGAAGTAAGAAATCAAAAAGTTGGTTGACATAAATATTTTGGGTGATATTCTGTGTCAAGTAAGAGTGATGCTAAATTGCATCGCTAGGCTCTAATGTAGTCAATTTATGCTTTTTTGCTGTTTTGAGGTTACGACCTCCTACAGTCCAAAAATGTTTTTTTGGGGGGTCTCTAATGGGTAGGCCCTTCTGTTTTATGTCAAAACAAAAATTCAGAGGGTCCCAAGTGGGCCCTAAACGCTAAGGACCCACTTTGATATCACTTATAGAAAAAAAAAGTGTCAAAAAAGGTAACGGCCGTTCAAATTTGTCATCTGTGTTTTGAATATAATTTTTATGTTACTTGGAAGCATATGAAGGGACTTTAACGGGTCCCAACAAGGGGTCCCAAGGGTCCCAGAGTAGATTTTTGCTCCCTATTCTTTTTGTCATTGTAATTGAATACCATATAGAAAGTATTATTTGAACTTATGGAATTGCAAGTCCCAAGATGCAAGATGCAAGTTACATGCTGGGGCCCATGCAGGGCCTCAAACGAGACCCACGGGCCCATAATACTCTTGCTCCTATATTTTCGTTTGGCATATTATATATTTTCTAATGCGGTCCTCAGTGTCTTTATTCCAGTAAAGTGTAACCCGTACCCTCAAGCTAGAAATAATTTTGTAAATATACACTTAGCTTGAAAATACGGGTAACCCTTTAGTAGCGCAAAGGCAATGAGCATTACATTAGAAAATATGTAAGATGCCAAAATACAATATAAGAGCAAGCGTATTATGGGTCCCTGGGTCCCATGTGAGGCCGTGCATAGACCTCGCAATCATGTTGGGATATACCTTGCAATGCTAGCTCAAACAATACGTACACTCGAGTGTACTGTTTGAGCTAGCATTGCAAGGTATGAACATGATGGCGGGGTCTATGCACGGCCTCACATGGGACCCAGGGACCCATAATACGCTTGCTCTTATATTGTATTTTGGCATCTTACATATTTTCTAATGTAATGCTCATTGCGTTTGCGCTACTAAAGGGTTATCCGTATATTTTCAAGCTAACTACTGTATATATATTTAAAAAATTATCGCTATAGCTTGAGGGTATCACGGGTTACACTTTACTGGAATAAAGACACTGAGGACCGCATTAGAACAAATATAAAATGCCAAACTAAAATATAGGAGCAAGAGTATTATGGACCCCTGTGGGTCTCGTTTGAGGCCCAGCATAGGCCCCATCATGTAACTTGCATCTTGCATCTTGGGACTTGCAATGCCATAAGTTCAAATAATACTTTCTATTTGGTATTCAATTACAATTACATAAAGAATAGGGAGCAAAAATCTACTCTGGGACCCTTGGGACCCTTTGTTGGGACCCGTTTAAGACCCTTCATATGCTTCCAAGTAACATAAAAAATTATATTCAACACACAGATAACAAATTTGAATGGCCGTTACCTTTTTTGACACTTTATTTTGTTTCAATAAGTGATGTCAAAGTGGGTCCTTTGCCTTTAGGGCCCACTTGGGACCCTCTGAATTTTTGTCTTGACATAAAACAGAAGGACCTACCCATTAGAGACCCCCCAAAAAACTTTTATGGACTGTAAGAGGTCGTAACCTCAAAACAGCAAAAAAGCATAAATTGACTACATTAGAGCCTAGCGATGCAATTTAGCATCACTCTTTAATTGTCAATTAAAACTGCAATTAAAATTTAAAAAAATTAAAATTTTGATTTTTCTCACTTAGAGACCTAATACTTTCAAATTATAGCAAAAAAAATTAAATTCGAAACAAAAAATTAATTCAGGCTCTAATGGGTTAAGTTCCTCACATCTCCCTCCACGGACCACACCGCTTACAAACAGAGCTGTGGTAAAGTTGTGCTGAATTATTCGATTATATAAAGTAGGATTTTATTGAAATAATTTATCAAGATCCAGTGTTGTGTGTAAATAACCCAACTCACGTTCAACAAAGTATACTTATGAAACGATCGAGTTGCATATTTATAGCTTTTCGAGTACATTACAATATAAGCACTTGACATTTTTATATTATACAGTATATTGATAACTTCATGGTGTTTGTCATTAAATATAACAACACAAGAAGTAAAAATAATAATAATGAAAAAAAAAATATATGCAATTTTGAACCTTATCTTATTTAACTTAAAGGTGAAAGTTCAATCAAGAATTTTTGCACTTAACCGACTTGGTATTATGAGGCGATAACATATGTCAGTTACAATAAGCGGTATTATATTAATATTATGTGAACGAAGATAAACATTATAAAATTGCAAACAACATTTATGCACCATTAGAGTTATAAATTAGATATACGAGTAATTATGTAAATATATATATATATATATATATATATATATATATATATATATATATATATATATTTATATATATAATGTTTTAAATACATCACCAAAAGCAGTGCAGAAATAAATCAGTGTAAACCTAAGACTCAACATAATAATTAAAAAAAAATAATAAATAGTATATAGCGTATATTAAGCAACAGCCTGCTGTAAAAAACAAACACTGATCGGGAGCCAGATAGAGATGTACACTGTCTGAATTTACATAGTATATTACTTATTAGTGATTAAGAATTTAAATAAACATGTAAGCTATTGAGAAAATAAATATTTGTTACATTTTTTTTTTTTTTTTTATTCAAATAATCTTTTGTACTATTGTAACATTTTCAACTAGAAAATTCTTTCGCAATTATGGGAGATTACATTTTGTAATCATGTACTACATGTAATTTAACAATATATTATATATTTGAACTATAATATATACATATATATAAATATATATATATTATATATTTGAACTATAATATATATATTATATATATATATATATATAACTTTTTTTTTTTTTTTTTTTTACAACAAATTTATTTTGTCAATTTTGATATATTGTGTATATTAGAATGCTTTGAGTTTGAATCATTATATTTTATAATATATAGTACATGTAAAATTATTATGGATTATTTATTGTAATAGATTTTAAGATTTTATAATTAAATTGCGCAGCTATTTATACATTTGAAGCCTTTCAAGTTAAATTAATTATTGTAAAGAAATACTTGATGGAGGAATCAGATGTCTGATTCCATGATAGTTTGTCTATGTTATATTCAACAATATTATACCATGTAATATATAATATACTGTTTTTATTACAATACAATATGGAAGTAATGACATAAATAATATTATGAAATATAAGCTGACTGGATTGGTTTATTGTTTATTTGGATATATTATCTAGTTATATAATAATTATCTTCTTCATACATTCATCTAAAATTCTCAGAGGAAATTATATAGCAAAGTTAACTGAATGCAATATTAATTAAACCTCATTTACTTTTATCCGTGCATTCTCATCTTTAAAAAAAAAAAAAACAAAAAAAAAACTGCAAACTTTAAGGGGAAAAAATTCAATGAAATATATTTTATGACTTTTTCCAAAATGATTAATTTATCATGCAAGGATGTCAATGAATTAAGTCTATAATTTTTCAAATTTCAGCTAATTTTAGTGAATACAGGAAGGAATATTATCTACTAATCGGAACTAAAAAGGTGTGCCCCTCTTCTTATGGAGCTTGTATGCTATTCAGGGGGTAACCTTTTTTGGTTCTGACAGTAGTAGAAATCGTAGTTATAAGAAGAATTTCACTGTATCTTGCTTGCAATAATAATATGTTACGATTGATTGGTTGGTTGGTATTTTGGGGCAATTGACACATTTTGAATAATATGTTACAATCCAATGCTGGACTAAATGCGCGCATGACAGTCTGGGTCAATAACAGTGTAACAGTGAGCTTACTTGTATTCAAACTACCGTACGATTCAACATTTGGACATTTTTCTGTTAATTGCATTCAATACACAATTAAATAATCATATTGTAGTAAAACAGCACGTTTTACAGATATAAGATAACGATTACTGTCCGTGTAGCTCTCCGCCATTTTACTCACTGGCAGGCTCGGACTGGCCATTAGAGTTGGTGAGCGATCGCTCAGTAGATCCCCTCGGCTGGGAGATCCCTACAACGTTAAAGTGAGGCCCCCACAGGGTCAAGTAGGCCCTGTAGGCCCTTGATATGGGCTCGTACTCCTGTTTGCTCAGTAGGCCCTTTGAGCCTGCTCACTGGTGTGACGTAATGTGCAATATTTGTCAACCCCTGCACGTCCAACCAGACTATCGTCGTGTGTTTTGGTGATTGCTCGGCTCGGCCCACCAATGAGGGGAGTCGTTACTATCACCATTGCAACGAAGTAGAAGACGTTACAAACGCAAAGCCTGATTACGTGACGGAGCCATAACTGTCGGGAGAGAGGTCTTAAATATTCCCGTGTTTGATGTTTTTCAGAAGGGTCCGTTTTTCTCGATCCACCCAATATTTCAAGTATACCGAGTTGAAAGTTTTTGAAAGTTTTTTACTATATTTTTACCATTGCTATATGCTGATTTTGAACGTATTCAATTTCACTAAACGGAAATAATTTTATATTCCTTAATTGAAGTCGACATACACGTACTTTTAATTAATTTCAAGAAGTCAAGAACAATATAAATATAATAATTCAGAACTAATATGGAGGCTATTGTAGAAGACAACAATACTCGAATATTACGTTTTTAATATACATGAGGTAAGCTTGTAATCGAGTAAACAATCACTACGTTTACATGACGGTGTTTAATACGTATTCGTTGACGACGCCTCATAAGAATAACATTATCCGTCGTCAACGAATGCGTGTTAAACATCGTCATGTAAACGTAGTGACGTGTGTCATTTGCTACATTCAGGTACCAGATCAGAGCTGTAACGAGGGTTGGTGTTCTATTATATATAGTCCCATATTTGAAAAATTTCAGCATCGCGTCGACTGGATGGCGAAGATGGAGTGGCAGCATGATAACTCAATGACCTAAGTTGATCACGAGACCTTTTACAATTTCACCGACAGAAAAACTACGGTCGGGTGTCCCAAGATTGCCTCCTGCCTCAAAGAAGCCGTATATACTCAACTATAATCGCGTACGTGAATTTAATTCAAATTTGCTAGCAACCAACCTAACAAAGTTTGCTATGATATTCAAAAAATATACCACACAATGCACACACTAACTGTAACATGAGAGTAGAGAGATTATATTATGAAACATCCAATTTCCAGTTTTCATGTCAAGGATTTTTTTTTTTTTTATAAAAATCCAGTTCTTTATTCAAAGATAATATATCAATAAGACAGTGAGCGATTTCATTTCAGTTGCCTGTAAAAACAAAAAACATTTTATAGTTAATGTTATTTGAACATTCAGTAGGTCCATTGATTATTATAACCCCCATGTGCTCAAAATTTTATTTCGTCTGTGGCACGTGATCTTTATTCAGTTCTTACTATTTTTATTAATGAAATTTATTTAACAAAATAAATATTTCTTAATTGCGATTCGGTTTAATTCAGAAGTTATTTTAGGCTCTACATATTATGGTATTATTATTATAATATATTTTTTTATTCGGAAGTAATACAATATTATAGAAGTTACATAAAAATATGGATGATTATATGATAGAAATATGAATAACCCAAACGGTGAAAAAGAGGAGGCCATTCATAAAAATTATAATCAACCACCAATGGACAACATACATGAAATTTTTTTATTACAGAAATAAATAGAGGGTACCAAATTATGCTACTCTGAATTTTTTCAGATTTTTTTGAAACCCAGAACTATTTTTAAATAATTATTGAAAGTGCGGCCACGCCCCCTGGAGGCGTCAATAGACGTCCAGTCTCTATTATTTTTATTAAGAATTCAGGGGTGCCAACTGAAATCACAGTACTTTCAATAATTATTTAAAAATAGTTCCAGGTCTCAAAAAAATCTGAAAAAAATCAGAGTAGCATAATTTGGTACCCTCTATTCATTTCTGCAATAAATTTTTTTCATGTATGTTGTCCATTATTCAAAAATATATGTAACGGGTCTCAAAAAAATCTGAAAAAATTCAGAGTAGCATAATTTGGTACCCTCTATTCATTTCTGCAATAAAAAAATTTCATACGTAGGTTGTCCATTATAATAAACGATAAGTAACAATGCAGATTCGATGTGTATGGGCGGACTATAAGGGAGCCCCCTTCCCCCTAATGAGCACATCTCTGACTCAACTTATTTTTTTTAGTACCTTATGGGATCGGCCCTCCCCAATTTTTTCTCAGACATCCGAATTATAAATTTTACAAGAAGAGACATCTGAATGCAGATGTTTTTTTACGGCAATTTGCGCGTCAAGTCTTCTGCCTGTCGAAGTATCGACCTATACAGTATATATAGGTATATATATACTATATTTCAGAGAAGCCCCATTTCAACAAACTGTCTACTGACAAGCAAATAAAATCTCTTGATATTGAATCCACGCTATAAAAAAAAATTAGTCTTATTTAAGAAGATTGTTTTTTTATTGAATTGAATTGAAATTAATTGATATATTGACTTCGGGTCAGCGGACCTAGCAGTCATTGCCCGTAAATATACATAATATATGTATTTCACAAATAGTAATTATTAAATTATAAAGTGTTTTTGTTTTTATATGTAGTATTTTTTTTTTTTTTTTAATTTACTGTTTTATTTTTTAGTCAAAAAGTCACCAGACGTCGCGTAGATTTTTAACTATGATGATGAAGGACACATTCCAACACGATGAATCATGCTGAAATGATGTCCATACTGCTACCAGCCTTGCAGCAATGCACTGTCTTTGTCGGATGGAACGCGGCGAGACGACGATGAATGAAGATTGACGTTAAACACACTGCTGGAGCATGTCTTACAGTCATTGCACGTATTGGGGGTGAGAGTGATGATCGTAAAGTAATTAACACAAGTAATTTCACCTAGTTAAGACAAAACGTAATTGCATCAGGTAGATGAGATGACGTCACAAGTCTGTAATACGCACGCAGCAAAGTCACACACGTCTGGACTGCTAGATGTCTCAGCAAGCAGTCCTTGTTTTTTTATTTGTAATTCAGAAAACAGATGATATAAATATAATGTATCATTATATACATATTACAGAAAATTATGAAACCCAAAAGAACGTCAAATCCATAATATCGACTATATTATTATAATTTTTACAACAATGGCAAATCATATTTCAATATTATTAACTTACATTAAATGCATTAAATGAAAAAATTGTGATAATAACAAAATCATAAGAATAATAAAGAGTAAAGACACTAGGTTATGAGAGTAGAAACATTACTATTGACAATCAGAATAGTTTGACAGAACAAGATAGCAAATTTGAAAGCCAAATCAGCAAAGCTGGCCAACTGTGGCTCATTCGGGTACCAGTTTTAACATGGAAAACCTTAGAATCGTTTTAGGAACACTTGTCTATCCTGCACTTGTCTATATATTAATATATAGGGCAGCGCTACGAGATTGTTGGGTTGCCTACTTACAGGCTAACGCTCAGCTTTTTTACCTCCCCTCCCTTTTCCTACTGTTGTCATACCGTACGCTTAATATAACTATTTAAGAATACGAAAATGGAGTTTGTGTATTCATTATAAACTAGCAGATGATATGAAAACGATATTTAAATGTAATAATTGCCAAATATAATTTATAATTATTTTTTTTCTACATTTTCTCCCCTTACACGCTGCTGATGCACCATAACATTATGGCGCGGCAGGCTCCTGTAAAGTATGCAATATGCGTTGCATTAACTTCACGTGGGCTTGGCCTACACTATAGGACGTACAGTACAATACATGTACACTGCGGCGACTGCGCTGACGTCATGCCCCTGCAGTAAGTAGGCTGTGCTGAGGTGTTTCAAAATGCTAAAAGTCAGACTAAATAAAAAAGGGATATACATATATTTATAATATATAATATTTACCTTAATATACAAAACAAATCGAGTTTAAAAATTTGTAAGAATACACCAGTTCACGATATATAGCTATATCATAGAAAAAATTACATGCACCACCCAAAAAATATGAAAGTATAAAAAAATGCCATTGCTCCTATATTTATCAACAGCATTTGAACCTCCACCTTCCCCTCCCGCGATACAGACCCTCCGTTATACCTCCCCTCACGAGTTTCAAGCTAGCATGAAAAGCAAACAGAAAGAGGACAACATTTTTATCCTTTTTAGGAGCATGATATAAAAATTAAAAATGATACAATATTTGTCAAATCTATAATATTAACAATCACATACTGGTCGTTATAATGTAAAATTAGGTTTCATAACAAATTTAATGAGAACTATAGTTGCTATATTAGGCTCTGCAGGCTCATATATGCACCCCAGTTTATAATTCTATATAAGCAACGTTAGATCCAGAAAATTCAAATCAAAATCACTTGCGACCAGAATTTCACTGCAAAATTCACATAGAGAAAAAATGCTGCATTTAAAGAACTAAACATGTGATCTTTAATTTTAGTGACATATGTTGGAACACAGCGCTAGCCTCCCGCAGGCTTGCGAGCGCGCTGTGTGCTTTCAAACGCTACCAGCTCAGAGATCAAATAATTGATTCGTGAGCTAGAAATTCAACTGATTTTCAACGTACTAAAAAAATTCATCGCTAATTAATCTAACTATAATATCGATTTTCAACAAATTAAATTGAATGAATGTATCACACCTTAAGATAAAAAAAAAAAAAAAAAAGAGAGATGGCCGACATATATATATTATGAACTAAAAAGGTTATTTTTCAGGTGTTGCTATCAATAAGGTATAATTATTAAATTTATCGGAACGTGCATGTATGGTCTTGTGATACGATCGAGTAGCATTTGGTGCAAGTCAACACCTCTCCTCATTCTTATAATAGTTGTCACAAATAAAAATATTTCTACGTCGCTGACCATGAACTTTTTGCAAACAGGACGATTGCGCTGCCTGGTTTGATGTTGTCACGTACTGGATTAACATAATATAATCGTTATGAACGCATTCGTAAACCATCTCTTCTGCAAGGCGTTAAATTTTAAAATCTGTTATAGTTCTGTATGGAATTTCTATCATAAAAATATTGAAAATAGTTTTTAATTTTAATTTAGACCTGCCAAATTTTAGATACAAAGAAAAAAAAAATTAACATTTATAATATTTATTTTTAATGAAATTGTATGATTAATCTTAATAAAATCATAAAATGTAATGAAGTTAAAGATCAAATTTATAAAGTTGAATTAATATTCATCAAAAATATAAGATATTTGTGATCTTCTAATGCATATTTAATTCAGAAAAACTCTGAAGTAAAGATGGAGCCTAGAATTTAATTAACATTTGGTTTATTATATCATCTCCGAATCTCCGATTTTCTGAAAAGTTACTGAAGTTGGTGAGATAACAATTAAAAATGATTTTTTTTCATATGATTTATATAGTTTGATTTCTTGCCTTTATATCTATGAAGCGCTTTTCTGCATGTTCATATATATTATAATAACGTACACTTTTGTTATTTTGTGTAAGTTATAGTCATTTTATTTATGCATAAACACATACCAAATAACAAATTTGGACACTTCAGAAATTTTATTTTTGATACGTTGGGTGCTGTCAGGAGGAACTTTTATGTTAAACCACAGTCGCAGCTCAAAAATTATATTATAATTATAAAATTATTAGGCGGCGCAAAGAACCTGTCGTCTTCGGCGCTAAAGACTTTGTATAATATACTGTATATAATAATACCCTCGACAACGTTGCAGCACAAAATACCGGTCATTAAGGGAGGTCGGCTCAATCGTTATAATGCACCGAAACCAAAAATATGAAAGTCAATATTAAATATTTTAATATTAATCTGCTCAAGATAAACAAAAGTTGGGAACAATTTTTAAGTATAATTATTTTTTAGTGCAAAAAAAAAAAAATGTCCGAGTCCCTATTATGTAAAACAAAGCTATTTTTGTACGCTATGCAGCTACCCAACTTGAAAACCAGACCTTTTTTTCATTTCTTCTCTTTTATTATTATTTTTTTTTAACCAAAAAAAGCTTTGTACTGTAAAGAAGGAAGGTTTCCTGAAATGCTCAGAGTGATTCACCATCTAGTACCTTTGTCGTGTTTGTAACATCTACAGTCATTGGTGGAGAGTTTGCTACGAGCCCTTTCATTGGCCGAACACGAAACACGAGCAACCATTCTACATTGAATATGCGACGGCCCGTTCGAGGATGCTGCTGGAGTTAGCCTGTATGCAGGAAACACAAATCTCTTCGACCAAGCTTAACAAATTCTTACGAATTATCCAATAAAAGTTCCGTGGGAAATATATATAACACTCATTTCCTAAAGTGTGATTTTCTGCATGTATATAACACTGATATTCATGAAACCTAGATTTGGTTCCAAATTAACTACACACAAAATTCACCCCAATCTTATCATTTTTCCTTTGAAAACTTAATTGCTTGCCTGAAGAAAAGCATATCTACTATTTTCAAATTAAATTTTCTACGTCTTTAATTAATTGTTCCAAAAATTTGTAGAGCTTTTATATTATGCTAATTTTGATGTATCAAAAAACAATCAAAAGGTAAATTTGATACTAAGGTGAGATTTAATAGATCTGCTTAAAATTCATCTTTTGTTATTGAAAACTGCATGCAATTAATAAATTATATAGTATATTATATACGTGTGGCACAGCGTATACTGCATGAAATCATGCATATATTAAAAAAGAGTCGATGTTAATATAATGTATTACTTAGTTGTTTTATTATTTATTATATAAAGTGTTATAAAAACGCAAGGTTAAAAAAGTCTGTTATGTTCGACGATTACGAGCTACGTTTTTCTCGCACAAGACTCGGTTACATTCGACGTCCGGACAAGCAGGCAGGCGGGCGAGCGAGCGGCTTAACTTGCCGTGTTATGTTACCTTCACTGCCTTACCAAGTTCATTTAAACTGTATCACATCACGTCCGTCCAGCAGCATAATTATACATTGTTGTGTTTACTTGAAGACAAGTCACGTCACATTCTAATAAAAATTAATATCATGCAGTACAATTCTTTAGTATAAACTGTCATATATATTTTACAATCGATGAGAATTTGTAATTTTGTGGTCATTTAATAATCATTACAAGCAATTGTTTATAACGTTTTCTGCATTAGGCATTGGTCGCTCGAAAATATCAATGTTTGTACTTTTAATTGTTCCTGTTCGAAGAATCTATACTGCAATATCAGATAATATATACTGTGTATATATTACATTACTTGTATTGAAATCTCTCTTATATTTAAAAATTAAAAAACACTAAAAAATATTTAAATACTTTGTAATATAATTGCAATGGAATGGATAAGAATGCATTTTAAATTGTTGCACTCAACTTGTCAACAAATGGTGCTAGGAAAATCAGTTGAAAGGTGGTGAGCAAACTTGGGTATATCTCTTATATTTCATAAATTACTAATATTCTGGCGGAATGTATGTTAATTGCGATGCAAGTTCTACGCGACAAGGGAGGTGTTTCCCTAGACTCGTTTTTGACAACAATGTTACAGAATTCTTATATATATATATATATATATTACGAGCAACATTACAAAATACAGTATAAGTACAATATAACGCTTGCCTGCTGATACACTTGTACAACACATGCACATTCGATTGGAAATTCTATTTAAAGCTTAGAATTTTTCAATTCAAACGTTGCTTACTTTTACTTACATACATTTTTTAAATTTTTATTTACTATGTATATAATTATATTTATTTTCTTCATTAATACAATACATAAACAACAAGTCAGAGGCAGGAGACATCAAACAGTCCAAGAAAAATCTGACATAGGAAGTGCATAGCATCCCTGAGAAACATTGCAGTAAAAACAAAAATATAATATATAGTATAATTATGTAACAAGAGTAAAATAAATAAAGAATCAATATAACAAATTTACAAGTATAAAGTAAGCTAAAACCTGTATTAAACGATAAAATTGCATGCAATATTTCCTTACAAGAAAACTTCATCTCCATCTGTTTGTGTGGTTTTCTTGTATTTTTGTATTTTCTTGTTGTTTAAATTATATGCAAAATTTTATCGTGTAATACAGGCTTAATACGCAATTACCGTGTCAACTTATTTTCAAATCTATGTGAAATATGGAATATCTGACGCTATCTGAATTACAAAGAGACTCAACACGAACTTTTTATTTGTACTTGTGGAAAAGTTCCTTGCAAATTTGGAAATTGTATTTGGAAATTGTAATTGGAAGTTACAAGCAACTTGCATAAATTCTTTACAAATATTATGGCATTTCATGATCATTATTACTTTTTAAATAGAAATGTGTTAAAATTTTTTTTTTAAATCATACACCGGAAATTCTTTAAAGATTTTGTTTGAAAAATGTGTTAAGTTTTTTTACCTTCTTCAAAATATTCACGAAGCACCTAGGAGGATGCTACCAGATAGAGTCAATGTATGTATAAATATATAAATAAATATAATGAAAAAGAATAAATAAAATGGATTTTTGAAATAGTGTCGCAATTCAAAGCTGAAAATGACAGTGCACCACTGACTACAATTCAACAATTTAGTTCGTTGGATTTAATTATTTTTTGTATGGTTTAATTGTCATTTTTTTTTTCTATTTAGCAGGCACAGACCACGAGGTCCTTCTGATAATATTATAGGTATTCCTGATGCATGTCAGGTACTGTATATCTAAAAAGAACTTATTCGTTAATTTTATTGAATATAATATATGTATATATGTATTAAATATTATAATATATGTATACCGATAATTTTCTTTGAAACTTGAGCAATTTAGACGAATAAGACATCGCTATAATTATGTCAAACAAGAGTATTCAATTGTTTTTAATGTGAAAATTTTAAGTGTATATATCCAAAGCTTTAAATTTATTGAAGCCGTCTAAGCAAAAATACGATACTCAATTAGAAGCCAGCAAAGAGAAAAATATTTAAAAATGAAAATAAATGGAAAAAATGTAATCGTAATTTCTAATTTTATTTTAATAAAAAGTTATTTATGTTATAGTTTTACATTTTAAATATCCATACGTTTTTAAACGCTGGATAGAAAATTTGTGATTTTAGCAATGCATTTTTGCCTCTCGCTGTCCCTTTTTTCAAAGGGTGTGCCCGGCCGCTCTTAAGATTTGAGCGCTCCTGAGGACCATGTTCATGCCTCGCACATTTATACCAACCTTTGAGCACCATAGAAGGGCGGCGAAGTAATCGCTAGGCGAATTGGCTCTTCCTGCTCCTCCAACTCGTCACTATAAGTATATCCGTGGCCAATAGTGGCGGCAATATTGGGGCCGTCTCCTCCGTGCTCCGTTGACACGCAACTCGCGGGGACGGTGTTCGGGGTCAGGGACACGCCACACGGGGCAGCCACTATAGCCTGCAGTAGCTAGGCTGCAGCACCACTCACATGCATTCACACTCGATGTTCACACTGGTGCCACCACGACTCGTCTGCATGTCGAAAGCTAGGTGGCGCGCGCGGGGGTCTGTTAGATCCGATTAGCCACCGTCCACTGGTGTGGAAGACAACGTCACTTCCGTCCGTCACGTGACATAGGGAATCCCCCACAAGGGTGGAAAAAAAAATACGAGGTGGTAGAGTAGGGTGGAAACCTGAGATCTTTTCGATGCCTGCTGCTGGCGCTGCCGTCATTCAATCGGTCGCCAACCGAGCGTACCGGCCGGGAGAAGGAAGGAGGCGGCGGCTGGCAGGACCTCCCGCTGATTCGCAGCTTCATCATCTCGTCGTAATTGTTGCGCTCCTCTCAGCAAGGAATCAAAAACCACTCTGATTAATTAGCCTACAAGAGCAGCACATGTAAAAACGACACAACTAACATTTTCCGTAAAAACTATATATAACATCTTTTACCTTTATAGAAATAACAGTAGAAATGACTCGTATTGCAGGATTTTGTCTGGTTTTGCTTCTGGTAGAATCATTTGCTTACATGGAGTTAAGATATTTCCATTTGCCTCTATTAATTAGAGTAATTACGATCTTCTACTATTGTTATTAACACTAATGTTATAACAGAGTCCTACTTTGAGGCGAGTAGACTGTCTAAATTTTGGACTCGTGTTATATAATAATACACTTGGGCTGCAGTCGTGGGATACAGAATTTTCTGTCACCGTCTAGGAAACGTATGTATGAACGCCATGAAGCAGTTGCTTAATATTTCTTATCTAGAAAATGTTATAATTGCACGGCAGTAGTCTTGTCCTGCAATGTGCTTGCATGATTATTAAAAAATTAAATGAAGTTAGTGTAGTTTTTTGCTTCTCTTCAAGTCATCATGACTTGAATTTATCTTTTAATTTGTCCAAAATTTATCTGGACATGTTTAAACGTTTAAATTGTATTATAATGCGGCAACATTCCGTCTAAAAAGAAATTGTTTTAATTAATGATAATAAATATATGATGTTGTCCTTACATTATGATGCAGAAATAATGTTACCACCTACCTCAACGACAATTTCATGTATGTCGATCACCATCAGGTATCAAAAGAAGCGAGACCGTCGGTCGGATCCAAAACCAGATAAACAACTTTTGCGATAAGAGTTCTCGACACCTAAAAGTAACCTGTATCTCCAAACTTGTTTGATTTTCGTCACTTTCACAGTAACGTCTAAATAAATAAACTAACGATAATATTCAATTATGTTACATATTTTATGGATAGTATTGGTGATTTCATTTCATTATTGATTGGATATTTAAAAAAGAAGCACATGAAATGACATTTTGATTTGCCCGTTCAATGCATACAATGTGTTTTTCATTTTTTTTTTATTACATACACCGGTACGTTGTATAATGTTGCTATAATTTTTCACATTTAAACTTTTTGCCATTTTCAGAAGCCTGTGATCTGTGTGTGCCAATACCATCAATGTAACTGGTTGATGTTTTATTTTGTACCGTACATTGTATTCATTGCTTTGATCAGGGTGTACACACCGCGGAGGGCTTCTCATTGTCTGACTCAGGTGTTGGTCGGGTCGCTCACAGGGCCTGTGATTGCCCCCCCCCCCCCCTACCTCAGCTCAGCCGCGGGGTAAACACAGGTGCCCGCGCATCATTGTACGCTAAGCTCGTAATTGTTACCACGTAATGAATATGAGATCGAAGAGTACAAAACAAGTACTGACTTGTTTGTGCTTGTGCTCTTATTCTAGAACAAACAATTACCGTTTCAGTTTGATTTTTGTTTTAAAAAAATTGAGTTAATTTATAATACACAAGAAACAAAAAGAATATTGATTTACATTAAAACTTACATGCTACTATGATAAATATTACATCATCACATGGATGCATTATTATTAATTAATATATTTGTTATATAATATCCATGCATTTTATATATACACAGGGCATTTTCATGGTACTCTGCTATACAAGCGAAACATAAAAAAGTTTGGAAAATTTTAGGGATCTTTAAATTTATTTAGAACGGTTGAATCAAGGCAGCTAATTTGCCTGCTTCCCTGCAATTCAAATTTAAATATTTTGTTAGTTCAGATAAGCAATTCAGTTCAATAATTTATTTGTGTAAAATTTTACAAGTAAAAGAACAAATGTTACAAAACAGTAATATTTCATTAAAAATACTGAAAATACATAAGATATAACAACATGTTTTCACTTTCAGAACGTGTTGAATTTGTTTTCTTTTCTCTTTCTCAACTGCTGTATATATCATGCACGTATTTGTGATGTTCCAATAAATACAGCGCGCGGTCATTATTTTTTAAAGAGCAGTCACTATTTCGTCTCTTACCCCGAGTACAGCTTACTTCAGACAAAAGAATACTGCATAATTATATCAATCTGACAGACGCAAAACAGTCATCGCACGGTTCAGATTGAAGATTAGTGAAATGAAGATTCGATATTTAATTAAATAATGATTGTGATCTTGGGTCGTGGGAAGCAATGAGAAGTTTAAACGAAGAAAGGTCCACCTTTAGTAAAACAGTATCAGTTACATTTGTTTGCGGCTAGATGATAATCGCGGGCCGCTTTCATGAGCACAGCAAGGCGGCGCGTGGCCGCAGCGTGCCAGCAGCGGTCTGCCGTCTCCTCTCCAACTGCTCGCGCTTCAATCGCTCGGCACCTGCACACAAATCAGCACACATGCGCTCGTATCAAACCATTTTAAGAAGTTATCCTCGCAGTTAGCATTGTGTAGTTTGGGTTCTTCAAACGTATGATGTTATTTGGGGGTAAGCCTTGAAGGGTAATCTTTCAAACAAAGACCTTATACTTTTTAACTCCAATTTGGTGTAGATTCGACATGTATAAACACGGTACATTTCTGAAGTGCTTAAGTCTTTATAATAAGTTACCAGTTGACATAAAGTGTATTGACAACATCAAGATTTTCCACGCAAGTGTTAAAGATATGATTGTTATTGGACAATTGTTTTTACAGTGTTATATAGGAAATACATGGACCATAATTTTACTTCTGCATGTTAACACTTGGCCTATAATCGCCACACGACGTGTCCTATACTAACCTCAACAAAAGTCTATTGTGATATTATTTTGATTGTAAGAAAAAGATATTGAATAAAAAAAATTGAATTTGAATTTTATTTTTTCTACACAAATTCCAGGATATGCTGCACTCGTTACATAATTTGAGATGTAGTTTGAATACAATCGGAAGCTGCTGGGGTGATGACTTGTCAGCTAATACTTCAAATTTGTGGAGAATTATATTTTTAACTTTTATATTGAACCCAGAGAACTATCAGGATCGACAGAGATAATTTGACTTCCTACCTGACTCTTCAAACCTGCATGGTGTTAAAATCTGGCATCCATGGCCTTCTATCAATTCATCCCAATTTTCTCCTGGTTGTGACTAAGGAAACCATGGAAACCTCGGTCAGGATTGAGGGTGCTAGTTGATTAATTTGATATTAATTATTTTGCATTACTAGATAATATGTATAGGGAACCTAAAATAACAAGCATACCTCTAAGTTTTTGTTGATTCATAATTATATACATATTATTTATGTATCTTCAGACGAGACTGATATTATTTACTTCAGGTCTATAAAAAATGTTGTGGTAGTTTTGTTGTTTGTTTTAGTATTTATATATTAACAAGACTTGCTGTATTGTAACAATCTTTGTTACTGTATTGTACCGTGATTGCAGTGGCCAAATATATATATATATATATATATATATATATATATATATATATATATATATATATATATATATATATATATATATATATATATATATATATATATAAAATGTCTTTCGTCAACTGAAAGCTAGAATGTCTATATTGAGATAAAAAATTACCTTTTTTCATCAAAACTTAAATTGAGTAGATTTTAAAAACTGGGAAATTAAGAGTAATTATTTTCATTTAACAAGCAGCAGATATGGTCACGTTTGCTCAATTCAAGCAAAACAAAAAATAATTTGATGGCGTTGTATCGGTGATTGAAATTAATAACAAAATAAATCTATAATAATTAGACTGTAATGTAGAAATAGAAGGATTTTTCATGCCGTTAGCCCGTTACACTTATAATGGGATTATGGGTGATATTCAGGAAAAGGTTATCCACAAAGATATACAAGTTTCTCAATACCTGCGTTTCGACATAAATATGTCATATCTGACGGTAAAATTAAGAACTCTGTGAATCATGACCGTTAATAAATCTATCGTTTAATTGCAACATAGGGAGTTTTGCATTGGCTTCACATGGCAGGGAGGAAATTAACGAGCTAATTAAGGTAAAGATAAATTGATATACTAAGACAATATCAGTGTCTTTGGTTACGGGTGGAGATTATGAGTGTGGTCAAGAGCAAAGTGCCGACACATTTATAGCACGTTACTGATGGAGGGCTTCTATCTCAATACATGCAACGTTTCTCGGAAATAAGACATGGCTATTTTACTGGACGTTGAGTTGTCAGGATGCTCTGTATCGCTTTATAATTATTAATTTGCTATGTTCCCAGGCTGCAGATGATGGTCTATCGAGGAGGAATGCCGGCCGCGATGTGTCACTTGGGTCTCGCCTGAAAGGATATATGCAAAGTTTCCGGCTGTAACAAACGTAAGCTCCGTCGCTTCCACACAGGTATATATAAAACGGTGCTGTGGCGCGCGGGTGTGCGTGGATGTGCGCCAGGTGCGGAGCGAAAAGTCACCCGAGGCGGCCGGAGAGACACTTGACACTCCCCTCAACCATCAACATCCGCACACAATCTATCTCGCACCACTGGGAGGATAACCAGTCAGTTGTTGGGACCAATCACTCGCAAATACATAGATACTAAAAAAAACTTTATAATTAAAGTGTTTCAATAATGTCATATTTTTTTTTTAAAGTTAAAAATTAAATTTAACAAGATGTAGTAGTGAGCTTTAATTCACTGCGTTCACACGGGTCCGTTAATGTTGTTCGATTTTTCGTATAATAAAACAAGCTCATCTCCGGTATCAGTCCATATTTTATGAACTATTTGGCAACAATACAAAACCATTGTTATTTTTTTTTTTTTCAAATATATATATTGTAACCAAAGAGTAATTAAGAATTAGCGATTACAAAAATATGAAAGCCATAAAACTTGTAAAAAAATATTAAGAAGAGAAAGGAGAGGGGATAGGGAAGACTTGGAGAGGCAGAAAATGAAAATTATAATAAAAAAAGGAAGAAAACGCTAAAAAGTCATTAATTAATATTTAAATATTTTAATCAGAAAAGTTATCAACTAGCTTGGCCTCTTTTTTTTATTTTGAATACAGACTCATACCCCATGCAGGTCATAATGATGCATGTAGTTAATTACTGTTATACGTACTCACTACTGTCGGATTAAAAAACGTGCATCTTACATTTGATTTTTTTTAATCCGATATTATAAAAATTAATATCAAAGATTATGCTACTATTTTTTTTAACTTTCACTAATTTTTTATGTTTATAAATTATGAACGAAACGTTTTGTTTACACTTTTTTAAGACTCATTTATTATTATTCGCTTGCGACAATTAATATAGAAAAATATTACCCAAGTTGTAACATTTATTAAAAAAAGACTTCCTATTCAGACGCAAAAACAGAATAAGTAATGTAATATATCATCAAATAATATTATATACTTTTTTATACATAATTATGTAACATGTATTAAAATTAATATCCATTAAATAAAAAAAAAAAAAAAAAGCACACGCGACTAAACTAATCTCTCATAAACCTACTATTAAGTGATCATCTTGATTATATATTCATATATATATTATATATATTTTTTTAAGTTTTAAATGAATGACACTTGGTGGCAGGAAAGTATGTATTTACTAAGCCATGGCACGTGCTAGATAAAAAAAAAAAAATGTATGTATGGGTTTAGCTTGTGGTCACTTAATGCTGGTGCCGAGAGTGGTAAGTAATCCCTCGTGCGCGGTTATATAGTTGAGTTGCGCCGCTCCTCCCCTCACTAGGGGGTGGCGCGGGAGGGAGGTTTGTGGCTAGCAGATCAAATTGCTCTCTCAATGAATTCAATGCCACTCAAGATCAACGTGACAGCTTTAATAATAAAAACATCAGCTGTACTTAGATTGCAATGAAGACGAATGCGAGTTCAGTTGCTGAATTGCAACATTAGTCTGTTCGTATATAAAATTTGCACTAGTATACGGGTCTTTCACCATACGTCACAAAAAAAATATGACGTCACGATTGTGTAGGCAAAACATTGTCAGCGGCATAGCAGATATACGTGTTAAAGTTGGTCTCGAAATTAATTTCTCCTGGCTATTTGCATCATTTTTATTATATTTTTCTTTCATAAATGGTGACAAGAAGAACCAATGCTATTGAACAAAAATATTTGTTGACCAAAATTATTATTGAAAAAGAGGTGTTGTGTGAGTTGCATTACACGCACAGCATAGGATTTTAGGGTTTTCTGCCTACATCCCGAAGATCCTTGGGCGGCTTTGGGCATCTCCATGCTACCCAAAACATAAATATGAAATTTCCGTATTATATATTTCAGTTTCTCTAAATCCTCCGTGTTCTGCCAAGAAAATTTATTTACTTGAATCTCGAATAAGTTCTGTTTGACTTCATTCGACTTGCTTTTGCAATATTTTTACAAACATATGAATTTAATTTCTTCAATAATTGTAACAAAAAGACTGAATATTTTAATTTGACAATAATTTTAATACCATTTATTTATTTATTTATTATATTTTCCTTCGAACAAGATACAGAAAAGTTGAACAAAGGTAGGAAACCCAAGAGAATCCAATAAGGATTATGAAAAACCGGGGTTTAACATGGGCACCCAACAACAATCATAATAACATACTTGTCAAAAAAAAAAAAAAAATAAATAAATAACAGAAAACAATTACAATAAAATATAATAACATATTTACATATTTACAATCATAGTAAAATTTACAGGAAGTGCTCACGAACACTTTTATAGAAACTCCGACCCTGCAACGACCTTATACCAGCAGGGAGAGAGTTCCAAGTGCCACACACTCTAAAATAATACGATGATTGACGGGCTGAGGAACGTGAAAATGGAGGCTTGAACAAAATACCATTTAACTATACTGCTATTATTACTATTAATTTTAATATTGAATCAAAATATTGTATAATAATAACAAAGTTACTTTAATTGAAAAGATTATATATGTGATGTGTAATTTAGGATATAGAAGGGGGAGGTGCTATACAATAGGCAAGCACTGGTTCAGGGATGCAATTTAGTGTAGATAAATAAGGGGGACGTATTCTTGTTGGCCGCCAGTACAATATGTTATATAGCTGCAGCGTGGCTCAAGTTACATCAATCGTCTCATGCAATGCACGCGTATTAAATTTGTATCAATTGAAGCAGGATCACTTTACTAGAGACGAAATCAATTGGCGGCGAAACTTAATTACCATCGAATTAGGATTGTTCAAGTTTGCCAGTTAGTTGATCAGGTTACAACTTGTCTTGGAAACAGCATATTATGATAGACTGTACTCTAATATGTATATTATGTATAGTAATCTACAGTATATCTAACAGTGAGATGAAAAAATAATTGCCTCGTTGCTTTCAAGTAAAAAAAAAATAAATAAAAAAAAATGCTACAAAAAGTTCAGTGATAAAGTACCCTTCTAATTTTAATAATTATTTAGGGGGCGTACAATAGACGTGCAAAACTCCGTCATTTACTTTTTGTTTCTCTCTCGATAACTTTTTTTTTTTTTTTTTTTTTTTTTACATGAGTGACGTAATATAATCTTACTTTAGTCTAGTCTCTTGCTAACTCCTGTGCCCTGTATATCATATTATCAGCTAGGTCTCATTAGGAACACTTAATTCTGTAAATAATTCTTGCGCTGCATGCTGCTTAGTGCTTAAGAACGATTATACAAAGGTATACTATGTAATTTAATTATTTTAGAAACTGCAATATGTGCTACATTTTAGAGCTTTATTTTTCAATTTAAAGTGTTTTTACTGCAAGAAGACACGTGTACGGTACTGATTAAAATACAATAAAAATATTTAATTATTTATACACGCAAATCACTATGAAAATGAGTAATTAATATTTCTAAAGCCGGCTAGTTTTACATGATTTTCATTACAATTAAGGTAGTCGCTACGGAAAAAAAAATCGCTTGCATCCAGGAGGTGAAATGGCATCCTCCATCACTTACCGTCCGACAAACGTCACTGAGGTTTCCATGGTTTCCTCACATAGTCAAAATTAGGTAAATAATGGTAGGATAGCTATGTTATGCATGGTCGCTCGATTGAGAAAGGACGTACAAAATCCTGTAAGCATGTGTTACGTCGGATCGACGAGGAATTGGGAAATAATCCAAGCTGCTATAATATATATATTGATATATAATTATATGTAATCAATTACTTAAAAGAAAATGCCCTGACAAATTTACAGTATTGAAAAATAAATGTAATGCCTGCAGTTTCATGAGTGGAAAATATGAGGTGTGATATTCTCAAGGAGCTTAGATTTGGGCTAGAAATTATTACTACTAAAAATTGATGTCGAAAATCAAAGTCCACATTAAATCGAATACTAAAACATCTAGGCTAAAATCCACGCCAAGTTCTTTGTTAATTAATAATACTCTCTATAGTCTGATAAAAGCACACAATTTAAAAATACTGCAACAATGGAGTACCGACCTAAACATTTTTTATAGCAGAAATGGATAGAGGATGAAAAGTTATGTTACTCTGATTTTTTTCAGACTTTTTAGGGACCGGGAAGTATTGCTAAAAAGTTTTGGCGAGGTTGGGTTCGAATCCACGTCCCTTTTGGGTCCTATCTTTTATTAAGAGAGGCGGCAAGAGGCGACACTTTTTCTGCACTTTCAATAATTTTTAAAAAATAGTTGCCGGGCTCTAAAAAATCTGAACCCTCTATCCATTTTTGCAATAAAAAATTGAAGTCGGTACTCCATTATGTAACTTTATCCTACTGTACATTAAAAAATATACTCATACTCATGAAGTGAAATAGTGATTACATTCTCAATGCTTCATACTACCACGTTATAAAATAATAAAGCTTATTTTTTAAAAGCACCTTTCTTGCATATTGATTTTTATTATAACATGTGCCACCACTTCACTGTAAACTAAATATACTTATTAAAACATTAACAATTATTGTCCAAATTACTTTACTTCTTGCATCGATCGTTTTTCTTAATAGATCTATTGTAAACTTTATTAATAATCCATCCTGGAGTTCTATTAAATTAATTGTCAAAATTAAAAATATTGCCAGTTAATATTAAAGGGTCTTTAATCAATAAAACATTTAATTAATTTATTTATTTATTACATTTTCTTTGTAAATACATAAACAACAAGTCAGAGGCAGGAGACACAAAACAGTCCAACACCTATAAAGCCGGTATGTTACACAATACAATTTTTTCTAAATAATCTAATTATTACATACAATTTTTCAGTTCAAGAAAACTTGAACTCCAGTTTTTTGCATGGAGATGAAATTTTCTTGCAAAAAGAAAAATTGTAAGCGAAATTGTATCGTGTAATACAGGCTTATTACACAAAGATTTGTGCTGCAATGCTTTGTGCAGCCTTCCTGTAAAACATTGAAGTGAAAAAAAAAAAATAATTAAAGGAATGTTGCGAATTAAACTTGGGTTTGAACATGACTAAGTCAGTAAAAGACGATAACTTCCCATGGTTGGCGCCTGCAAGAGCTAGATGTAGGCAACCCTTCGAGCGCGCTTGCAATGCGGTACAGTACGCACAGGCGCTGCACAGTTGTAAAGAGAAACCCATCTGAAATGAAATGAAATGAAATAATCTTTATTTAGCTTTCGCTATTCAGTAAAAATATAGTTTATATATTGTTTTAATTAAACAATATAAAACAGGTGGTTCATAAAATTTATGATAGTTCATAGAATTTTATGCCTACAGTACAATATTTATTAGGATACTGAATAATAATTTGAGTATTAATTGGTTGTAATTGCTATGACAAAAATAAGTAATGATCATAACTGCACGTTCAATAATTTTTTAAAAATAGTTGCTTGCTAAAAAAAAAAAAAAAAAAAAAAAAAAATCGTAGCATAATTTGACATCCTCTATCTATTATTTCTGCAATAAAAAAAGTTGTAGGTTGTCCATTACCATCTAAAATGTAACGCTACATCGATTTCTTTTTTATTACGATATAGATATAGAGAACAGTTTTTTAAAAGGTATGCACCTTCTTCCTTAACATCTTGTATAAAAAAATATTATATTTCAATTGTAAAATGTATCGGTGGAATAAGTAAAAACAATTTACATGCTAAATATTTATTTTTAACCCCACAGCGTACTCATATAATATAATTAGATAATTAATAAAAAGCTTATTCATTAATTAATTCTTAATTAAGTAAAAACTTGTGTTTTGTTTTATATTTCATTTTTTTTTTTTTTTTTTTTAATTCATCAAACAACGATACAAAATTCTGCCGAAACAAAAATATTAAAATATGGATTCTTATATTTATATCGATGATTCTTGTTAGCAGCCTTTATAGCCTCCCTGCTTTTTGTAAAATGTCATGTTAGAAAAAAGTAATCGAGCGATTCAGGAAAAAGAGAGAGGGAGGAAGAGAGAGACGGTTTTCTGGAGAAGGCCGTATGCTGGAGGGTCCTGCCTGCTTGCCGGCAACTCTGGGTGTCGACTTGTGGGGTTTCTAAGAGCGAACTACTGCGCGGCCTCATCAGGATTTGTAAGGCTTCTCGCGACTCGCAATCACATTAAATAGTCACAGGCTTCCTTATATATACCATCAAGCATTGCAGCGCGCACGCCGCAAGAGAGCCAGTCGCTGGACTGCGCCATTGTAAGCTACACAGACTATAGTTATACCCATCGTCTCGCGATACTTTTACTGAAGATCAGTTCAATAGCTTGATTAAATCTGATTTTATGCAGTATCATTATAATTTATTGAACTTCTCATACTGTAATTCTCTCAAGTAAATTATTGAATATATATTTATTAAATTATTATGAGAACCGAGAAGAACACAAATAATTAAAAATAAGTAAATGAACAAACAAGCGAAAATAAATAAATATGATCTTCAGTCTATTTATATTCGTTCACAACAAGGATGGAAAATGTGGAAATAAATGCAATACAACTAATTAAAAAGCACAAACATTCTTACAACAATTAATGTTGCTCCTATAATTTTATAGATCTCTATATTAATTATAGCTATAGACAATAAAGCTTTTGTTACTCCTGAATTAAGAAAAAATATTTAGTTACCTTGGGGTATTGTATAGACGTAGAACGTATTTAACTACACCTATGAAGATGAGACATATCTATTTACTACATACTTTTTTGATTAATTCTCATGTTAACTATAATTATATATACTATACCTACTTGAGATACAGTGCTAGTAAAAAAAATATTAGATCCACTACAAAATACTGCAAAATAGAGTAGTAAAATTTGTTTTTATCATGATTTTAAATATTGACAAATAACATTTTAAATAGTTGTAATTATATTTTAAAAAGTTCAACATAAATTAACGGTGAATCTCACTGCGAGTGTCAATTACTTAATTTGATCACAGACTAGAGTCAAAAAATATTTTTGTTCTTGAATCGAATGAACATATATTTTAATGAAATTATTTATTTTATTGAATTTCGAATGAAATTTTGTTATTCACGTTAATTTTGCACCTGTTATTTGTATTCATTTTTACATATAAATTTTCAATAAAGTAGAATTTTTTTTATTATGTCATATATCCGAATTAATTAATTTTATATGTATGAAACTATAATATGATCGAAACACAATGTCAGCAAGGTCAGCAATGTGTCGTGCGACTCATGCGGGAGCTCATCATCGGGGGTGCAGATGTGTGTGTGTGTGTGGGGGGGGGGGGGGAAGTATGAACTTATATTTTGTTTCAACTCTCGAAACTCCATCGACAACTCGAATCTAGAACGGACGGACGCATTTTTTATGCACCCCCGATTTTAAAAACTTTGCAGAAAGATATTACATAAAATCTTCTCGACTGCTAGTGCCATCTGCAGCCATATATAACAACCTCAATGCCGCATTTACTTTCAAAGAAACGCGCCAAAATTTAATAAATAATAATGCTTAGCATCAAAGCTTGAAAAGTTGCCTAACCTATATATTTAATATTTTTTTTTTCTGTTTATGAAAGTCAAATCTATACTTAATAAATGAATATATAATATAGTCTCGATCAAATTTAATTTATTTAATATGTATGATCACATTACGTTAGATACCACGTACGATATATATACCACGATTTTGTAAAACAGCCGGTTTAATTGAATTAAATCAATAATATATATTAACCTGCATGCAGCCATAAAAAGAATTGCAATATTCTAATAATGCAATTAAAATTTGCAATAAAATTATGAAGCTGAGAAAGAAACAAAAAAACTATAAAGTATCAACAGAAAAGTTTTTATAACTATAATTTAACTATTCCTTGATGGCAATTGATGATTTTTTCCCCCCTTTGTAAAAAGGAATTATATACTTCCTACAAGTTAAAACCAGTATAATTCCTATGTTGAATTAGAGTAATTCAGTATAATAAAGTACACTAGCTTATATAATTACACAATAAATTATGCTGGTTTATTATAATAAAGCATAGAATTACTATATTTCTAAAAATATTATTGTTCAAATAATGTAAAAAAAAAAAAAATAAGCTACACTTTGAACCCTATATGATTTCTACAAAACGATTTTAAAGAGGTGTAATATTTCTATACTTTCCAATAATTTTTATTACAATAATACAATATAAAACTAGGTGGCCATTTCTCAAAGGCTTTATACAAACTTATTAATCTCAAGATGGCAAAGAATCACAAAAAAAAAAAAGAAAAAAAGTTTCTAATTCCCAATCTAATCATGTCACAATAAGAACATAAAATATATATAAATATAACACTTTACATAGACTAGCTATTACAATAAACCCCAAGAGTTTAAAAATAATATGACACATTCACAATACATATATATACAGTATTTAGTTAAATAATGCCACCAATGTTAAAAAAAAAAATCCTCACACGAAAATTATAAAAAAAAAATCCCCCTATCAGTATTATAGCTAAAATATCAGGTATACGATCTAGTTTTTGAAGTATGAATTTTTAAAGTTAACTTATAAATTTAACATGGAAGTTCCATTTCTCCATGTTAAAGTAGTCAAATTTAAAAATCCATAACTCAAAAACTAGATCGTATTTGTTACACCTGATATTTTAACTACTGATCGGGGGTAAGAGGAGAACATTTTAAATTTTTTTCATAGTGAAGCTCTGTGAAGTAAGGTAAATTAAAAGCTTTGTTATTTCTATGTTGAATTGCTAAACTAACTGGAGGGTCAAAGTTTGTACACAAAGATGGGAATCCCTCCTCGTTGATCACCAGATCTTCAGTATCAGCTCCGTTCTCCGGCAAAACTTTGGCGGCAAGAATCAATGTGTTGCGAATTACAGTCTCGAGGTATCGGGTCTTGCTGCGTGTCTTTCGAAGGTAGTTTTATTGTGCTCAGTGCCCGAGGAGCACTAACATGATGGCTCGCATACGGTAAGTAAGGTCATTCCTGCAGACATAAACAATGCAACCATTAGATAGAGGACGTGCTAAGTTAGATTGTTTATTTAAATTAGATCATTAGTATTTAAAAATATTTAATTGGTTTAGGTTTTATTTTTAAAAAAAAAAGTTGAGTTAAAAATTATGATTTGCTGATGAGGACTGTACGTGTTTATATAAGACTGGAGAATAACTGCGGATACTCGTTCATTAACAAAAGGCAATTAATTAATTTTTTTACTAGGAGTTTAGGGTCATAAATACAATCGGCAAAGTGTAAAATTCCATCATGTTAACCAATTTATTTTATTATTACTTTTAACAAGTTTGTATACTCTAAGAAATTTTTCTGCAAACATTTCCTTATTTACTGGTTTTTTACTCTTTTTATCTAATATAGCAATGGCTGAAGTTTCAAAATGGTCAGTAATAATTTTAGAAGAACAAATTTTCATTCAGATACATGATGATGGACTTAAAGGATTAGTAAGTCCTGGCCTTGTCTTTAATATATATATATATATATATATATATATATATATATATATATATATATGTATCATAGAGGTAGTTAAAATATAGTGCACAAAAAAACAACATCCACCCTATAAAGTTCCCAAATAAACAGCTTGTAACGTCGGCTATTCAGTGACGACAACTGGCCACAGAGAGAAGCGGCTGGGTTAAAATGTGAAAGAAAAGTCAACGATTTGCTCACTTTGCTAGCAAATATAAGGCTTGTTTACGCTGCCACAGAGTTTACACTTTTTAAGTAAATGAATTTATATTCCATAAATGAACCTGCGGAAAGTCATTTTTTTGTGACGCTTGTGAAGATCAGGAAAAATAATTTAATCTGACGATATAAAATCACTGAAATTGTCGGAAGAATTTCTCTTTTTTTTTTCTGCCTTCGACTCCCCGGCGGGTGAGGGTGCGACAATTGTCTCCTTACAAACCTACCCTCCTCCCACATGACCCACACACACACACACACATATATATATATATATATACATCATAGGGGTGGTTCTAAAAGCACATTTTCTTTTAACACTAGTTTTCCTGAAAGGTTCACCTTGTTTCCTATATGTATTATTTTTTACATTAAATTGACAAGAAAAGTATTTGTAATTTACTTTTATTATACTCAGGGAACAGAGATCATCATGGTATTCCCTGTTATACTGTTTCTTTTGTTCTCACATGCAACTTGGCAGAAAAAAAAAATTGTATGAAGTTCAATTTTCTCCTTCCACTAGCTGAAAGAACTCATCCATACTCTGAAATTTTAATTTTTGGGGACAGAATTGTTGGTACTTTTATTTTTTTCAGAATTGGTCGGAGAGGAGAGATGCATGACTCTTATAGTCACGACATGTACGTACGGTTATGAAGGACTTGCAAGTCAAGAAAACTTTCTTACATGTAACACACTTCTTTTGGAAATTTTTCATTTTTTTTTTTTTAATGTTAGACAAGAAGTATCTTTAAAGCGACGCTTGTGATTTTTGAAACTTTGCCATGACTTAAAAGTTTTGTTGCATTTATACTTGTACATGTACAGATCATAATTATATACAGTAAAAACTTGTTATTACGTAAAGTCAAGGGACCCAGGAAATTAGGTTTACCTTATATCAAGTTTACCTTATATCAAGTTTTTCCTATACTTGCAATGTTAATTATTTTGTTACGGGACCTTTATATTATACTCCTTTACTCAATATCGAGTTTTTACTTTATAACAAGTTATGTAATAAAGAGTTTTTACTGTATTATTATATACTGCATGAATATTTAGTTTAAACTTTAAACCAAATATTTTCAATTAGTCCATTTCTACATTGCTATATATAATATATTTATATAATATATTCCCAGTCCCTCGTCCGGAATAATGAGCTATCTGCTTTTTCATATGAAATATTTCACTTGAAAAAGCAGATAGCTCATTATTCCGGACGAAGGGAGGATATATATATATATATATATATATATATATATATATATATATATATATATATATATATATATATATATATATAGATATATATATATATATATATACGAGTCTGTTATAATATAGTTGCAAAAACCCCTTCTTCCATTTCTGATTGATAAGGTTCATACTCTACTGACAAGCAAGTGAAAAAACAACCTTTTTGGAAGCAATTTTTGCAACTGAAACACACTCATTTGTAAAAAATTATACATTTAAAAAGTATAGGCAACCTGCAATGTTCAACTTTTTGTATACCCTAGCTAGTTCCTCGCCTCGATCTGAAAAGTTCCATTTTGCAGCCTTGTTAATCGCCATTGCATGGGATGAACTGTACGTTCTCACACACATGGTGATTAACAAGGTTGCAAAAGGGAACTTTCAAGAGGTGATGACTACATATACTTGAATTCGATAATATCATTAGTTAATTAAAGTGGACATTGCAGCTATAGTTTACCTATATATTATACACTTCATCACTTACTATATACTGTATTATATATATACAGTATTCAAAAGCAATTTACATATTAATTCCCTCCATGCTTCTAACAAGATCTTTTATTATACTAGAATTTTTTTTCTTGCAAGTTAATTCTTAAGTGATATAATATATAATATATATATGAGACGTCAGCTTCAAAACCGGCTCTCTTATTTGCACTTTCTGATAAGAGCTGTATTCCATGATAGAACTATGGGCTACCTGTATTCCTCACATCATAAAACACCTGGAAGATGAGGTATCGGAAAGTGCAAAGAGAGAGTTTGGAAGCTGATATCCGTCTCATATATACAGTATTATATATGATCTTAAAAGATTGCAGATATATATAGAGGTAGATCGACTTTCAAGATTGAATCTCAAAACTTAATCAGTATATATCTTATAATTAGAGCGCGAAAAAAAGTCATTTTGCCTTTTTGTGCACATGCATGAGGACTATTTTGTTGTCATTTAAGATGTCCACCGGTCTCCGGAAGTGGATTAAAATGAGCCTATACAAAAAAAAAAAGACTATTTAGACTATTTTGGCAAAGGATGACTTTTTGTGACTTTTTTTACATATTTTTAGTGCATGTCAGCTCTTTTCTTCATATTGTAAAAAAAAAAAAAAGAAGAAGAAGAAGAAGTAAAGAAAAAAAAAAAAAAAAAAAACTTTTAAATAGCACCTTTGAAACGCCTTTTTGCTAAAAAAAAAAAAAAAAAAAATGACTTTTTTGTAGACTATTTTCCAAAAATAAGATGAATTTTTAGGTGCCTATTTTTCGAAAAAAAATGTGACTTTTTTCCACGCTCTACTTATAATCTCAAAAGTCCTCACTCATAAATCTTGGACAGGGTGTAAAATCATGTAAAATGTATATAGCAAATTTTTAAAGTAGTGATCGAGCGATTTTATTTTTTGGAATATTTTATTTTCTAAAAATAGTTTAACCTGCCTTCTGTTGAGAAATGAAAACCAAAAAATTCCAACTCCAATATGTAGCTTCACCACAAAAAATTCACAAAGTTGGTGTTTCGGAGGCCTTTAGCATGCATCCTTATGGAACAGAAAACGTCTTTTTACTCCAACTTCGTCTGAACTATGGTACGTACCAATTAAAAAATATCTACTTAATTTTTTTTTTTACGTTTTACGGAGCCGTTTTTCCGAAAAAATTTTTTTTTGAAATTTTTGCGCGTTAATTCCCATAAGGATTTTCAAGACTTTTTTCCGGTTCCGTATTTTTTTTTTTTCTTATTTGAAAATCCATTAAAGAATTCATCATAGATTACGTACGTATCTTTTAATTGGTACCATAGTTCAGACAAAAGTTGGAGTAAAAAGCTGTTTTCTGTTTCATAAGGATGCATATGTTAAAGGCCTCCGAAACACCAACTTTGTGAATTTTTTGTGGTGAAGCTATTTGAGATGGAACTTTTTGTTTTTCATTTCTCAATAGACGGCGAGTTAAACTATTTTTAGAAAATAAAATATTCAAAAAAATAAAATCGCTCACTCTACTTTAAGTCACATTAAAAAAAAAAATCCTATATAGTGGGGATATTATAACGACCTAGCTATATAATGGGGTAATTAAAGGATTAAAAATGAAAATTAGACAATAAATACAGTTCTAGTAATTTATTTTGTCTAGTAAGTTTAGTAAAAATGAGATAATTACACCATGTCAACTAAGGTGGGGAAAAAAATGCTTGGTTGATTAGCATAAAAAAAAAAGCATTACTGTATAGATAACACGTACTCAATATATTTATGCCCCACATGCACCAACAATTTCCATAACAAAACATATAGTTCCATTATTATTCATTTTAAACATAATTGCGTGGAATTTTTTAGTTTCAGTATGTTATAGTGACAAATACAGTTTTTTTGAGTACAAAAAGTCTGGGATATTGGCATGCATGAGAATCAAGAGTATAACTAATAGCCATGACCAATAGTGCTGACCGGCAACGCTGTCTGTTATTGTGGACTCTTGAGGAGTCTATCTGTCACCTCGTCTGAGCTCCAACAATGTTGTCTTACAAAGCCAGGCAGGTAAGGTGGACTGATGCATGCAAATAAGTGTCCCATGCAGTCTTATTGGCCAGAACTGCAGATAAGATTAATTAAATAAGCAAATGTGCTTCATATACCATGTATGTTTTTCAGTGTAGCTCATAAACAAATAATAATAAAAAAAAAAAAAAAAAAAAAAAAAAAAAAAAAAAAAAATGAAAAAAAAAAAAAAAAATGAAAATTGAGATTTGCTTGCACTTAAATAAGATCTATATTATCTATATAAGATTCGAGCACAATTAGTCAAGGAATGTCATGAAAAAAGTCACGGCAATATGAATCTTCCTCTCTAGCTAGCAAATATTGTAATCATATAAATAAATTATAATATATTAAATTAAATAGTATTTAATTACTGTTAACATCAGCATTCTACTTTGAAATAGTTACAGAGGTATAATCATTAATTGGTAAGGTGAGATGGCATCAATTTTTGCATGCCCATCTCAACTGAGGTTTTGATAGTTCCCTCATCATAACATGGCAAATGCTAGAGGCTATAATTATGGTCGCCCAGAGGGGTTTAGAAGAGACCCCCGAAATCTTAAGCAATGCTCGCTAGGTCTGGTCCACAAAGTACCGGGAAGTTGAAGTCTAAATGTAAATTGTCGCCATCAGTATAACCCTACAACTGCATGGGTTTATCAGCAGGGTTGCCAACTGTTCTCCTTTTGGGAGGATCGTCTTCCCTTTTAGTCTTTTGTCCTCCATCCGCCAAAGATGTTTGCGGAAGGACGCTTTTTGCCCTCTTTAGGAATTACAATAATTTAGAAAATCAGAAAAAAGTACTGAAATTTTTCGAAAGTGCTGGGCAAATTATTTGAGCCCCCACCTCTATACCTCATACAACGATCTGATACTATATAACAAATAAAGGGCAACAATTCGTCATTTGTCTCCATGCTGTAGTGTCTTATATCCACGGGAACAAACGGAGAGAAGTACAGCTTCTAAATTCCGTGCACTCCTCTCCGTTCAGTCTGAAGAGTATAAGTAAATTCAGATTTTCAGTGCCCCCAGGAAGGCAACAATTCGTCATTTGTTTCTTACATCTATATAGATGCAGGAGCATTGTCCTCCTGTTCCTTGGCAAAGAGCTGGTAATACTGTTCATCAGTTCAAACAATTAATTACAAAATGAACTCTGCATATATTAATTAATTATTTTGCTATAATATTTGTTATAAAAAATAGCAAATATTGTAATCATATAAATAAATTATAATGTATCAAATTAAATCATATTTAATTACTGGTAACATCTGTTAACATCAGCATTCTACTTTGAAATAGTTATAGAGGTATAATTTATTTTAACACCCAAGAGAGGCAATTACTAAAGAACATCCACTCATTGTGCATGCATTAATTGGGAAGGTGAGATGGCATCAATTTTTGCATGCCCATCTCAATTGAGGTTTTGTTAGTTCCCTCATCATAACATGGCAAATGCTAGAGGCTATAATTATGGTCCCCCAGAGGGGTTTAGAAGAGACCCCCGAAATCTTAAGCAATGCTCGCTAGCTAGGTCTGGTCCACAAAGTACCAGGAAGTTGAAGTCTAAATGTAAATTGTCGCCATCAGTACCCTACAACTGCATGAATTTATCAGTTAAAGCAATTAATTACAAAATGAACTCTGCATATATTAAGTATCTATTTTGCTATAAAATGCTGTAATATTTGTTATGAAAAATTTGTTCCTCAACATTTTTGCAAAAAAATTAAACATCTTTTCTTTTTATTAAATTTGACAGAAAACAGTACGAATAATGACCAGACTGCTTTCAAATTTTATGTTTATTTATTTTTATTCATGTCATGATACGAAAGTTACGAAATCAACAGTATAAAATAATGATAGGCGATCTGTTTCTCATCTAGTAACAGTTAAATACCATCATCAAGAACTATTATAGCTATAGTTGAACTCATTAGTGTTGAAATCACCGTCTGTAACGTACTATAATTTTTTGAAAGAAAATGTTTGCATGCAAGATTCTTAAAGCTAACAGGGATTAAGTAGGGATTGAATCTATGTGCATGTCATAGTAGCAAAACAAAGGCAAATATGCAGCCAGCAAGTCAGAGCTGATGCACTTGCAAGGTATGTATGTATGTAATCATAGCCTAGATATTAAACTGATCTGCAATTTAACTAGTGGCATATCCACAGGAAGGGGGGTGGCATACATTGAAGCTGTTACCCCCCACCATTACCAACCAACCATCCTTACTGAGGTTTCCACAATTTTCAATCAAAATCATAAGTAGTGCCCTGGAAGAGTACCCTCTCAAACAGCATGGAATCTGTATTGTATACTTTTATATATTTTTTTTAATTTTAGTTGGGTGCTGGGAAAGAACCTCAAGACAGGGGGCATCTATTTAGATGCTCTGCATTAACCACGGAACTTGACTCGTTGCCTGGCAATATGAAGAGAGAAGAGAAGGAATCTTTTCTTTATTGGCTTACTAGAAGTAAAATGGCTTAACAGCCAACACGTGGGCATAAGAAAAGAAGAGTTGGGTGCTGGGAAGATTGCATCTACAAATAATGATAGAAAAATCTTCCCATTCACCTGAAATGTCGTCTCAAAAATTTAGTTGTGCAAAAATTGACCGTTTTATAGCAATTAATATATTGAATAAGATCTAATTAATTACATCAAGACTGCAGTAATCCTTAATAATCTTAATGAAGTGAAAGATCTTTTTTGCAATTAACTGCAAATATTGTAGACAATCCGAATAGTTTTTGCAACACATCATGGTTTTATTTTAGGCAACCAGTTGACAGTATGTCAATACTAGCCATATACTGGAGCAGTTTGCAAGGCTTAGTGTCCTAACTGTCCATGTGCAGCCAATCAAAACACAGAAAAGTGACCCCGCAGTGGGATACTTACAGCATCACATTGAAGATGGTTTTGATTATGTTTGTAATAATCTCGGCCAACAGGCAATGGAGGGCTGACAGGCCGAATGCGAGCTTAAAAGTTATTTCGAGCATCCACAGCAAAAATAAATTTTAACGTGACGACCGAAGCAAGCACTCGGAATATATCGGAAGATAGATTTGCAAAGAATCCATAAAATTGTATGCACAATGCCCTCAAAGCAGGCAACATTAAGCAACTCCTGAGTTGCATGTCACGGACAACTAAAAGACCATCTCTCGAAAGTGAATCCTCATCATGTGAAGAGATTATATCGTCCCAAACTATGGACTTCACCAACGTGACTGGCTACAGGGAAAGTAGACACTCATAAAATAAAGAAATTTGTGTGGATTTTGAATGTTTATTTATGGCTCTTAATTAGGAGTCTGGTACTGGAACAATGGTTGGGTATCAAGTAACACTTAACCTTACTTCACCTATGTTTTATTACTTAAATCTCATTTCATGATTTTTTTAAATATTAATTTAAATATTTTTAACACTAATAAAATTACTTTATACACCAATAAATTTTTCAAAAAAAAATTAAATTAAAATTTCTAGACGACTGGGCATGTAAAATATTTACAAAACATACTGACCCAAAAAAAAAATGAAAGTAAATAAAATATTAAGGATAAAAATTATGTTAATACAAAAAAAGTCTTCAGATTGACACGTGATACACTGTGGGATTATAATCTTTTTCAAATTGCAAAAGTACACTAGAACCATAATATAAAAAATAACCAACGGCTTATTTTTTTTTTTTTTTCTATTACAACAATTTAATACAGTAAAAATTACCTCGCATAATTGGTATCCCATGTCATAATTTGCAGTACCAATAACAAAAAAGAAAAAAAAAAAAAAAAAGAGAGAAGATAATTTACAGAACAATTAATCAGAACGATACTCTTCTTAGTTAATGCTTCAATAATTAAAGCTAATCTGATTATTTTAGGCTTTGTTTGACTGCTAAAAAGAGTATTGGTCACAGTTAAATGTGCTGGTGGGCTAGCTCTATGCTGAATAATAAAGGTGATAGGAGCGTTGTGTTGGGGCGAGCGGGCGGCCAGACAGACAAACAGGCGGGTGGAGGCGTGACGCAGACGACTCACCACCAAGTCAGCGGCTTGCCTGCTTCACTTGCTGTCAACAAAAATAATACCACATTAGAAACATAATTTATTTTGATAGCTTAGAAAAAAGTGATCTTATAATTAGATATTAAATTTAAGGAAAATAAACCAATTCGGTTGTGATATATATTTTAAAGGAAAGGATAGGATTAACCAGCAAGGCCTTACCGATCGAGAAGTCACAGAAGGAGAAAATCTTGCGGTTACAGGTTCACTCGAAAAATAGTTAATTATCTTTATTTTGAAGACGTTTCGCACTGTCTAGGTGCTTCATCAGTTCGGAGAGAAGTAACAGAAAAAGATACTTCTTTCGGAACTGATGAAGCACCTAGACGGTGCAAAACGTCTTCAAAATGTAGACATTTAACTATTTTTCGAGTGAACCTGTAATCACAAGATTTTCTCCTTCTGTGACTATTCGATCGGTAAGGCCTTGCTGGTTATTCCTATTCTTTCCTTTACTTTAAAATACTTATAATTAGATAGGTTTGGAAAAACATTTGACATTATTTTCTATATATTATGTACAAGAAGAATATTGGTTTAATAACACCCTCCATTGACTCAAACATTTTATCGGTGAGATAGTATCAATTTAGTTTTTTTTTTTAAAGCAATTATGTGAGCTTTGCTAATTTTAATTTGTTGACCCCCCCCCCCCACTACCGTATTTACAAATAGAAGTAAAGTAAGCAATCACATGTAAGTTTAGCTATGCAAGGAAGGAGGAATTATGTAGCAAAGGGGGGAAAATACCAAAACCTCAATGGTTTCATCCTTGGAGTTAATTATTCGTGCAACCAATTTACTGAAGCATCTCAGATAATAATAATAATAAAAAATACAAATACTGACCAAGGGATATTTTTTAAACAATATTTACTGCGTAAAAAAAAAAAAATAATAATAAATAAATAAAAAACAATTTTGATGCGTATATGCACGTCTGAGTAAACCCCGTTTCAGCAAGAAACTACAAGTTTGATGCATCTTGTGTACGAGAATTAGCTGATACTTTGCCGCTAAACGTCGGCCATTTTCACCTTCATCAAATTTTTCCTTACGAGAAAATTTTTGAACTCCATTAAATTTGTTTGTATGGAGATGAAATTTTCTTGCAAGGAAAAATTATTTGCAACATTACATCCTGTAATACAACTATATTATAGAACACTTTAAAAAAAATTCAAAAGAAGGTCATCATTGAAGTTTAAAATTGTTTCTCGTAAGACCCCATAATAAATTATGCACTCATTTATTTACTAATTTTTTATATAGAACAGCTCGTTGTACAGGCAACATGGTTCACGTCAAAAACTGAAACTTTAAAATTAAAACTTTGGAATTTAAACTTTGGAATTTAAACTTTGGAATTTTTTCACCAAGACACCACCAGGATAAAGAATTTTTATATTTATTTTTATTATTTAAAAATAAATATAAAAATTCTTTATCCTGGTGGTGTCTTGGTGAAAAAAATATAGAATTATAAGTATACCGGTAGTATTCTTGATTAACTGGCGGATAATTGCTTCCAATATTTGAAAAATAAATAGCGGGAAAAGGAAGGGGGGGGGGGTGAAGCTTATAATAACATAATAACAACAGAAATTGAATATTTGTATACCATTTTTACAATGCCAAAGAAACCCAACTGGATAAAAATAAATTAATATTTATTGATTTCAAGGGTGTATTCGAGAATAAATCTGTCTTCTCCGACAGATAAAGGTAGGAAAAAGACATAACAATCGAAACAAGGCAGAACATTAGAGAAACAGAGATAGACTGTCTTTTGCATTTTTAATGTATTCATTAAATACTGTACATTACGCATACATACTACGCACAATGTAGTAGAAGTTGAACTAGAGGTCTGCACCGGCCTGGGCCTGGCCCGCGGGCCGAGCATCGGCAGTCTGCGAACAAGCCGGGCCTAGCTTTTTCTCGAAATTTCAATAGTGATTTTTTTGTTGTTGTTATTTTTGCTAAGGAAAGAGGAAGAAAGGAAACAAGCAAGCAAAAAAAGCTTCTAAAACAACTTTTTCTATAAAATAGTGAGTTGTAAAGCACTAAAAGAAAAAGGCGAGCTGAGGTTGAACTACGGACGGGCCACGGGCCGGGCCAGGCCGCACTGTGAAGCAGTCTTCACGGGCCCGGGCCGGGCCTAGCAACCATCCGAACGGACCGCAGACCTCTAAGTTGAACTATCTGCCACATCAGCGACATGTATCTCTTGCGCCAGGCCAAGAAAAAAAAAAAAAAAAAAAAAAAAAAAAAAAAAAAAAAAAAAAAAAGAGAAAGAAAGAAAGAGAAAGGAAGAGAGAAAAAATAAAATAAATAAAGAGGGCTTTTGGTGGTGAAGAGGGTTGACTTAAAAAATATTCCTTCAAAATATCCGAGCAACTTCTCGAATATGCTCCAGTGTCAACATTTCCACAGAAAATTTATAATATATGTAAGGAATCAAATGAATTGTTTAGTACTGCATACCCATGCCCTGTACTTCAAACAACTGTAAGAATAATCCTTAAATATTGTTGTGTCAAGTGAACTTATCGATTGTATGTACCGTAAGATAGGGCAGCGAGCAGTCAGTAGGCAAACTGCAATGTTTCACCTTTACCGCACAGGTGAATTTTGAAATTTAGAAAAGTGTTGCCGACATCACGGCTCCTACGTCTTGTTCGCTATTATGATACGCTGTCAAATTACATAACAATGCATCTAGAGTTGACAATACTTATTCTATTATTATCTTTGTTGTCGTGTGGAATGGTACGTACGTACCCAATAAATTTAGGGTTTTAAATCATAAAAATAACTTGCATTTACTAACACAAAATTATTCCTTTAAAGACACCGGTGAGCATACTGTATTCTCAGCAAATAATTCTTAACTCAAAATTAAATTTTGTACCATATACTTCCTAATATAAAACATAACTTGTCTTTCAAGATCTATACTGCAGAGGTGACACAGCAAACCAATTGGAAGTATATTCATTAGTATTCACTATTAACTATAGCATAATAAGAATAATAAATATTAACACGGTAAATATGGCAATGCCTTACCGTAGTGACTCGCGTGGATTATCCATCCCCAAGAGTTTTTTTAAACATTATTATCATAATTATTTTCTTTTTACAACTTTGATTCACAGGGATACTATAATATGCATTTTTCAGGTTGGGTTCTGCTTGGACTGTTTGATGTCTCCTGCCTCTGACTTGTTTTTATGTATTCATGAGGGAAATATAATACAGTGCACAGCCCAGTTTTGGATTTTAGCCCTGTTTTGGTCCGCGCCTGCTTTTAGGCTCCTTATGGGCAAAAAAAGTAAAAAGATAAAATTGTAACTGATTAACCAAACCCTCCCTTTCATGAAAATAACAACTGCAATACCTTGATAATGTTTTTACTGGTTCAAAAAAAATAATAAAAAACGAATAAAAACAGGGTTTTTAACAAATAATTCGTTTTTATTTTTTCTTAACTAGTAAAAAAAATATCACGGTATTAATTGCAGTTGTAATTTTTATGAAAAGGCTGATTTGGTTAATGCGTTACAATTTTATTTTTTTACTTTTTTTGGCTATAAGGAGTCCAAAAGTAGGCGCGGACCAAAATCGCAACATTTTTTTTTCATGTCCCTCCGCACAATTTTTTTTTTACTCAAAGAGATGCTCTGATATGGAACTGAAATTATGATAAACTCAATTGCTACATTCTATTAAACATGTTAATAATTTTCTCAAAATTTTAAGAACCCTAAATATGGCAGATAAAAATTGTTAAAAGTGAAAAATGTCCTAAGGGGGTCCGTTACCGGGCTGCGTGGTGTAAATTGTAAATAAATAAAGTCCCCATGTTATTCATAACTCATTCCCAAAGATCTTGGGATTTGTCTCACTACCATCGCAGTGCAGATCTTGCAGATTAAGTTCTCTTTTAACATGCTGCTAGTTTCACCATAAAATTAGTTGGGGTAAAATTGGACTCTGAACTGGGCCATTTAACTGTCATACTGTTTATATTACCTGTCAGCAATACTTGGGTCTGGACAATCTCCAGAGGGTCCGGTAGAAATGGGTACAGCGGGAAGATCCTCCTTGTGATCTCCTGATGCAGCAACCTCCGTCTTGCTGGCCTCATCAAAATTAACCTTCAGCTCAGGGACATAGTCATCTTCATCAATTGTAGCTCCCTTGACAGCAGCGGCAGCAGCAGCAGCAGAGCTATTGGCTACACTTGAAGCTAGTCGCTTTAGTTGTGTAAGACCATCAGGACCAAGCTGATTCAAGATTCCAGGCAACAGGTCTGAGATTTGCTTGTTTTCAGCGTGACCAGTAATAGCAAATGTATTGGCGGCTAAAGAAGCTTGCGCTTTCGGGTTATTAAAATGAATTACTGAGCCGTCATCTTTAATCATATTCACCTCCTCTATCCCGGGTATTGTATTGACAGATAATTTCTTCAGAGAACTTTGCAATTTCTTGTCGTCTGTTGCGGCTGTGGCGTGCACGACCTTCTTCTTACGGCGTGGTGTTCCCTTGCCGCCTATGCGAACCTGGGCCTGCAATTTACGAAGTTTCTCTTCATTCATAACTGCGTTCCTTCGAAGAAACGTAAGCCGCGCACTGTAGTGGATCTCAGGGAATGTTTCCACGCTTGTGAACAAAGCAATTTGCGATACTTGATGGTCACTAAAGTCACCTTTAATTAAATTCTACTGCAGCATGCACGTGCAAAGCGACAGACTTCAGGAGAGGAGCGCACAGAAATTTACAACAAGATGGGAACTACAGAAAAAAGATGAAGATCGATTTATGCTGAAAGTGATGGCGTCTTTTGGAGGTAAAATATGAAAGTTTGTTTTGGAAGAGGATATCGTGCGTCCTGCAGTGATGTGCGTCGTACACGTATAACGTGCGGATAAATTAATTAAATAAAAGGCACTCCAAAGGCAGCTAGATCGAGGGAGTGAACATAAAAAACCCATTTAATTTTGTATCCTCACTCCTCACGATAATTTTACGTAATAATACTCAAACTATTTAATTTTTTTTACAAGACTCTTAAGGTAGAGATAATATGTATCAGCTGGATCAATGCTAAAAAAATCCCATTCATAAAAATTATGAAAAAAATTTAAAATGTTCTCCTCAACATCCCCTATCAGTAGGTAAAAAATCAGGTGTACAAAAACGAGCTAGTTTTCGAGTAATTAATTTTTAAAGTTCTCTAATTTAACATGGAAAAATGGAACTTCCATGTTAAATTAGTCAACTTTAAAAATTAATAACTCGAAAACTAGCTCGTTTTTGTATACCTGATATTTTACCTACTGATAGGGGATGTTGAGGAGAACATTTTAAATTTTTTTCATAATTTTTATGAATGGGATTTTTTTAGCATTGGGCCAGCTGATACATATTATCTCTACCTTAATTATAATAATTAAAAAACTTTTAGTCTATCGTTATATTATAGCTATAGATAGTCTATAGGTTAATATATATATATATATATATATATATATATATATATATATATATATATATATATATATATATTAATGTATAAGAAATCTTGGTTGTTCTGTGTAAACGTGTGCATGGTATAATGATCATCGCGAGATATTAGAATGTGAAAATTTTAGTAGCTTAATCGAAAGAAGGGGTAAAAATATGGTACTGTGAATTTTTTCAGATTTTTTTGAGACCGGGAACTATTTTTAAAAAATTATTGAAAGTCTATTTTATGACGTCACGGGCGGCACTGCCCTAGCTATCTTTTTTCTTAAGGAGTGTCGCCCGTGACGTCATCAAAATAGACTTTCAATCATTTTTTAAAAATAATTGCCGGTATCAGAAAAATATGAAAAAATTCACAGTACCATATTTTTACCCCTTCTTTCGATTAAGTCACTAAAATTTTTACATTCTAATATATCTCATTGACCAATAAAAAAATAAAAAACTGTTAATTAATTGCATGGTTATATATAATTAACGTATACCTCGACCATGCAGGCTAAATGGATTATTTATATAATGTTAACCGAGGCATTGATCTTTTTAATTCGTCTATTCAATTAACCTCTCGGTCGCGGACCGCGACGATATATGCCATGGCCATATTAGGCCGCGGCAAATATATATACATATATATGCCATGGGCCGCTAAAGGGCAAAAGTGGGCCGCATGCCTGCAGGCCTCGAATTGAAAAGAGGGGGGGGGGAAAGGCTAGAGGGAAAAAATAAGACAAAGAAGAAGAGAAATAATTAAAGACTTAATTATAATACTCGTAGTTTTACAATATAATATATAGAGCTGATTTCTGTTTCATGTTTACGTGAGGCGGGAGGGGTCTCTCTAGTATATCTGAACATTGCGAAGGGGGCGCAGGAGGGAGGGAAAAGAGAAAGTATTGAGAGGCCAGATTATACAGTGAGAAATATATAGGCAAAATGACAAAAAAAAAAAATAATAAATATAATAATAAAAACTTTCAACAGTTTTTTGGCGGTGAGATTTTTTTTTATGAGTTCTATCGTGTACTCTGTTGAAGTATTATTAGTATTTAAACTTGATTTATTATATTAAGTTAAATAAAAAAAATTATTGTACACTTTATTGTTTATATTATGCTAGTCCGTGCATTCTGGCCCTCCTCGCATGACGTCAGCGCAATCCCCTCTATATGCAATTAAACAATATAATGGTACTTTTAAATAAACTGGTATATAGTTATATACATGAACGCTGTATTTTAAAGGGCCGCTTTTTTGGTAGAATAATTATGTGTTTGTTGTTTTCTTCAAACAGTAAAAAAATTTGAGGGAAAAAATTTTGGTTGCGCAGCGGTGCTCAACAACTCGCTAGTCAATATTTATACCAATTTAAATTTCAATTAAATTTTAATACGAAAATAGTTACATACGCAATTTAATAAACAATTTAGTCTTACAGTTTGTATAGTAGAATATTATTCACAGTACAATTAATTGTCGTAACTTTCGAAACAGCTTGAAAACAATGAAAACTATGATATGTTTTAATTCCGAGTTTAAAAATAATAATAATAAAAAAAACTAGCTCTACGCTTCGGCCGATTTAACGTGAGCAACTGTGACTGTGATGTTTCTACAAAAAATGAGGTGTGTTACAAAAGGTCTTAACCAAAGACTTCCTTTGGTCTTAACCGCACGAAATATTTTTGAATTTTATCAATAAACAAAAACGTTGCTGCGAATACGAAATATGTGTCAGTTCAAATGGTCTTCCATATCGAACACTGAAAAAAAATTTCACTTATAGATTCACCAAAAAAAACAAAAAAAATCGCAAGTCAGAGTCAATTAAAGTAAAGTGCGCACGAGAAAAAAAAAGTTGAGTTGGTGCTATCTAAAAATAGTTCAAGTGGTCATCCATATGGAACTTTAATCTAAAAAATTCCATCTCAAATAGGTTCTCCAGAAAAAAATTCCAAAGTCTGAAATGAGCGCGTCGCTTAACATTGGGCCTTACCTGACAAAACCCCTCGATTATCTCGCAAAAATACTGCGTTCAGTGGTATAAAAAAATATAGCGATGTTTTATGACTTGAGCTTTAACCATATGCAAATTTTGAGCATTTTTTTTCGAATCAGTTTTTCTGTAAAAAATCTTGGAAATTTCTTATGATAATTTAACATGGACGATTTTCAAGACTTTTTTACGGAAAATCTGATTCGAAAAAAAATGCTCAAAATTTGCTTGTGGTTAAAGTTCAAGCCATAGAACATCGCTATATTTTTTTTATACCACTGAACGCAGTATTTTTTCGAGATAATTGAGGGTGTTTGTCCCCGGTACGGCCCAATGTTAAGCGACGCGCTCATTCAGACTTTGGAATTTTTTTCTGGAGAACCTATTTGAGATGGAATTTTTTTGATTTCAGTTCCATATGGAGGACCACTTGAACTATTTTTAGATAGAACTAACTCAACTTTTTTTTCTCGTGCGCACTTTACTTTAACGCATTTCTTAACATGGGCCCTTACCTGACAAAGACCCTCGATTTTTACTCAAAAAAAATATTGCATATTATGTGGATGTCCTGAAGAAAATATATAATATTCAAGTGCGTTAACCAAAACTTTTTTATCTTTTTTTATCGAAAACTGGTCAGGAAAACTGGTCAAAAATTATTAAAAACGAGTTTTAGTTAAAGCTCATGAAGTCATCGGTACATTTTTCTCAGTCCACCTTACGCAATATTTTTTTCAAGTAAATCGAGGGTTTTGTCAAGTAAAGCGTTGGGTCTTACTTTTCATTTTTTTTTTTTTTTTTTTTTTTTCTGATGGAGAACCTATATGAGAATGTGAGATAGAAAATTTTGGATATCGGTTTGATATATATATATATATATATATATATATATATATATAAATATGGACGATCAATCATGCACTTGAACTATTTAAAAAAAAAATAATAATAAAAAAATACTAACTCAAGCTAGTTGTTTTCATGGTGTCGTTTACTATATTGGGTGCGATTCACGAAGCAGTTAGCCAGGTTTCTAACCACGTTTAGCTTAACCACGTTTAACTATTCCTGTTTTACGTGTTAAACAGATATAGTTAAACGTGGTTAAGCTAAACGTGGTTAGAAACCTGGTTAAAATCGCTTCGTGAATCGCGCCCATTATACTTTAAGAATATCATTATATACGAATAAAAATATACGAATTAAATGTACGTTAAACAATAGTTCATTTAAAATTTTAAGTGCAGCGATCTTCATGCCAATTTTTGTTGTGAAAAATATTTTTATTATATGAGCGTAAGCACAAAAAAATATTCCAAAATCGCATGGTCAGAGTGAATTCGATAAGTGGCATGAAATATAAATATAAATTGTGTATTGATGTTCTTAAAAAAAAAATATGTTTGAAATAAATTTCTTCCGAATCTAATATTTTGAAAAAACAAAAATCAATAAAAAGTCGCGGTTACTCTTTTAATTGAAATTTTAATATTAAAAAAAAAATAGAAAACCACGCATCTTTTTCCAAAAAAATCGCGCCTGCGGCGGGCAACCGGGGAGCCCCGCCCCCCAACCCCCCCGAATGGGTGTTTGCCTCCGCTTATGTGGGCCGTCTTTTTTTCTCAACCGATGGGTCGTTATGACCCAGTCCGTGACAGTATATGCATTGCTCCGGCTAGTCCAGGCTGTGGTTGTAGTGGCCCACACTATACAATACAAGGGAAATCCCGGGACATGGCAGTTTGCACCAATCCACCACATGAAATCATCCATTCTATTTAATCACATGTTATTGGGCTTACCCGCGTTGTGTGATATATAGAACTCATCTTCATTTTAAGTCTATTCTCTCATGAGTATCAGTGGCGCGAATCCAGAACCGAATTTCGGGGGGGGGGGGGGGGGGGGGCAGGCAGGCCTTCTCCATATAGGCCCAATTTTAAAGAAAATTGGAGTGGGAAAAATGCTTCTGTATTGCCCATGTTAAATCCAAACTTGGGGGGGGGGGGGTCAGCCCCAGCCACCCCCTGGATCTGCGCCTGATTGGTACATCAAACCAACCTCGCGCTGGAGTCTATATACTCGTAATAAAAAGCTTCTTGTGCAATTGTGTGATATATATTATATATAATTTGAAATTTAAGATTTTTAAATGACAAAAACTTCTTCCTACATATTATAATACATAAAGGCCCAAAACTGCAGATTCCGGTGATATTTTCATGTTTAGAAATTAACGTACGTTTATATTATATATAATATAATTATATTGAAATTTGTGTGCGAAAATCGTAATTTTCCCATGTCGTCCAGCATATAAACAAAATTTGTACAATATACAAAATCAACAATAAACTTCATGGGTGTGTGAGTTTGTTTACTTTTTGCTAAAACAATTAAAGGCTTGCAAGTGCATATGCCATGGTCTGTTCGTCTGTTGTGCTTTATTTAGAGTGAGCGATTGCATTTTTCTGAAGATTTTATTTTCTAAAAATACTTAAACCTTATTCCCTCTCTTAAATCAAATTCGTCATAGATTAATTGAGTTAGGTATTTTTTAATTAGTACCAATATAGTTCACATGAAGTTTGATAAAAAGCTGTTTTCTGCATGTATATTATAACCCTCTAAAAAGCCTCGTTGAGATGGAATTTTTTTATTTTCTCAATGAGAATTAGCTGGTTTAGGTGTAACTCAAATCTGTTTGATTAATTATTAATGACAATAATGACTGTTTAATAAAAATAAATAAACATGCAACTGAATACAAAAAAAAAATAAATAAATAAATGAAAATTGACAAAATTATTAATAAATAATAAATAAATATTTTTAATTCTTCTTCTTTATTATAATTATTAATTAATATATTTAATTCACACACACATAATGTATATATATATATAATTATATATTTAAAGTGTTTATAAATAATAGTAATATATTTATTGACGTTATCCATATAATTATATAATACAATGTATTTATACTGTATACTGTACTAATATATAGAGCTAGGTTTCTATCACGATTTATTATTATTATCATATAAACCACCACAAACCACATAACGTAAAATATTATATACATGATATAGGTATAAGCTAAGAATGTATTAAAAATAATATTGTGAAATGAAATGAAACTTTATTGATAGCTTTCGCTAATTATGACATTACATCACGAGTATTTATATTTGGACTATTCATATATATATATATATATATATATATATATATATATAGTTACCCTGGAAATTAATACAATATATATAATATGCAGTCTATACATTAATATACTCTGCAAATTTGCAAGGAACCAAAACATTAAATAGAAAAATGCACCTAGATTTACCTCAGATAATATCTCAAATACTGTTTTTCTAATTTCTAATTTTAATTCTATATATAATAAATTAATATTAAAGTTGCTAATACGAAAACGATTGCATAAAATATTAAAATGTTTACTCTTGAGTCAGTTCCATGTCTATACTTTAGAATACATAGACTATAACTTGAGCTGAGCATGCACTTTATGAGAGACACGTACAAGTACAAACCATAACCCACGATCAGAGCGCCTGAAAAAAGGAAGCAGAGGGCAAAAAATGTGTTAGTTCTAATTTTAGAAATGAGAGTGAGATTCAGAGGAGTAGGCACTGTAAATATTTTTGTACTCCCTTTTTCTTTCTTCGACGAGGAAGTATATATGACTATAATAGTTTAAACAACACGAAACTTCTTTTTTTGCTCCCTGAATTCAATATTTGCCACAATTAATTAATTTATTTTCCTATTGAAAAAAATTATATCTTATACGACGTTAAAGGTAAAATGTTAATGTTAAAAAAAAAAAAAAAAATCCCTCACACAAAAATTCTGAAAATAAAATAAAATGTTCTCCTCTACACCCCCTATCAGTAGCTAAAATATCAGGTATACAAATACCATCTAGTTTTTGAGCTATGAATTTTTAACGTTGACTACTTTAACATGGAGGAATGGAAATCCCATGTTAAATTAGTCAACTTTAAAAATTCATAAATAAAAAACAAGATCGTATTTGTATACCTGATATTTTAGCTACTGATAGGGGGTAACGTGTAGAGGAGAACATTTTAATTTGTTTTTTTTTTTTCAGAATTTTCGTGTGAGGGATTTTTTTTTAACATTGGCGTTATCTTACCCTTAATAAAAAACGGATAGTACATACTTAAAGCAGTTAATAACAAAAAACAAAACAAAAAAAAAAGTCGTCACAATTTATTTATTATCGACCATGATCGTCTCTGTATGAGGCGTTGAATGCCCGTTGTGAATGTTATACGGATAGTGGCATATATATATATAATATTATATCAAGTAAAAAATTTTATGGGAAATGTATGGGAAAAAATATGGTTATTGTATGGGTTATCCCATACAATAACCATACTTTTTCCCATACATTTCCCATACAAAATATGGTCTAAAATCTGGGAAAAATGACCGAAAATACGATATTTTTGACCATATTTCTCAGCACCCTGGTATATGGTCTAGGTATGGTCAAAGTATGTGATGAAAACCATTCAAATGACCATATTTATCCCATACATGCAATTTCTAATCTAGTTAGCTTAATTAAATCGAACTAATTAATAAAAGGCTTCATAATTATTTTGTATACATTGCTTATAAAATTTATTCCTTCATTCAATATGTACAATTTGTAAGAATATTCGACACATCAACAATATGGAAAACATCAAAAAATTAAATTGTTATTCATAATTATTACAATAAATATTAAATAATAACAAATATTCGGATTCAGCATCAGGATTGATGAGTTTCTTCCGTTTGGCCAGGAATATACCCTGTAAAAAATACAATGAGAATTTGTTGTATTATATAAGTAAAATTCAATATTAAATTTGTGTGGTACATGAAAAACTTGATATAAGGTAATAAAGTAATATGACTTTTTGGTCCTTCGAAATCTGAATTATTCAATGTAACGCAAAATTAAAATTTTTAGCGGAACAGGTAAAAATGCGCAACGTGATAAAAAGATCGCGTACGTACTATGTATATGTCGCGTTTAAAGTGAAAATTCGAAAAGACGTAAAAAAAAACTTGCCAAAACATTAATTATATTTACAACACATATTTTTTAAAATATTATTATATTATATATAGCGCACTAAACCGCATTATAATTTAATAAATTAAGACGGTCATGGAGTCCACATGATTAACATGTAAATCTTAGCAACCTCATAAAAAATTAATGTTTTTTTTTTTTTTTTTTTTGAGAGACAGTCCTTGGCACTAAGAAGTTGCAAGAAAAATTTCAAGACAATTTGGACGAACGGATTTTTTTAAATCAATTTTTTAGTTTAGCTCGACTGTATGGGAAAGCCCGCCCTACGCCCTATAATGAAAACTTAAAATTAAAGAAAAATCGATTTGTTCAATTGCTTTGAAATTTTTTCTGCATTTTTTTTGTGCCAAGGACTCTTTAAAAATTAATAAATAATTAAATCAGGATTTTTGTCGGGTTGCTAAGGTTAATTTACATGTTAATCAAATGGGACTATGTCAATCGTGAATATTCTTGTTCTGTTCCCCTTAACATGCATTTCCTTATCTAACTTTCGGAACAGAGAACAAGAGAACATACTTTGTAATTTTGCGATTTTTTTATTCCTAAAAATCGCGATTTTACCGGGTTGGTATATTGCTCGGAAATCAGAGTGGCATGTTAATTCGGACGAATGCAGATTATTTGCATCTATCTCGAACCTATTATATATAATCTCGAGTGATTATTATTTTATTTATTATTGTAAGGTAATAAAGTAATATGACTTTTTGGTCCTTCGAAATCTGAATTATTCAATGTAACGCAAAATTAAAATTTTTAGCGGAACAGGTAAAAATGCGCAACGTGATAAAAAGATTGCGTACGTACTATGTATATGTCGCGTTTTAAGTGAAAATTCGAAAAGACGTAAAAAAAAACTTGCCAAAACATTAATTATATTTACAACACATTTTTTTAAAATATTATTATATTATATATAGCGCACTAAACCGCATTATAATTTAATAAATTAAGACGGTCATGGAGTCCATATGATTAACATGTAAATCTTAGCAACCTCATAAAAAATTAATGTTTTTTTTTTTTTTTTTTTTTTTTTTTGAGAGACAGTCCTTGGCACTAAGAAGTTGCAAGAAAAATTTCAAGACAATTTGGACGAACGGATTTTTTTAAATCAATTTTTTAGTTTAGCTCGACTGTATGGGAAAGCCCGCCCTACGCCCTATAATGAAAACTTAAAATTAAAGAAAAATCGATTTGTTCAATTGCTTTGAAATTTTTTCTGCATTTTTTTTGTGCCAAGGACTCTTTAAAAATTAATAAATAATTAAATCAGGATTTTTGTCGGGTTGCTAAGGTTAATTTACATGTTAATCAAATGGGACTATGTCAATCGTGAATATTCTTGTTCTGTTCCCCTTAACATGCATTTCCTTATCTAACTTTCGGAACAGAGAACAAGAGAACATACTTTGTAGTTTTGCGATTTTTTTATTCCTAAAAATCGCGATTTTACCGGGTTGGTATATTGCTCGGAAATCAGAGTGGCATGTTAATTCGGACGAATGCAGATTATTTGCATCTATCTCGAACCTATTATATATAATCTCGAGTGATTATTATTTTATTTATTATTGTACCAGTAACATGGTACACAAATTTAAAACATGGAAAACCACTTAAATGTAAGGTACCACGGATCAGCTGATCGACATAGACCCATTTGATAAATATGTAAGCCTTCAAATCTTAGCAGACACAAAAATTGAGGGAACGTACATGGCCAAAATGTATCAATTGTTCGAAAATATCAACAATTATTTCAGCTGATGTTTTGAAATTTTAATTAACCTTTTATTTATGCTTTTTCCATGGGAAACCTATGCGCTAAAAATTAAAAAAATAAATAAATAAAAAAATAATTTTTTTCTATAACTGTAAATTTAATTAAATTGATTTTTTTTTGTTAATAATTATGTTTGCATTATATGGGTGAATATATAAATGATAAAAAAAAATGTGGCTGCTGAGATTTACATATTTATCAAATTGGACCATGTCAAACAGCTGATCCGTGTTACCTTACTCCCCTAAGAACTTGATAAAAAGGTAAACCTCACCTCCTGGGTCTATTGACTTCATATACAGTAAAATAATTATAATAATAACAAGTTTTTACCATATAGATATACATTCTTTGTCTTTTTTAAACTGAATCATTGATAAAAAAAAATATATTATAATAGTGGTGAGAAGTCAATTTTTTTATTTTTTACAAAGGAGGTCATACTTTATCTAATTAATTTAATTTTTGGGGCATTTATAAAAGGAAAAATAATAATGAAATAAACAAATAATAAATTAAAAAAAAATTGTTTTTAATAAATTAATAATTGAGAGGCCTCTCTGTATTTTTGTCAGTGGCAAAAATTTCAGGCATACAAATTTGAACTAGTTTTTCAGTTTGAAGAAATAGAACTTCCATGTTAAGGGCAAGATAACACAAAACATTGATTGTTGTAGTCCCATTTGATTAACATGTAAACCTTGGCAACCTCATAATAATTCTAATTTTTTTTTTACATACAGTCCTTGGCACCAAAAAAATGTGGAAAAATATTTCAAAACAATCGGACGATCCAATTTTTTAAAATGTAGGGTGTGCATATTCATAAAGTAGTGTAGGCACACAGTACTGTACCAGTAGTGTATGCATACATTACTGTATTCATATTAGGCCTGTTCGTAAACCCTGCTTGGTTGGCATACACTTTCTACACCCAATCGACCATACACCAACCAACCTTATGTGTCCATAATCAACCTTATGTATATGGATTTAAGGTCGATTGAGTGTACATGGATTCAGGGTCGATCGGGTGTAGAAAGTGTATGATACACCGACCAGGGTTTACGAATAGGACTACAGTTGTTTATTATATATATATATACACTGTATCATATTGGAAGTTTATACAACATCTATTTTTTTATAATAATTATATATATGCAACTTACAATTTTAGTTTCTTCCACGATAACTGGTGAGTGGTGACAAAACTGAATGTATGATACCGGCCGGAGGTCAGGTGTGCCATCATTTGGTAACATTAGGTCCATCCGATCATCCAGTACTGCTCAGGCCATAGCGAGCATAGCCAAATCCACCAGCAGGAAGGAGGGTTGACCTGTGGAGAAACACATGCAACCCAAGAAACCTATTAAAATATGTTCTTTGATCACTTAAAATGATTTAAAACTAAGTAATGATAATTACTTACCGTTAATGTTGCCTAAACAAGTGCCCTTATGCACATCTTCTGTATAAATTGATAAATATTTACACCGTTAAGTCAGAGAAGCCATGATTACGTTCCTTCTCTCTTCTCTAACGCTTTTTTTTTAAATAAACAAACAGCTGTTATTGAAGAATTTCAACCAATGAAAATAAACTATTTTCTTACGGCGCGACAAGTTTGAAGCACAATTTGTATTATTTCGGACTTTTTTTTTCTTATGAGCTCGCGATCCCTGGTAATTATTACTTTCAGAACGGATCTAAAATATAATAATTAATTAATATTTCATGCAAAATTGTTGATTTCGATTTTTTTCCCTTCTACGTGCAGCATATTTATATTATATGCAGTTACTGTTACTGGCAGAAAATTTTTCTAAGTCCGTTTTGTACTTTAAAATTTTTTCCTTCACTAAAAAGTATGGGTAAAATGTGGTCACAGTTTTCATAAAGTAAATTGTATGGTCAATGTATGGTTCACAAGGTGCGTTAAATAAAACAAATTGCTGCCCATACTTTGACCATACATATTTTTCAACAAAATTTATCATGACCATACAAAACCATACAAATTAAACCACACTTTTCCCATACCAAACCATACAAAAACCATATTTTTACCAGATATAACCCATACATTTTTTTACTTTTTACTATATATATAGATAGTGTATTATAGTTTGGCAGATTATTTTTTTCAAGTATAATTTATACATCTATTATTTTTAATAATAATAATAAATAAAAAAAAAGAGAATTTTAATTAGCTTAGATTTGCTATACTAGCAGACAGGCGCGGATCCAGGGGGGGGGGGGGGGGGCCCGAAATTTCGGATTTAACATGAGCAATATAGGAATTTCCCCCAATCCAATTTTTTTTAACATTGGCCTTATGGAGGCAGCCCCCCCCCCCCCCCCCCCCCCCCGAAATTTTTTCTGGATCTGCGCCTGCTAGCAGAGAGCCAATATATTTCAGGAGGAATCTTTGAAGTGTTTGAATTGCGCTCGCGCCGCCAATTCGCCGAACTTGAGCGAGCGGAGCGGGTGCGTATGTTGGTGAAATCGGTGAAAGTACTGAAAGTATTATATAGTCCGTAACTCTTCACATTGTGTGCATTTTATGTGCTGCAACGAGTTTTAGTTTGGCACTAAATATAATGGCTGCTTGGGCATGGTTAGCGCGATGGACTCTGAAATATTACAATTATTGATGCAGGCAAACCGATGCCTGTATCTATAATAATATACTGTACAGTACATGTAGTACGCAAGACGGAAGTACGCACTAGAGGCGTAGAACCAGGGGGGGGGGGGGCACCTCCCCCCAAAAGTCTGAAAATACCCTGAAAGTGTTACCCCCCCCCAGGCGCGAATCCAGGAAAAAAATTCGGGGGGTGCCCTTTTCATATAAATATAAGGCAAATAATACATTATGTTAAAAATAAAAAATTGGAGTGTACGTGGGAAATGCCTATATTGCCCATGTTAAATCCGAAATTTCGAGGGGTGCCGCGGCACCCCCCCCCCCCCCCCTGGATCCAACCCCACCCCCACCCCAAATTCAACATTGTAGGATAGGGCATAGGGCACGCCTAGCCCCCCTCCCGATCCGCCCCTGACTCACCATCACCAGTTTTACCAACATACGGACCGCACCCCGCCGCGACACTACGCTAGAAGCCCCCCCCCCCCCCCCCTCCCCCGCTGCTCTCGCTAGTCTCGCTCTCGTGCTTCACACCAGCAGCACCAGCTTCGCGCGGCTTACGGGCTTATTCGCTGTCGGCGCGGCGCACAGGCAACAACCCAGGAGTGATCTGGTACACAACACGTACACCTCTTCTTCAGCAGGTAGGTTCCCTAAGTGTGTTCCAGGCAGGTTTTATTTAGCAGTATAAAGACCTTCGTGGTGTGTGCATGTAGTTACAGAGTCCGTCACTCGATCTGCAGTATATATTTATATATATATCTGCATGGAAAGTTTGCGACGAGGCCCGGCGTGCTGCCGCGTTCATGGTGAAAATAGCTGCATGCTGTCATATTGTAGTCAGGCGCGGATCCAGTAAAAAAATTTGGGGGTTGGGGGGGGGGGGGGGCTGCCTAATGTTAAAAAAAAATAAAAAATTAGAGTGGGGGAAACGCCTATATTGCCCATGTTAATTAGATGTTACTCGGGCAGCCCCCCGAGCCCTCCCCCCTTGGATCCGCGCCTGAATTTGTAGTCCAGCTTAAAAGGATTGAGATTGCCTGCGTAGTGCGTATATAGCTGAATATTATAATTCAATTATAGTTTAATAGACACTACATTTAAGAACATTTCTTGCTTCTGAGCGCAGATAGTAAAATAAATACAGGCACTCAATGTATTATAATTATATATATTGAACTCTGTAACCTTCAATGAGAAAAAAACTCAAGTAGAGGCCAAAATGTATATAAATTGTGACTCGATCTAAAATTGCAAAAAAATATTAATTAACAAATTAATGATTGATTAGTTGGTATTTTGGGGCAATTGACACATTTTGGTCATGTATGCTCCCAATTTAATCAATTAAAATTTAAACTGTTTTTCCCAAGTAAAATAATTATTTAACACATAAACACGACATTGAGCGTATAATTTGTATAATATATATATATATATATATATATATATATAGCTTTTTCGTGCAATCCTTGTGTGTATGTATTTATAGTATAATATGTTATATAGTGATTATCGCAATATACTATAATACATACAGAAGCATTACATCGAACACCGGCAAAGGTAAAAGTCCGAAAAGGTATTAAAATATTTATTTATCATAAACATTATATAAAATATTTGTTTAAAATATCCCTTGATTTACTTTTGTATGTTCATGCTTTGTATATATTGCATTGTTGTCGTATGATGCTCCAAGGTTACCATGACAAACATTGCACAATGGTGTTGTCACTGTAATAATGTATTATAAAATATACGTACAGCACAGCTAGTCTACACCACAAAATAATGTGCTGGCCACAGATGAGTAGATGTTATAAACATCTAGCATAATATTTCGCAGACGCGGATCCAGAAAAAAAATTCGGAGTGGGCCGCCTCCATAATGTCAATTAAAAAAAAAAAAAAATGGAGTAGGGGAAATGCCTATATTGCCCATGTTAAATCCAACATTTTGGGGAGGCTGCAGCTCCCCTCCCCCCTTGGATCCGCGCCTGGTGTTTCGTTCATGTCAATTGAGAATATACATTGCATGCAGTATAATTATAAATTTAATTTTTTATTTATTATGTTTCCCGATTGTTACATAATATAACAGTTGGCAGGCTATAACACTAACTGTATAAAACACAGCCAAACGCAACGGGTGAGTTACGCATAGTATTCCTTCCTTAATTTAATTAATTATTTAATTACATAAGTTATACATGTTAAATATTATGGCCAAGCGATGGTATATTTGTGGCATATTATACATGACAACTCGGCACTGTTGACTGTTTACAGCAGGCACCGCCCATCTGTTGGTCGTGATGTTGAGCTATAGAAGTACTAGCAAGCGATCGAGCAACACACAGCACACAGCACACATTCAGCTCGCGTACTATTTTTTAACACCGCACTTTGCGTTCATGCAGCGATGCTCTAACAAAGGAAAGCGAGCCTTATTTCGACGAGATAACTCACAACAATGCTGAAATAGGTATATATCAAGTATATAATATATTATACTTTCTCTCTGCACGCGCGTGTGCATCACGCAGTTTGTGACATATATTTAAAAGCTAAAGATATAAAACCTACTTTTTTTGCATCAAATTATATAGCTCAAAATTACATAAAAAAAATGGGAGCTTTTTCGTGATGTCTGATGCAGATTCATACTGTCTTCCAGACCTAGCTTGCTCTTGCTAGCACCATCTGGAATTGGTTTTAAATTCTTTCTTCTCGAAGACTAAATTCATTAAATGAATAAACTTTGGGCTTCCCAACATTGGCACCGTTGGTAGTACAGCACAGGCGCGGATCCAGAAAAAAAATTGCGGAAAGGGCTGCCTCCATAAGGCCAATGTTAAAAAAAAATTTGGAGTGGGGGAAATGCCTATATTGCTCATGTTAAATCCAAAATTTCGGGGGGGGGGGGAAGGGCGAGGTGCACCTTGTGCTCGCGCTATCGCGCTATACGCGACTGCATATAAATACATTTTGTAAAAAAAAAAAAAAAACAAAAAAAAAAAAGGGAAGTTATTATAGTTACTACTAAATTGCTGTATATAATTACTCATATACATACGCTAATTTAATTCTCAAAACAACATACATTTTACATTTTTTTTTATTATTTTTTTTTTTTTTTTTCTCCTCAGCGTGCTATAGCGTCCTTGGAATATAAAATGACGCACGAGAACTCTGTATATAATCTACTGGACGTAATTTTCAATGCCAGGCATGTTCGCTGTACGTCTGAGAATCCATCCGCTGTGTACGGGAGGGAGTGGCAACAAAAAATAATGTTAGATAATTATATATATGATGTCATGCTCTCCTACAAGTCTGGGAATTCGTATTTCATCTTTATACACTGTAAAAGATTTTTGGTAATTCGCGAATTAAATGGAGTCGTAAATAAACTGTTTAAAACAATATAATTAATTAGTATAATAATAATTAATATTGATTTATTGATTGATTTTTATTGATTGATCTTGCGCTCGATGGTTCAGAGATACTTCAGTGTTTCTTATTGAAAAGTTTCAACTTATAAATGCCGGCCGCAGCGCTGCATTTTTATATCGCCCCATATTTTTATAAAAGGTTATTAATTTTTTAGGAGAAAAATCTCAAATTCATATTTTCTTAGGTGAGTTTTCAATTTTCAAGGTTACGATTGTTAGGACTTGGGCGCCACAGTATAAAATAGCGATATTCAGTTCCATAATAGGTTTCACTCTTAATAATATCCGTAGAACCGAGTTTGGCTCTTCCCAAGGCTCATCAGTCAGTACCAGACAGTACAGTACAGTGACTGCCGGTATAGCCGTTGCAGTCATATCAGTTTGCAAAATTGTAACGTACACGTACATTAATCGCTTATATTTATTATTGAAAGAGATTATTAATTCTTATCATATTTAAAAAACAGTTGAATCATAAAAATATTTACAATATATTGAATATATTATATCAATATCTTATAGTTTAATTAATTTGTGTGTTTGTTAGTAATTATTAATCTGTGAAAAAATTGGGGAAGGGCGAGCCCTCTTCATAAAGCCAATGTTATGTTAAATGTTAAATCCGAAATTTCGGAGGGGGGAGGGCGCGGCCCCCCAATCCCTCACCCTGGATTCGCGCCTGTCTACGGATATAAGAGTGAAAACTCTGTTAAAGAACTGAGTTTTTGCTATTTTATATTGTGGCGCCTAGGTCTATCACGAAAGCTGACTTGAAAATTATTAATTTTTTCATTCAAGTTCTGTACAAATTAAGCTGCACAAAATCTTGATTATATTTTACGTCGTGTAAAGTGATCTTTCCCGGTGGCCCGTGGCTCACATGAATCTTGCTCTTCATCAGAATCGTCAGAAAAAAATTAAAAACCAGTTCTTGCTGGGTTAATTAACCAATTAAACCATACAGCGAAGGATATACTTGCAGATACTTGCTGTTTTTAACCTGTTATGGTCCTCGCCATTTACAGTAACCTCATGCAGGATTCAGGTATGACATGACCCATGCAGGTACGGCTCAGCTATATTCAATAAGGCGGTGAATGGGATATATCAGTTTATTTATTTTATTATTAATTATTTCATCCGATGCAACATATATACATATACAAAATAAATTTAAAAGAGCAATGTAGTTTGTGGATAACATACAAATTAAGCATCATTAGACACTATATTTCACAATATTATATGCATGTGGTATAGTTTGTAAGTTATGCGTACTAAAATTACATATATTGGCACAAGACCAACGTCAACAATATACTTAATTAGTATACTATAATGATTATGAATAATTAACTACGTGTAATGGCTCAATTAGCTTTCGAAGAAAATTGTTTATAAGAGCTATGTGAAGACAATTAATTTATATTTCATTCACAAATTGACAGACCTTACAATAAACCGTTTCTTATTAATTCAATTCTAACTTTTGGTGGAATAAGTAAGTAATACACAACCTTCTTGCCCTCTTCAAATAAGTGGTATATCCCATGTACATAAGGTCGTTTGGGTGCAGAAAGTGTACACCTAGCAGGGTTTACGAACAGGCCTTTTATATAAACAATATCAAAGTGGCTCTGAATTTGAATTATTTTAAAACGTGAACAAGATGGGTTAATTAATAATTATTAAACAAATTTCAGCGAGTTTTCTTCTCAAACTTTCTCACCACATCTCACAAACTTTTGAATGTTCATCCGTAAGTCAAAATGATTAAGGTGCTTTTCCATGGAGCGATGTCACGCAAGGCTTGGCGGGGCGAGAAAAGCGCATGCTTTTGCAGTGAAACCGTATGGTGGCCATATAGGCGAAAAAAATCGCGGCGCGATTAAATCGCTGCGGGAAAGAAATTTTTCCTCGCTAATATGGCTGCCATACGATTTCAACGATTGCACTGCAAGTGCGATTTTCTCGCCCCGCCAAGCCTCTCTTTAGTGATAAATTTGCCATATATGCGTTTAATTCTATAGGAGTCATCACAAATATAATCTTTATAATGCATAAAATCGTTCAACGTTTTCATATACAATTTAATAAATAGCTAATGTTTGTTAGAGGTCTTGGTGTCTCGGTACTCGGTAGATCTCGGTACGTACTACGGCTAGTGTTAAGGGCCAAGGTTGCCATGGAGTAGATGGCAGGAGTTAGAGCGAGGGAGGGGGGCGGATAACCAGGCCATGCTGGCCAGCAGTAATTATAACATTATAATTCCATTTCAGTTTATATGATAATTATATTTATCTTACTTTTTCTAAAAATAAAATATTGGTGAGAATTACATAAATTATTTTTTTATGTATATTAAATTATAGAATAAATATACAGAATATATTTAATATGCTGTAATAGACAATAATGGTTGCATTTTTTTATTTCATAATTAGAAAATATACATAAAATTATGCTTTTCTGAATTTTTTTCAGATTTTTTGGAGTGCGGGAACTAATTTTTAAAAATTTTTTAAAATACCTGAATTAGGGTGGTACATCTGATGGGACAACCGTGACGTCATCAATAGCCAATCACAGCAACCGTGATGTCATCAATAGCCAATCACAGCACGACAAATGACGTCACGGTTGTCCCATCAGGTGTACCACCCTAATTAAGAGATTTTAAATATTTTTTAAAAATTAGTTCCCGCACTCCAAAAAAACTGAAAAAATTCAGAAAAGCATAATTTTAGGTATATTTTCTAATTATGAAATAAAAAAATGCAACCATTATTGTCTATTGTATACGTAACATTTAATTTCACGCAACAAATTTTATTTTTTCATTTGTAAAATTATTCTCTTACGTAAATATAAAGACTTTTATTCATCTTGTCGTTAAAGTAAATGGTTTTATTATATCAGCTGCATGTTAAGAAAAAACAAAAATTGAGTTAGTATTTTCTAAAAATAGGTCAAATGATCCTTCATATTGAACCGAAATCCAAAAAATTCTAACTCACCTTTATAAGTTTTCGAAATAAATAAATAAATAAATAAATAAATGAATAAATAAATAAATAAATAAATAAATAAATAAATAAATAAATAAATAAATAAATAAATAAATAAATAAATAAATAAATAAATAAATAAATAAATAAATAAATAAATAAATAAATAAATAAATAAATAAATAAATAAATAAAATCCAAAGTCAGAGAGAACGCGTCATTTAATTAACAAGGGGTCTTATTTGAAGAAGACCCTTGAATTCGAATATCTTGAAAAAATTTATCGTAAGGTGGTGTGAAAAAAAATATGGCGATGTTCTATGACCCGAGCTTTGACTAAAAACGAAAAAAAAAAAAAAAAAAAAGAAAAAAAAATCAAGAAAATTTCCCATGTTAATTCCCATAAGAGTGTTTCTTGATTTTATGGCGAGAAAACAGATTCGGAAACATATTATATTTTTTAAACATATTTTGGTTGAAGCTTGAGCCATAGAATATGGATATAATTTTTGCACACCACCTACCTATACGGTGTATTTTCTCGAGATATTCGAGGATCTTTCATGTTATAGGTAAGACCCCATGTTAAATGACGCGTTCTCTTTGACTTTGGAATTTTTTCTGGAGAACTTATATATATGTGAGATAGCATTTTTTGGATTAATTTCTATGAATTGATTAAAGACCACAAGTTCTATTTTTAGTAAACATTAACTGTGTTTGTTGTGTTTTTTGTAGTAGATATAAAGTGGCATTCACAAAGCCCTAAGGCTACATTTAGGGCTCGATAATTTAAAGCCCGATTTTAGGCATGCTTTTTAGACCCAAAATTTCTGGTCTTAAAATATCAAGCCCTTATAAATGCGGCCTTAAGGCTTTGTGAATGCCTCTTATATACTTTAAATAATAATAATTCTAACAACATGTGATCAATGCTGTGTATTATATAAGAAAAAAATATCCGTTTACAATATCACACTTCTTCGCGGCGGCGTCAACAACTATGTGTGGCCCGTGTGTGGGTGGGTTGGTTTAATTAGGGTGTATTATAATATATATTAAGATTTTAGTGCATTTATTCCGTCATCATTTTAGTGCATTACATTATATGAATACCAAAGTATCAACATTTGAGAGAAAAGAGGGAGTCTCCACCGGGCTTCGAACCTTAGGATTTTCCTGTTGATATCGCATGATCTCGTATCAACATCAACATATTGCGATATTAACAGGAAAATCCGAGTTTCGAAGCCCGGTGGAGACTTCTCTTTTCTCTCAAATATTGATACTTGTATTCATATAATTTTATAATAATCGGATGGCGAAAAGCACTAAAATCTTAATTTTATTGACGCCATATATATCGCGTAATCGTTCAGAAGTAAGAAATAAAACAGAAATCTTGATTTGAATATGGGTTGTATATAGGAGAAGAAAGAGCGCTTTATTAAAAACGAGCGCTTGAGAAAGATCTTAGCCATGTGTGGTTTTATATGTCTTTCGGGCATTCCAGGGTGATTACGTGTTCATTCTTGATTGGGGGAGGCAGCCAGGGGGCAAGCAGGCAGATGTCTGGACGCTTTGCTTCTATGTCCTGTTTATGCAGCGGTGACGCAATCTCGCGTAATTTTAGTGTTCGGATGTGATATTTTGTATACTGGAGTGTTTATAAATATGTTATACGCTATTCTTGCATTATTATATAATATGCGCACATCAGTGTTTGTGATATAGTGGACGCGGATCCAGTATGGGGGGGGGGGTCTTCAGACCACGAAATTTTGGATTTAACGACATCATTTGCATTTTCCCCACTCCATTTTTTTAACATCAGTCTTATGGAAACAGCCCCCCCCCCTCCTCCCGAAATTTGGTTCTGGATCCTCGCCTTTGATAGAGGGCGATATAATTCAGGACACACAGAAATTCAATTGAGAAACAATTTCGCGGAAGAGAGGGGATCGAGGAGCTGTCCCTCAGCGTCGTTATTCAAAATATTCAACTACATGGTTTTAGGGGTGGGGTATGTGACACCTGCTCTCAGGTATTTCAGGAACTTCAATGGTGCCTCATCGATTCCATGAGAATCTTCGCTATATTGCAAGCGTCAGAAGATCTTTAACGGTTTTAGTCACCTTTATTAATAATTTTTATTCAGTTTTTACTAAGAGATCGAAGGTATTTTGATTTTGACCCCAAAAAGTTAATTGATATTGTATTTTTCAAAAAAAAATTATATAATAATAATAATAATAAAAGCCTTTTTCAGTTATACTCAAGAATAATAAAAAAAAATCGCTATCATGCATGATTTCTTTAAAAAAATAAGTCTGAGTGAACGTGTCGTTTAACGAAAACAACAATTTTACAGCCGCGCGAGCTATGAAGACTTCAGCGTCATAATTATGTTATAATACTTGTTATAATATATGATGTATGTACTGCAAGTTGAATATAAGGTATCTTATAAGTTGCATACATCAAGAAGTCTTCAAAACTTCTTTGCTCGGGCGGCTGCATGTAAATTGTTACGTTCAGGTTTATATATAAAGACGTTTTAATGATGCGTCATTGATAAATTATGGTAAATTATTAACAATTAGGGACCATGTAATTAAAATAAATCAAGATGAATTTTTTCTCTGTGGGAATATTCATAATTTACAATATAAATTAATACTAAATTTTTAAATGTGCCATGTCAATTATTGTACTTCTTATGATGTTGTCCCGTTGTCCCGCTTGTGCCTTTTGAATAATTTGGATATTTTAATATAGTTCGCTCTTGAGAAGAAAATTAGGACAAAATTTTCTTTTCTTTTAGTCGACAATTAAGGCAGAGATAATACGGATCAGCTGGCCTAGTGCTAAAAAAATCCCATTCATAAAAATAATGAAAAAAATTTAAAATGTTCCCCTCTACATCCCCTATCAGTAGGCAAAAAAATCAGGTTTACAAAAACGAGCTAGTTTTCGAGTTATTAATTTTTAAAGTTGTCTAATTTAACATGGAGAAATGGAACTTCCATGTTAAATTATAGTCAACTTTAAAAATTAATAACTCGAAAACTAGCTCATTTTTGTACACCTGATATTTTACCTACTGATAGGGGATGTAGCGGAGAACATTTTAAATTTTTTTCATAATTTTTATGAATGGGATTTTTTTAGCATTGGGCCAGCTGATCCGTATTATCTTTTCAACTAAATGCAATAGCCGTCATTAACGCGCGCCTCTTATTTGCTTTGCGTGCCATAACTTTAGATTTAAGGCTTAACCTGAGATATTCGGACGAAAAAAGTCGTATCGACAGATGTTCTTGAAATTAATTTGGTAGACTTACAACAATTGTCCAAATACTACTGATTTTTTTTAGATTTTTTAACCGTTGGTTAAATTATAATTAATTTATTCAAATGTGTATTTTGTATCCTTTCAATGTTAAATTTTTCAATCAACATTGCACAAAAACGGCTCGAGAATTTTTTTAGAATTTTACATGGATTAAAAGCTAATTTTTTGGACTATTTTTCTGAATTGTTTTCATATATTTCGAACCGTGGCGATGATCGTTTCTGATATGTCCTAAGAAACTTGGCAACGCTCTCAAGGACTGTAGTTACCACCCCCTCCTAATCTTTTATTCGCATTACTATTGCAACAGTGTTGTCAGATTTGCAGGTGTAGCCACGCCTCTTGACCTTGACAGACAATTTCTCAGGATATACCACCAAAATTCTCGTAATTTTATGTCCTTTAAGTTTTGTGGGAGGCATTGCCTGATTAATTTTCTGAACTACAATATTTTTTTTCTCTCCAGAATTTCAACTGTGATCTTCAAATTAAAAAAAAAAATCTTAAAGTGTTCTGCATACTTAAGTAGCTTTAATCAAAGTTAATTTTTTAGACAATCCCTGTTTGGTTATCCAGAAAAAAAATCACGAAGATTCCTTACCCAAATTAATTGTTTCTTGAAAACTAAGTTTGCACGTTTAAAGCTATATGTGTAGAATTAGAACCCTACTTGAAAATTTTTAATTTAATTGAAAATTTCACAATTGAAATTCTGGAGAGAAAAAAATATACGTAGAGTTCTTAATGATCTTAATTATTGTTAAACGTTCACTCGAACTTAGGGATTTTTTTTTTTCTGAATAAACTATAACACGCAAGGTAGCGATTGTTTTTAAACTTGATTAACTGAAAGACACTGGCTTCTAGTATTTTTTTTTTAAACAAAGTAATTTTTTGGGGTTAAAATATGTTTGATCACTCGACTTCAAACGTCATATGTCAAATGCCAGTATAATATTGAGTGCTTGATGACCCACAACTGAATTAAGAATAATGTTAGGCTGTATTTAGGTACATGCACGGTACACGTAGAGCAGCACAAATTAAGCGAATTATGCCTTAAGGAAAGAACCTAATAACTACCAGACGTCTTTTCTATAAACATGAAACGTTTTGGCCGCCGGCCGCCCTCTAACTCACGATTAACTCGGTATAGTATTACACGCTATTGACGAAGAAGTCCGTTCAATATTAGTGGCGCGACTGTTAGGCGCCTTGCGGTACCATGGCAACCAACGCACTTTAACTATATATAGTTTGCTTGCGTGCTATAAGTACACGTGCAAAAAGTTGAGCTTATACTAACTAATTGTTAGCTAGAACTGCCATGGATCAGCAAAACAAGTTTACTTTCATTACTTTTCATAAAAAATTCAACACGCGCATCATGTTAATTACGAGTTAATAATTAAACTTGACCTCTACAGTATACAATTTGATTGTATGAATTACATCCATGTGTCATGCAGTCGTCGGCAACAAAAATGTATATGAAACATATATATATATATATATATATATATATATATATATATATATATATATATATATATATATTTATTTATATATATATATATATATTAAATATATATATTTAATTAATACAATAATTAAATTTATTAAATAAACAATTGATTGTATCGTGGCTCGTTAAGAGATATAAGTGCATGCATGGCCTCATGCGCATATCCAGAACCAAATTTCGGGAGGGGCTGTCTCGATAAGTCAAGTCAATACTAAAAAAAAAAAAAAAAATTAGAATAGGGAAATTATGCCTATAATGCCCATGTTAAATCCAAAATTTCGGAGGGGGCTGTAGTTCCACCCAGCCACCCCCCTGGATCCGCTCCTGCAAAATACATACATCAGATTCAGAGGTATCATCCCTCCTTCCCCAAACTATATATAATATATAGTTTGGGGAAGGAGGGATGATACCTCTGAATCTGATGTATGTATTTTGCAGGAGCGGATCCAGGGGGGTGGCTGGGTGGAACTACAGCCCCCTCCGAAATTTTGGATTTAACATGGGCATTATAGGCATAATTCCCCTATTCTAATTTTTTTTTTTTTTTAGTATTGCCTTGACTTATGGAGACAGCCCCTCCCGAAATTTGGTTCTGGATATGCGCATGAGGCCATGCATGCACTTATATCTCTTAACGAGCCACGATACAATTAATTGTTTATTTAATAAATTTAATTATTGTATTAATTACACACAATTTGTCCTAACAACACAATTCCTCATGATAGCTTCTTGTGAGGAAAAATTGTGTATATATAATAACGCTATAAAAAACTGAAAATTAAAGTAGAGGGTCTATCAGCTGTTGTCAGAAATAAAAATCTGAGCTAGTATTTTCTAAAAATAGTTCCTGTGGTTATCCATATTAAACCGAAAATCTGAAAAAATCTATCTCACATAAGTTCTACAGAAAAAAAATTCCAAGGTGGATCATGGATATCATGGACTCTAATTATATTTGTATCATATTCAACTTTTGGAGCAATAGGCTGACTCTATCCCTCTTGCTAGGCCACATGATTTTTCAATTATACCTGAAATTCAGAAAAGAAGGTGATGAAAATGTCACACTGGTGTCAAACTAATACCATGAATTTACCACAAAAAGACTCCAAATTTTTAAACACACTTTGAATTTGACGTGAACTGTAATTATGTTTGATGATCGAAACGCTTATCTTAAATTGTTGCACAGGCCATCCACCTCAAACTCTGCTAATGGTGTACATCTGGTTTCAGCCACTCCAACGTAAATCCGTGACGATGAGCCAGCCACCCCCGCCCGGCTTCTATGCACCCCCTGCGGCCCCCGTGTTCAACGCACCGGGCATTGTGGGTCCCGAGCCGTCTTCTGTGACGTGCCCCTCGTGCCGCAACGTGGTGAGCACGAGGGTGGAGCACAGCAGCACCACCAAGACGCACATCATCGCCGCGCTGTGCTGCCTCCTCGGGTGAGACAACATTTCCTAGCACCAAGCGCGGATACAGGGGGCAGCCCCTCCCGAAATTTTTAATTTAACATGGGCAATATAGGCATTTCCCTCACTCCATTTTTTTAACATTGGCCCTATGAGGACAGCACCCCCCCCCCCCCGAATTTTTTTTCTGGATCCGCGCTTGCCTAGCACATACTGTACCTCTCAAACCAAATCCACCAAACCAAATCCTCGTCTTCATTACCAAAATATCAATTAAAGCTTTATTTGTTCATGCAGTATGTATTAATATAATTATAATATAGTTAAATATAGTAATATTACACAAATTAATCGTGTCAATTAAGACAATTACATTATTTTTGTGTAGCAACATATAATTATAATGGGAGGTGTGGCGTAGTGCGCTTGACCGTATGACCGGATCTCGTCAGATCATCGAAGTCAAACAAATGCTGAGCGTGCATGGTTAGTAGTTGGATATATGGGTGATCATTTTCAACAAAAAAAAAAAAAAAAAAAAAAAAACATAAACAAAACAAGTTTCCCACTCAGGGATAAATCGTTGCGCTTTTCCACCATGTGTGGTTCCCCTGGCTTTGGACCATTGCACTCCGGCTCATTGACAAAATGAAATTGTAGCATCCATCCTAGCTGAGGTTTTCACGTTTCATTCAGTCGCAGGTAAATGCCGGGATGGATTGCAAGGCAATGCCCACTGGAACAGTGGGCATTGTGCAAGGCCGTGTGGCCGCCCCCGTTCCTGATGAGCCCGCGAAACGCTCAATTAAGTTGGGGTTTCGGAAGGTTAGAGGTTTCAAAGACTTAGTGAGTAATTATAGTATATAAATAGAACTAATAGAAGTATTCAATCGTGGTTTGATCTATAATTATATATACGTATGGTATAAAATATAATATATATATAAGCAGCACAAGAATTGATAAATCATAATAAATTGAACGTACCGAAGTTCCGAGATTACTATAGTACCTATATAAATATTGACAATGAAATATTGAGTAACAACAGTGGCGGCAAGCGAGAAATCAATACAATGTAAAATGCTGGTTAAATATTTAGATGGAGGAAAAAAAAAACATCAAGCTTAATCTTTTGAGTTGTATCATAATTCATAATTTATAAAGTACCCATAAATCGTAAATAATAAAACCGACCAAATAAGAACGACTCATCTGTACTCGTGCAGCTACCTGCGTGAATAATAAATAATTACCATTTTGCGTTTTTATGTTATAAGGGTATTATCTAATAAGCTCAACCGCCGTTGTTATTGATAAGCATAGGCGTGTTGACCCACATGTAGGGAATAACATACATCAGTTATTTTATCAGCTTCAGTGGGGTTATGCAAATTGTCTTACGGGTGAGTGATACATATTACGTTCATGAAAGCTAAGTAACCTAGGTAATGTTACGGTGATTAATTTAAGCAGTCTGTCAGAGAAATAAATAATATATATATATACATACATATATATATATATATATATATATATATATATATATATATATATATATATATATATATATATATATATATATATATATATATATATATATATATATATATATATATATCGTATTATAATTAAATTTGGCGATGCATTATACGGGAATTTCATGTTTACATTTTGGGTAGCACGGAGATGCCTGAAGCCGCGCCTGAAGATCTTCGGGATGTAGGCAGAAAACCCTAAAATCCTATGCTGTGCGTGTAATGTAACTCACAACTTCTCTTTGCTAACAATAGTTTTGGTCACCAAATATTTTTTTTTCGCTAGCATTGGTTCTTCTTGTCACCATTTATGAAAGAAAATTCTACGAAAAATGATGCGAATCGTCAGGAGAAATTAAAAATTAATTTCAAGAAAAACTTTAACACGTATCTGCTTTTCTGCTATGCCGCTGACATTGTTTTGTCTACACAATCGTGACGTTATATTGTTTTGTGACGTATGGTGAAAGACCCGTTATGTGAAGGCAAAGTCAAAATCAAACCAGCCAGTATAAATTGTGTTCGTAAACTCTGCCCTTTGCATACTTTTTGCACTTAATCGACCTCGTCGTGTCCAAATGCATTAGAAAAACAAAAAAACAAGTGCAGAATACCTTCACAATTTATAGGGTTCACGAACAGACCTTATGTTATAAAAAAGTTTCTGTTATCATTCTCACCTTTCAATAACTTAAAGTGAGCGTCGTAACTTGAATGTTCTTGTGTAATAAATGTACAATCACATGTGTAAGAGCGTAAAACATTGCGCGCAGAAGTCTCTGGCGTAAAATATTATAATTAAAATCTCTGGTAGAAATCTGCACGGAGCTGAGGTCCGTCTTCTTGACCCCGCGGCCAAATTAGAAGGCTCTTTTAATTTCTTGAATTTCTTGTTGTTGCATGATGTAATAATATAACGAGAATATGAAGTAAAAGTTCCTTGTATGTGATGTTGTCAAACTTCCTTCTCTGTAAAAGGCTTGAGTCAGATGACATATTATAATATGCTTATTTAAAAAAATAATATATATATAATATATATATATAATATATATATATATATATATATATATATATATATACTTTATACATTTTCAAAATTAAAACTTAAAGGAATAATATAATAAATAAAGTAGTCCATATAATACCCTTGAATTATGATCCTTAGAAATCCTCACCACGAGGTTTCATTAAGCTAATTGTATAAAGAGCATTAAATTAACAGGTGCATGCAGGCATTATACACTCGCGATCGTCGCCTCGGAAAATCCCCCCCCCCCCACTTTTTTTTTTTTTTTTTTTTTTTAATCTTCATACGAGGCATGGTGATTAACAAGGCTTTAAAAGCCTTGTTTTCGAGTTTAAGAATTTGTTTACCATTGACCCTAGGTTTTATAGTCTTATATTCACAATATATATCTATATATATATATATATATATATATATATATATATATATATATATATATATAATTATATTAAATGTTAATGTAATTTTTGTCCGTGTAGCTGCTGTCTGTGCGCCTGGATTCCATACTGCATGGACTCGTGCAAAAACGCCAACCACTACTGCCCAAATTGCAGCTCTTACATCGGCACCTACAAGTCGTAAGAATGCAGCAAGACGACAGCCATCCGCCGAGCAAAATGACCACATCGCCAGAATCACCTACAGAGAAAAGTTCACTGCCATTAAATTTGTCCTAACCTCCCTTTATATAAGTACAAAATTTATTTTAAGCACTTATTTTATTAAACACGTGAGTTTCAAAACTGGCCGGAATGTTAATTTTAATATTATAATTTTTAACTGCATTTTCAACTCTTATAATATTATTAATCCTCAATTATTGGCAGTGAAGTTCTCCAACATATTCATTGTTGACAGCCTATTATACAGTATAGGTAACGGAGGTAACCCTATATTATATATAACGAATTGCGTTGATGCTTATGACAATTAATCTGCACTTGTATTTCAAAATTTCTTGTTGCATACTTTGTATTATTTATATGTATAAATAATATGAAAAAAAAAATGCATACAATCATCAACGTCCGTTACACAGTAAAAGAAATGGAACCTTATATTTTGGTGCAAAGACACATTGATTGTTTTAGGAACTCTCTTTGTGATCTACAATTCCATAATAATAAATGTTTATTGAGCGTCAGAAACAAAAATCAGTACAGCAACCCATGAAAAAGCATATTATAGTTATTAAATATAAATTTACATTAAATTAAATTTAAATTTATAATATTTTCCAGGAAACCTTTAAAATTTTTGTTTTATTTTATTTTTTTTTAATTTTTTTATTACGTACATTAATATTGAATTATTGAATATTCGATTACAAGTTAGAATCTTACTTTGTTATTTTTATTTCTCAGCCTTTTACTTTAAACAAATGCTTGAATGTTAATAAAAAAAATGACGTGTTTATGCTCTGCATGTGGCTGTAAAGTGATTGGGCAAAATTAATATCTTAATTAATATATATGTATGTGTATTGTTCGTTTTATTTTCTGAGCCATTCATTACTCCCAGCTTGACGTGCTGCACTATAATATACATAAATATATTCCATATTTGCGCGCATATTCGATTTTGTATAATGAATGCTTGATGCATACTTACTTGAATATACTTGAATTGAATTCATTATTACAATTACAATAAAAAAATATGCGTTGTGTTAAAGTTTTGATATAATTATTGTTTGGCTTAAAGTTTCGATATAATTATATTGCCAGATATGGTTAATTATTGTTCTTAATATCTGTATGTCTAAATCTTGTGAATAAATATTTTATCGTATGGAATACGATAAAATATATTAAATTTATAAAAAAATTATACAGGGTGTTTCGCAAGTGCCTGTGCACGTTTTGATATATTCCTGCAGAGGCAATAATTGAGATAGCGACCCCAAATTTTAGCACGGGGTAACTGAAGACCTATCCTGAAGGGTGCTCGAAGAAATTTTAAAAACCACATAATGGTTACGATCTTACTATGCTGCAGGGGGCGGGGTTAAAATTTTAAAATCCACACAGGGAAACACATTTTAAAATCCGGTTCTAAAATTATGAAAATTACACAAATTGCCTTTAGCCACTTTGTAATCCTTTTGTATTGAAAATTAAGTTAATTTTAATGATTTTTTATTTCAACCCTTCCCTGGCCAGCAATAAATTGTGAGCCAAATTTCTATAAAATTTATTAAAGATCCAATTACTTTTTATTAAAAAACATAATCATTATTAAAATTGTTATAAATTTAAAAATAATTGATATAAAGTTAATTTTCCTAGCAAGAGGGTTACAATTAATATGCTAAAGATTTTACTTGCGAATTTTTATAACATTTTCAAATTTGATTTTAATATGGTGCATATACAGTATATGCGTTGATTTTAAATTTTTTATTTTTTATGCAGTTCCACTCACTGTAACATCTTAAGGGTAAGGTAACGCCACCAATGTTAAAAAAAATCCCTCTCACAAAAATTCTGAAAAAAATTTAAAATGTTCTCCTCTATACCCCCTATCAGTACCTAAAATATCAGGTATACAAATACGATCTAGTTTTTGAGTTATAAATTTTTAAAGTTGACTACTTTAACATGGAGAAATGAAACTCCCATGCTAAATTGGTCAACTTTAAAAATTCATAACTCAAAAACTAGATCGTATTTGTATACCTGATATTTTAGCTACTGATAGGGGGTGTAGAGGAGAACATTTTAAATTTTTTTCAGAATTTTTGTGAGAGGGATTTTTTTTAACATTGGTGGCGTTACCTTACCCTTAACAATTAAGGGCAGTTCTTAAAATTTTCTTGAGCCACTCTTTTAGTTGTTTTTTTAACTACCACTTTCAATCCCGTGCTAATTTTTGGGGTCATGTCATGCACTACTTCCAGGGGCAAATATCAAGCGCGTGTACAGACATTGCACTTTTGAAAAATTCGGTATTAATATGTTATTAATTCCACCTGTAAATTTGATAAAAGGTATATATATTATTAAACTATGTTAACTATGTATTTGAAAAATCTCCCTATTCCATTGTTAATTCTAATTATAAATATTAAAAACTTACCAATAAATTTTATAATTATACTTTCAGAAGAGGTAAAAAGTAAAAGTGATAAATTGAATGTGAAAACATGTAACATAAAAAATTATTAACACAGCTTATTTTCTGTTTTGTATTTTAGAACTTAATCACTTGAACAATTAATTGGTCATGCTTTTTTGTCAATAACAGCATAACTGGACCATATTGCACACATTTACTGTATATTATGGGTACGATTCACAACAGCTAGGTTATTCACAAACTTAATAAGCGTCTAAAATACGCGGTTTGTAATAAGAAACCTGAAACCTGAAACTTACATGATAATTAACTTCGTGTCGTGAATCACAGCCATTTACATTTAACAGCTTTTCTTAGAATATGATCGTTAGAACAGTGTTATAATATGCCTTTAGTTCATAAATGTTTAAATGCATAAATTATAGCTTTATGAACATAAGTGAACCTCTTCTCCAATAAAATATTTGAAGCACTTTATATATGTGCAGGTTTAATTATTGCAAGGAGTAGCTGACGTAGCACAATTAAAATAATAAATAAAAATAATAAGAAAAAAATGGTGGTGAGAGGGGAAAAAAGTGCATATATATGATTCACCTACCTGCTTAGCAGCTTGCAATGTATTTTGACCCAATGATTTGACAAATTCAGAAAGAGGGTACGAAGGGTACCTGTACCTTCCCCTCGGTAAAAAAAAAAGTTATAAGGACTACACCACTGAAGGAAATAGCAATGAAATTATATACATTTAACACAAACACGTGTTCCATAACAAATTTTTTTGTGAGCTTATTTAAATGTCTTCGAAAAATATTTTGCATTCAGCTTTTATATCTGTCATATCTGTGTAATTCTAAACTTGATCTATGATATTTTTTATGTATTTTTATTTTTTTGAAATATATGTAATCCATCAACTTAAAAACGAAGTTTTTTATTAATTCGATCATTTTTCATTATAAATTTGATTTATACTTATTTCTAAATAGATATTTTCAATTAAAATATGTATTCATACTAATTAATATTGTTATGTTAAGTTATGCAATTACTTCTTTAATTATTGTGTAAAAAAAAAAAAAAAAAAATGTTGTAAAATTTAGGAAGTAATTTCAGTTAAATTATTCTTTATTGTATAGCTTGCGCTAATATAAAATACGCAATAGAAAATTAATATAGTAGTACAATTTTACATGTTTTGACATTTATTTCATATATAACATCAAATATTATACTGTATAGTTTTATATATAGTCAATTTATACACATAAATTATTTTACACCAGTAGCTTAGGAAACTGAAAATTCTCTTTTATTATGCCATTTTTTTTTGTCAGAGTTTATTAAAATCTAAAGTGGAGTCTGTTACACGTCCCAGCATTTGCTGAGGTACGTGAGACTGAGGGAACTGTGGGAAACCTCAGTCAGGACGGACACCTCTACTTTTTTTTTATCAATGGACCAAAGTGGTGTCCAAATTAAGCCTGGGAAACCACACACAAGTGCATCAACTGCACTCATGGGTGGAAAGCGAGACGAATTTTATAACCACGCGCGACGTACGTAGCCTGACTTCGGTGATCTAACGAGAACCGGTCAATGCACTGTGCCACGCTGAACCTCCATATTGCAACCATAATAATGAATATCGCTCAAAGGCTCATCAACGCTCAAGGCTGTGGAAATCAGCTTTTCAGCTATAAAAGTCCTTTCACATAATATATTATATAGTCAGATTTTGCCGCAAAAACATGCCGCAACACGTCGCAACAAAAGTTGTTGATGACGCCGCAAAACGCCGCGATATCTTGCGGCACGTTTTGCGGCGTGTTAATTATATAATTGCAACGCTCACAGAAAAATCAAAATCATTCTGATTTTTTTGCGGCGGCGCGCATTCACGTGATTTTCCGCCGCAACATGCAGCCGCAGACGAACGACAGTATTGTGAAATTAAGCACACCTTAATTATATATATATATGTATATACATATACATACATATACATATATATATACTGTATATATGTTAGCACCCAAAGCCGAATTCGGGCAAAAGCCGAAAAAAATGCTCACATCTAGTTCTGCTCATCACGAAATGAGCCAAAGCCGAAGTGAGTTTTTTTTTCGGCTTTGGCGCATTTCATTTTGAACAAAACTAGATCTGCTCAAATCGAAATGCGCCAAAAAAAAGCCGATATGAGATTTTACTTCGGCTTTGGCGCATTTCATTTTGAGCAAAACTAGTTCTGCGCATCGCGGTTTGAGCAAAAGTCGAAATGATATTTTATTTCGGGTTTGGAGCAAAATTTTGAGCACATCTAGTTTTGCGCAAAATAAAGATGATTTTAATGACGAGATGATGATTTTAATTTTAATGATATTAATTTTAATTTTTTTAAAAAGAAAAATAAAAAACTAAGACACTAAACTTATAATACATATTAATATTGTGACCTATTAATACCTTTCAAGCGCTGTTTAGAAATAAGTGAATCAGGGAAAAAATAATGACTTTAAAATGTAATCATACAGTGTATACGTACGTACATACCTTATAAAAAAGTATTGTAGAATCTGTTGTTTTTGTAAAAAACTCCATCGCATGGCATTTCTGTCACTTAATTACTATTTGATTATGTTTTTGTTAAATTAATAAATTTTTTGTTTTAAGAACTGCAGCTCAAATAAAGTAGACATATACGCCACACGTTTTAAAGTATTCTTTAGATTCACTCGCTCTCACCATTAGAAATATTATCTGCATGCAGACTCATGCACGCACTTGTAAATTTCATAGTTCTGTCTTAGAATTAGCTATCATGCAATAGAGGTTGTTAATTTATCGGTACAACGAGATAAGAAAGTAGCCTTTACCTCATCCCCACGAGAAAATAAATGCGAATAAATTGTGAATACGAGTGAAAAATTCACACATTTTCCCACATGTTGAAGCCGATTGACGACTCTCTCATGCAGATTGATGCGTCATTCACGCATTTTAACAAATTTTTAATAATTTAACAAAATAAGTGTATTTCAAGCAATTTCGCCCATCCATATTGACATATACTGATTAATATTCACATAGTTGACTAGAGCAACTCCACGCATTTTCACATAAATTGACGTATTTTTAATTTAGTATCAACTTCACCTCTATTGATGCAAATTGAGTTGATTCCACTCGCCCATTTTCATGAATTTTCACGCAGTTTCATCCAATTATGATCCAACATTTTTTATAAAGTCAGTTCATGTATACTGACGCACTTTCAGCCAGTTTGATGCAAAGTACGTTCACTCACTTTGAAACTTTTTCATGCACATTCACCCATTTGTCAACCAATTTTTTTCATGAAGTCCCCTCATGCAAATTGACACATTTTGACATATTTTGACGCATTTTCACCAATTTGCTGACCATTTTTTTTCAGAAAGTCCCCTCATGCAAATTGGCACATTTTGACGCATTTTCACCAATTTGTTGACCATTTTTTTTTTCATAAAGTCCCCTCATGCAAATTGACACATTTTGACATATTTTGACGCATTTTCACCAATTTGCTGACCATTATTTTTCATAAAGTCCCCTCATGCAAATTGGCACATTTTGACATATTTTGACGCATTTTCACCAATTTGTTGACCATTTTTTTTTATAAAGTCCCCTCATGCAAATTGACACATTTTGACATATTTTTACGCATTTTCACCAATTTGCTGACCTTTTTTTTTTTATAAAGTCCCCTCATGCAAATTGACACATTTTGACATATTTTGACGCACTTTCACCCATTTGTTGACCTTTTTTTTTTTTAGTAAAGACCCCTAATGTTTTTTCACGCATTTTCACACATTTTCACACATTTTCACGCACTTTGAACTATTTGTTCGACAATTTTTTTTAACAACATCCTTTAGTGCATATTAATGTATTTTAACATATTTTCAGCATCTCTCAGTAGGAAATTTGACGTCCCATGACCAGCAAGTGACGTCATGGAACAAGGCGTGAAAATTTTTTATTCATGTGAGGGGACTTCGGAAAACAATTAGTCGACAAATGGTCGAAGTGCGTAAAAATGTGTGAAAATGCGTGAAAATACATTAGTGGTCTTTATTAAAAAAAAAGGGTCAACAAATGGGTGAAAGTGCGTGAAAAAGTGTGAAAATGCGTGGATATGCATGAAGGGACTTAATGAAAAATGTTGGTCGACAAATGGGTGAAAGTGCGTGGAAAAGTGTGAAAATGCGTGTGAATATGCATGAGGGGACTTCATGAAAAAAATGTTCTACAAATCTGGTCACATGACCGGAAGTCATGTGACTTGGCGGTTGGTAGTAACACAAGATGGCTGACGCAGAGAGGTTATAGAAAGCTCCTCGTGTGTGTATGGTGATTTATGAGGTGTTTAAGTGAACTTTTACTTATTCCTGAACATTAAATAGTTAATTACAATGAAGTTAGGTTACCATTCGTTTGTCCAGTGTTAATATTTGCCATTTTTTCGCACTTTTTATGATGTAAAAAGAGAAAATTTAATGTTGCATTTTTGCCGGTCGAGTTTTCAAAATGTCAGATTTAATTGGAGTCGCATAAAATATCGAAGATTAAGCCACGACGAGAAGTTCTATCAGATAAGTAAAAACAGTTCTTATTAATTTATTTAATTACATGACGAAGTATAAAAATAATTCCTTTAATAGTTAAATTATTCAAAGGAATCATTAATTATAAAAAGTAGGGAAAACCTTATACTGCTATATATTATATAGTCAGCCTAGTAAGTTTTTTTTTTATAAAAGCCTCTCATTTTATACTAGCTGTATATCTGTATACCGGCCTATATTTCTGTTTGTAAAAATTATTGTTTTTATTTTGCTTTCGATGTTTGACAAATGAGAACAATCTTTATTACTGTACGTAAAAATTTGCGCGCGTTTCTTTGTGGATTTTTCGTACATTTCAGGTATCCATGGGGACTGAGGCCATGGGACTGCATTCACTTCCAATGGTTTGGTGAGCTAGCCTGCGACGAAAAATGCATGAGACCATGTGTAAAAATTTGGTAAATGATGGTGTGAAAATTCGTGGGAATGAATGAATTTTGCATGTATAGACTTTGTGAAAAAATTACTTGTTAAATGTATGAAATTTCGTGAAAAGGTTTGAAAAATATTAAATTTGAATGACTGGAATTTGTAAAATAATATGGTTGATAAAAGCGTGAAAGTTCATGAAAAAGCGTCAAAATGAGTGAATTTGAAGGACTGAACTTTGTAAAAAATAATGGTTGATAAAAGTGTGAAAGTTCATGAAAAAGCGTCAAAATGAGTGAATTTGAATGACTGGACATTGTAAAAAATTATGGTTGATAAAAGCGTGAAAGTTCGTGAAAAAGCGTCAAAATGAGTGAATTTGAATGACTGGACTTTGTAAAAAAATTATGGTTGATAAAAGCGTGAAAGTTCCTGAAAAAGCGTCAAAATGAGTGAATTTGAATGAATGGACTTAAGGAAAAAAATTAATCAATGAAAGTGTGAAAGTTCACGAAAAGGCGTCAAAATGTGCGAGCCAGTATATACCTGAAAGTGTGTGAATTCGAGCGAAGTATTTTGGTGGCAGGCATTTACGTCAATATTTGTTAATATTAATCAAATTACATGAAAATGTGCCAATATATGATATCAAATTCACTCGCGCATATTGACTCAGAAAAGGGGCGAAATTTAGGTGAATTGGAGTCAATATGCGCGAGCCAATATACCTGAAGGTGCATGAAGTCGAGCGAAGTATTTCAGCAGGCATTTACGTCAATACTAATCAAAATACGTGAAAATGCGTCAATATAAAGTACCAAACATCGCCAAAGTGCATCAATACACGTTAATTCACTTGCGCATATTGACTCTAAAAAGGGGCGAAATTTAGATGAATTGGAGTCAATATGTCCGAGCCAATATACCTGAAAGTGCGTGAAGTCGAGCGAAGTATTTCGGCAGGCATTCACGTCAATACTCGTCAATATTCATCAATATACGTGAAAATGCGTCAATATAAAGTACCAAACATCGCCAAAGTGCATCAATACACGTTAATTCGCTCGCGCATATTGACTCCAAAAAGGGGCGAAATTTAGGTTAATTGGAGTCAATATGTGCGAGTGAATTTGTTGTGAGCTTTCACTCTTATTTTCTCGTGGGTCTGCAATGAAGTTTAACCGCATTTGATTGCCGTATATATGTTTATGTATTGTGGCTGCTACAATGTTCGAAGAAATAGAACTATGAAATTCACAAGTGCGTGCATGACAATATTTTAGTGCAGGAGTGTTTTATAAAAACAACAGATTCTACAATATTTTTTATATGGTATGTACGTACGTATTTTATTATATTCTAAAGTCATTATTTTTTCCCTAATTAATTTACTTTTAAACAGCGCTTGTAAGATATTACTAGGTCACAATATTAATATTTTTTTAAGTTTCGTGTCTTAGTTTTTATTTTTCTTTTTAAAAAATTAAAATTAATAACATTAAAATTAAAATCATCACCTCGTCATTAAAATCATCTTTATTTCGCGCAAAACTAGATCCATGTGCTCAAAATTTTGCTCCAAACCCGAAATAAAATATCATTTCGACTTTTGCTCAAACCGCGATGCGCAGAACTAGTTTATTGCTCAAAATGAAATGCGCCATGCAAAGCCGAAGTAAAATCTCATATCGGCTTTGGCGCATTTCGATTTGAGCAGATCCAGTTTTGTTCAAAATGAAATGCACCAAAGCCGAAAAAAAAAATCACTTCGGCTTTGGCTCATTTCATGATGCGCAGAACTAGATGTCAGCATTTTTTTCGGCTTTTGCCCGAATTCGGCTTTGGGTGCTAGCATATATTATATATATATATATATTGAAATTAAGTAAGTTTTTCAACTTTCGAAACATTGGCAGTATTTTATAATTATTTTAAACACAAACCGTGTTTACCCGCCACATCTAATTTTGCGCAAAATAAAGTTGATTTTAAGGTAGAAATAATACGGATCAGCTGGCCCAATGCTAAAAAAAACCCATTCATAAAAATTGTGAAAAAATTTAAAATGTTCTCCTCTACATCCCCTATCAGTATATAGGTAAAATATCAGGTATACAAAAACGAGCTAGTTTTCGAGTTATTAATTTTTAAAGTTGACTAATTTAACATGGAGAAATGGAACTTCCATGTTAAATTAGTCAACTTTAAAAATTAGTAACTCAAAAACTAGCTCGATTTTGTATACCTGATATTTTACCTACTGATAGGGGATGTAGAGGAGAACCTTTTAAATTTTTTTCATAATTTTTATTAATGGGATTTTTTTAACATTGGGCCAGCTGATCCGTGTTATCTCTACCTTAAGGGTAAGATAGCACGAACAAAATCGATTGTTGATAGTCCCATTTGATTAACATGTAAACCTTAGCAACCTCATAATAATTCTGAATTTTTTTTGAGAGACAGTTCTTGGCACCAAAAAAATGTGGAAAAAATGTCATAACAATCAGACGATCCAATTTTTTTAAATTAATTTTTTAAATTTTCAGTATAGGGCTTTTTCCCATGGAAACCTAAACTAAGAAATTATAATTTAAAAAAATTGGATCGTCCGATTTTTTTGAAAATTTTTCCATATTTTTTTGGTGCCACTGCCATGCAAGAACTGTTCTCTCAAAAAAAAAAATCAGAATCATTATGAGCTAGGTTGCTATTAAGGTTTACATGTTAATCAAATGGGACTACAACAATCGATTGTTCGTGTTATCTTACCCTTAAGGGTAAGATAACACGAACAATCGATTGTTGGTAGTCCCATTTGATTAACATGTAAACCTTAGCAACCTCATAATGATTCTGAATTTTTTTTGAGAGACAGTTCTTGGCATTAAAAAAATATGGAGAAAATTTCAAAACAATCGGACGATCCAATTTTTTTAAATTAATTTTTTAGTTTCGGTCTCCATGGGAAAGCCCTACAAACGCTATTATTAATTACTATAAACTATATATAAATCAGCTTTAATTTTCACCTCAGTTTTTTTTTATTTCATATCAAATAATTTATAAGTTTCCTGCCTACAGAATTAATTCTCTACTGCTCCACCATCATAAATAGCAGTTTTATCATGATATATAGCAGCCTTTGAGCCCTTATTTGCACTCATCATTTATCATTTGAACTCTTTGCGCTCGACTCCCTGTAAAGTAGACTGATTGCGTTGCTCATGCCATGCATCCACATAGCAGGGAGCAGGGCAGTCTGCTACATAGCGTTTGCTTGGCTTTGTTGTTGTTTACATTCAGCAGTAGGTATACTGAGAGGGAACTGGAATCACTTGATTTATTCCTCCTAATTTAACATATTTTTACTATTTTTTAGTAATAATATATACGTAAGAAATAAATATACATAACTTGAACATATACATTTTTTTTATTTTACCTAGCTTCTTTATCATTATTTTTTGTTGTGCCGTTTCCCCCTCGTATTCAAAAGTCTGCGGGGAAAGCAATATATGGTCGGTGATTGGCTGATTTTTTTGAAGCATCTTAGGGTCAATATCAGTGCATAAGTGTCCTAAAATGATCATTATTGACGTGAAATTTGGAGTCGATTTACATTTTATTTAATGATTTATTGTATTTTTCACAGATATCATTGGCAAATATTGTATTTTTTTCCATTTACTTGACATTTCAATCTATCACATAAAATAATTGTCAAAAGTACCACGATTGTCATATCGCAGAAAATAAATAGTTTTTGGTATGCTACTACCATGTTAAATAGGTGCTTTTTGCCTACATTCACGTGACGTCATATTTTTGTGACGTATGGTGAAAGACCTCTACAGGCCGTCTTACCCCCCACCACTCTTTTTATTAGTCGTCCGACTGAGCGGCCGGTTTACATGCATTCTTAGTTCTTAATTACATTTCTTAATTACCCTAGTCGAAAAATAAAGGCAGTAGTCAAGTGGTGACTACTGCTAAGTGATAATTTGAGCAGTGGTCAAGTAGTCACTGCCCAAGTGGTCGCAAGTAGTCACCAGTAGTCACTTTCAAGTAGTCACCAGTAGTCACTTTCAAGTAGTCACCAGTAGTCACTTTCAAGTGGTCACCAGTAGTCACTTTCAAGTAGTCACCAGTAGTCACTTTCAAGTAGTCACCAGTAGTCGATTTCAAGTGGTCAAATTAAACGGTTTTTTAGTATTTTCTCACGATATATCCGTCTATCATCACGATGCAGTTTTTTCCCGTTTAAGCCAACAGATAGATAAATTATAACTGGAACAAGTAAAGAAATTATTCTTTCACATTTTTAACTTGAATTATTAAAATGTAATTATAATACTTTGTAATAATTCAAGATAAAAACGTGACAAACAAATAGGACGAGAAACATCTATAATATACATACCAATTTTACGCTCCATGCAATAAAAACATTTACTTTTTTTTTAAAACTTTTTTAAAAAAAAAAAACTTTTTAAAACATTTACTTTATTAAATTATTCCTAACTTATTAATTTTAATTTAATTTCCCAAGTATTTTTTTAATTTTTTACAGCAAAATGAAAGAATAATATTTTTTAATTCATACTTTATAAATATATAATAAAAAAAAATATATATGAAAAAAAAACACGTTGATTATTAAAGATTTATAATTATTAATATAATAAATAAAATACATAATAAAATATGAACATCTTTGAAGAATAATTACCAACGGCTTTCATCTCGGCGTCTTTTTTATCAAGTTCCAAGAGCCGATAAACATTGACTGTTTAAGGCTACCTAGAACAAATAATTTGACACAAAGTAACGAGAATTTTAATAAATAACATTTCATAATACGTTTTAGGTACTGAAAAGGTACTTATCTGATGTAAAACTGCTTGAAAAACAAATTGTTCCGGGAGCTCTGCACACACAACCCCGTCTCACATGTGTTTAGTGCCACCATTTTAGATAATTTTCTTCATCACGAGAACCCCGTACAATTGACTACTTGGTAAGTGATCACTTTCTTAAGTAGTCAGAATTTTGTGACAACTAATTAAGTAGTCAAATGCTAAGTGGTCATGATGTTTCGACTACTTGCATAAGTAGTCACAAAATTCTGACTACTTACCAAGTGATCAAGATTTTATGAACACTGAGCGCCGACTACTTGCATAAGTAGTCACAAAAATCTGACTATAACTTACGAAGTGGTCGAGATTTTATGAACACTGAACGCCGACTACTTGCATAAGTAGTCACAAAATTCTGACTACTTACCAAGTGGTCGAAATTTTTTGAACACTGAGCGCCGACTACTTGCATAAGTAGTCACAAAATTCTGACTACTTACCAAGTGGTCGAGATTTTATGAACACTGAACGCCGAATACTTGCATAAGTAGTCACAAAATTCTGACTACTTACCAAGTGGTCGAAATTTTATGAACACTGAGCGCCGACTACTTGCATAAGTAGTCACAAAATTCTGACTACTTACGAAGTGGTCGAGATTTTATGAACACTGAGCGCCGACTACTTGCATAAGTAGTCACAAAATTCTGACTACTTACCAAGTGGTCGAAATTTTATGAACACTGAGCGCCGACTACTTGCATAAGTAGTCACAAAATTCTGACTACTTACCAAGTGGTCGAGATTTTATGAACACTGAGCGCCGACTACTTGCATAAGTGGTCACAAAATTCTGACTACTTACCAAGTGATCGAGATTTTATGAACACTGAGCGCTGACTACTTGATTCAGTGGTCCGACTACTTAACAAGTGGTCAAGATTTTGAACACTGAGCACCTGAGCACTTGACTCAGTAGTCCGACTACTTGACCCAGTAGTCTGACTATAGCTTGTTTTAAGTAGTCAACTACTTGTTTTAAGTCGTCAACCACTTGACTACTAGACTCATTTTTTGACAAGGGTAATCCTTACGGGAGAGAGCCCTCACTTTGCGCCCAGATTATGGCGATTTCACGGTATCTAGAGATTTGAAATTAAAAGTAAGTAAGAAATGCTAGTCATATAGAGAGCTATTATATAGTCTATATAATATTGCTCAACAACTTCTTTTCATGCACCCGCAAAAATAATATTAATACTTGCGTTTAAATTAAATATGACTTTTATAAACCGGACGACTATAAGTAAAAAAAAAAAGTCTAAGCCCATTTCTAAAGCGATATGACGTAGTATAGACTTAATATATATTTTGCATGACTGTGGAATTGGACGCTACCTTAATTAATTAATGTGAAAATATTTACATTATTTTAACATCAAATCAAGTGTATTCCTGAAATCAAAATATGTATGAAGGTTTATTTTCTGTTTATTTGTGGTTTTTATATTCTGTGACGTCATACTATATTACCAGACTTATAAGTTATAACTCAGTTCCCGCTTTGCTTTTAATTTTCTCGATATAAATATATAAGTATGACATTTATGTCATTTATCAAATAAATAAAAATAACGACAGTGTGTAAAAAAAAATAATTCATGGACATCAGACTACAATTTACTTTCATTTTTCCACGTAAATATTTTAAAATAAATATTTCCTTACACGGAGGAGAGGACCCATTTAATACTTTTAAAAATCAGGACGACGAATATCAGTGAGATGACAGTCGAAAATCCATGTGAGACGGCCTGTAGGAGACTGCTCTGGGAGACTGTCCTGCACATAGGGTAACAAAAGTAATAATAAATCGTCATAAAAAACATTTAAAATTCAATATATTGACAGATATGAAAAATCTGTTTTATGTGTAATTTGGCACATAATGTGTTTTAGCAGTTGAAATTTTCTATCCTGCTGCCATTTTTTTTATATTTATCTTGGAAAATTGTGAAAGGTGACATGGCTTGCGTTTTGCTGCTAAGAGACTTATATAAGCAATCGGGTGCAAATTCTGTTGGCTTCGGCCAAACAACGACTGCACGAAAGTGAAATTCAGTGGTAGTATCATTGTAATCTGCTCATCTACGTACGCAATGAAATATAATACATAAATTATAAAAATATAATGAAGTTGACAAATAAAAGTCAACTTCAACTTCTTGTTTTTTTTTTTGTTTTTAGTTGAAAATTCACCCTGTAATTTATTTATGTATGAATTATTTTTTAATAAAATACGTATATATAGGTATATATGAATGATAGCAAAAGATTTATATAATACATGTTTCAATCTTTTATTGTATTTTCAGCCTATGAAAGATTTAATAAATAAAATATATATTTATGTGTCTCGCTTTTATTTAAGTTAAGAATTATATACTTCATGCAGACGATTAATTACTCTTATAAAATTCGAATCTCTTTGTGGGGGGAAGAGCTTATAACCAGGTTAAACCAGCTAATATACCTAAAGTAAGAAATACAGAACTGCACAAAGATGATCTTTGGTTAATTAATTGGAGGATCATATGCCACATAAAACTTTAATTACTTTTATATATACGTACACTTTAATAAAATGATCAGCCGCGGATCGGAAACTCCAGATTTCAGAGGCTCTGGCGGAACTCTGCTTAAAAAAATAGCGCCATTAGCGCTATTAAAAAAACAATTGACAAACGCTAATATGGCAGCTCCAGATTTATTTTTGGTACGTGAGTTTTTCGATGATTGCTTTTGTTATGATACTAATGATGTATGCATATTGTTGAGTACCTTAAAACTGTTTCATACTGATTATCAGATATTCTCCATTTAAAGTAGAATATATACTATATGCCAGATAAATAATTTCAACTGTGAGTCTAAAAGAGACAGAATGACTGGAGAAGCGGAGACTTGGAACATGGACATGGAGACCAACGGCGAGCGAATGTCCAAGGCACGTTCTGATTTAGAACGCACACATATGAGATATATTAAAAGTGAGGAGTGTCCAGCCAAAATTGAGCTTCAGAAAGATTTGCAGGGTAAGCTTTGTACCATAATTTGATATTAGTTTTGTGCCTTGTATTCATATGTGCAGAATACAGATTCGACAGTATGGTCGATCAGTATCATCTCATTCAAATTCAAATTCAAAATACATAATGTACATCTCATATCATTATCATATCATACCCCGCCCAGTATAATGCATGATACATACATGATACATGTTCAGTATGATGTGCATATGCACTATAATAAAATCAGTAAATACAACTCTGTTGGTCCAGTGCTGAGACTGTTGGGTCAATATGCATACTCTCCAGCACTGGTCCAAGTTGGTCCAACACATTTGTGACAATTTTGACTTTTTGACTCTGTTTTACTGGAAAATCATAATTGCATTTGCATATTATGACAATAATGACATTCAAAGCAATTAGTTTATGCATACAGTTACAGTAAAACAAGCCTTAGATTACGCCTGAGATCACAGACTAGACATCGCCAAGGCGTAGTAATCTTCATTTTTTAAAAATTACCCACAACAAGGTTATTTTAAACTATGGAATTTTTTAAAAATATTACATGCTTCTATAATATGTATAACTATTAGAAAAAAGTATAACAAAGTAAGTTTAATTTGATTTCAAAATCGCGTCGCCACCACTTCGACCAGTTTGCACCTCTTCCAGACGAAAGCCTGGGGCCAGTGGGGCTGCATGGAGCCGCTGTTGTGACAAAACGTCGACACCAAAAATGCTAAAAACTTGAAAAAAAGTGGTGAAATTAAATAAAATAAGCACCCGTACGCATTTAAAAGTAACATTCTGGATTTATTATAGCTTCTGGAGGCGTATATAGATGTATATTCCGATCTGTCTTTTATTTTAAAACGAACGCCTTTTTTCAGCTCAGCTGATCGATTTAGTTCGATTCGGTTCGATTTAATTAATCGATTTCGAGCTCCTGTGACGTCACTATAACAAAAATCATGGCAGCGTGCATTTTCTGTTTTGGTTTTAAAGTTCGCTAAATTAATGAACATTAAACCATGATGTCAGTACTAATAACAGGTTAAAAGTCTATTAGATACTTGGGATGGCCGCTAGGCAAGCGGATTGCCGCGCCCACGGTCGTGGCATTCTCATAAACCGGCAAACTAAACTAGGGATGTGATGTTTTTTTCTAATCGAGCGCCTATCGTTAAAAAATGAAGGTCGTAACGCAAAACGGTACTATTTTCTATTCAAAATGTCTTCCATGCGTAAACTAAGGTTTGTGATACTGTATACTGTTTTGCATAGAATATGTAAGGTGTGTGCATATAATTATATACATACAGTGCACAGCCCAGTTTTGGATTTTAGCCCTGTTTTGGTTCCGACCTGCTTTTAGGCTCCTTATAGGCAAAAAAAAAAAAAATTAAAAAATAAAATTGTAACTGATTAACGAAACCCTCCCTTCCATGAAAATAACAACTGCAATACCTTGATAATTTTTTTACTGGTTCAAAAAAAATAAAAAAACGAATAAAAACAGGGTTTTAACAAATAATTCGTTTTTTTATTTTTTCTTCGCTAGTAAAAAAAATATCACGGTATTGCAGTTGTTATTTTTATAAAAAGGCTGATTTGGTTCATGGTTTACAATTTTATTTTTTTACTTTTTTTTGGCTATAAGGAGTCCAAAAGCAGGCCTGGACCAAAACCAGAACATTTTTTTTCCATGTCCCTCTACACATTTTTTTTTTTTTTTTTTACTCAAAGAGATGCTCTGATATGGAACTGAAATTATGATAAACTCAATTGCTACATTCCATTGAACGTGTTAATAATTTTTTCAAATTTTTAAGAACCCTACAGTATAACAGATCTTAGTTTACCTCTCGACAGTTCAGTAGACTAGAGGTAAACTAAGATCTGTTATACTGTAAATATGGCAGATAAAAATTGTTCAAAGTGAAAAATGTCTTAAGGGGGTCCGTTACCGGGCTGTGTGGTATACATACACATTACAGTATGCAAATGTATACTGTATGTAGCGTACAGCTCTTTTAATAACTGAATTCTTTACGTTGATATCAATGGATTCATCGTAGTGAAGCATTCATAGGTCAGTGTATGTTGCTTTCACTGCTATAGGCCACTTCACGTCTTTATATGTCACACCTGCCTGGTCCCCTCCTCCCTCCAAGACAACAGGATGTGGCTCTGTGCTTATGATGACGTGCATCAGAAACTTATTACTGTAATTGCTTTTGGAAAAGTTTAATTTTGGGCTATAAAATATCAAGGTCAGGAAATTGCTTTCAGCGATCATTGGTAAATGTTTAAAGTAGAGTGAGCGAAAAATTGACCGATGGTAAAGCTCATTCTCTTGCATGTAAAAAGTTACTTTGGAGCACCATAAATAAGCATCTGAAATCAGTTGAAACCGTCCTTCGTAAAAATTCTGAGCATTTGGGTCTAAATGTCGATGACTTCTTCCATCTACTCCATGCTAACGCTCGAAAAACGTGGCTTCTTTTTTATTCGAACTTTAATTTCTTTCGCAATCTCCCGTAAAATGTGTTTAAAAAATATTCTAAGATAGAACATATTATGGTGAATCAGAAAGTGTCATAACCTTTATTAGCCCTTCATAAAAATTTTGAGAAAATTCTGATACAATACCAAAATCCGAGGCAAATTTTCATTTCAAATGTTGCGGTCTACGGGTTAACAGCTGACTGGATCAACGGGATCAACAACACTATATAACTTCAGCAGATGCTCGTATTGCGCAACTTGCATAAATTTCTACTGCGCAGCTTTTGAGGAGCCGACGTAACTTTTTCGTATGCACATATATCGTGCGTGACGTCATTCCCGTCATGCACTGCGCACTCAACTCGCTGACTCCTCTTTAATTTAGTTTATGACTATTTTTGAGCTTTTAAATTAACCAGGAAATGAAAAATATTGATATTACAAAACAACAACAAACCTTTTCTGATGAAGTATAAAGTAAAGTATTTTCATTTCATATAAAAAATAAATAAATAATAATAATAAATACATAGCACCTACACCCCTTTAATAATAATAATATGAGCAAAAGAACATACAGTAATACAGTACACATTTACACAATGCATTTTATTTTATTTGCAAAAAATGCCTTATTGCCAAATTAAATATAGCTTATATTCTGCAAAACAAATTATATATATATACAGTAATACTGTTTACACTTTAAAATTAATAAATTATTACAGTACACGTACATAGTCTCAATCAAAACTGTCAATTTCTGACGACATGAAGAAGGTCTTGCGATTCATATAATTGAAGACAATTTGAGATTTGTGTCTGGTTTTGCAGAGCTGGGAGAAGAATGGCTCAGTTCGCAGCCTTACCACCGAAAGTTCCAGATGGTTGAGCTTCCCACAATCCTGAGCAGATCTCTGTTGGAGCACCCTAATGAGGAGGTGGCTCTTGCTGAGGTAGCAAGCGCCTTCTTAGCCCTCGCTCGCTATGCTTCGAACCTGATTGCACAACCCTGGCGCTCCGAGTTCAAGACTATTAAGGTGAGACCTCCAGAAAACAATATGAAGACCACACAGCAACCTGGCTCTAAAATAAGTGTTCATCAAGAAAGTGACAAAGCTTCAAGTTAGTTGCTGCCAACTATTGAAAATAGCACTCATCTGTACAGATGCTAAGTATTTGTGTTTTGCAGCTGTATGGAGGGTTCTACCAGCAAGAAGTTGGCTGTGTGCTGGTGGAGGTGGATCGTCTGATGATGTACATGGGCTTTGAACTGGACGACGAGCGGCACAGCTGGGTGGCGCAGCTCTCGAGGCAGCAGGCTCTTAGTGTCCTTCCTCGGGCCGCCCTTGACTACTTCCTAGCAGCCACCGAGTGTCAGGTAATTCCATCAATAAGATCAACATTGTCTATGCTACAGTCTAGAACAAGAAGTTTTCTACCAATGTTCCATTATATTTAATGGACAACCTATATGTGAGCTGTTTTTTTGCTTAATAATAAATAAAAAAAGTTAATAAAAAAAGTTAATATCCTTGACGCCATTTTACCCTTTCGGGTGTGGCCAGGTATTTAACCTTATGTGTAAGAGTTATCTTGCGACCGAGCTGGGGCTTACCAGGCTCCCAGAACCCTTTCCTGCACTCTTCTGGGCTCGACTACCAGATCTGTGAGGCCTGCAGTATTTGAACTTACAGGGGTGATCACTTCCTTCGGAAATATTCCGAGAGATGGCAGCACTGTGATCAATTGTGCCGCCGTACGTACATACAGCACGTGCCAGTAGATGGCAGCAGTGTCACTTTTTACAGCGTCACCCCTCCAAGTACTAACCACGCTCGACGTTGCTTAACTTCGGTGATCTAACGAGAACCGGTGCATTCAACGCGACAAGGCCGTATTGTAATAATAAATAATATTTATTTATTTAGGAAAAACACAACAGCATAACCATAGAACCAAACAAGTTCAAAAAAAGATTCTTGGGGAGGGAGATGGGGGGTGGGGAGGATTTCCTAACTTAGTAAAACAAAGAGAATGTAACTTTTCCATCTTTCAGCATAGGCTCCTCTTGGTTTTCAACTTTGCTTACACAAGTATAGCCACGGGTGACAAATTTTAATTATGAAAACTTTTAATTTAAATGGGAAGCTGTGACCTGCCGATTTGGTCGCAATATTCTAACTGGAGGATATTCGTATGTTGAAGATCAGCGGATTTTGACACTATTGCGCAACATTTCTGCGCAGATTTCCCGCTCCAAAATCAGAATACAAGTACCGCAAAATTTTTTAGAGTCTCTTTACTTAAACTGAGTTGGGGTTGCAAATAATATTTTAATAGTGGCAAATGTAAAAGGTTTGTTACAATAAAGGTGATTTTAAATTCAGAAACAGAGCTTGTGTTTAGAATTAACAATTTGCGATCGAAAAATTGCTCCGTATCACAGACGCCGACTACGCAGGCGCTCACTTGCTCGGGTGCCGGCTAGAAAATTTCCGCGCCGGCAAAAATACAGTAAAATTAGTTATTTTTTTTTTCTATATTATTTATTTTTTATTATCATTTTTTTTTTTTTTGGTAAAACGTGAATGTGAACAAAGATTGATTTTGATAAAATTTTATGAAAAATTGTCTTATAAAAATAAAACTTCAAAAATTTTTCTTCGAAACACATTTTTCATACATAGATTTAATTTATTTAAAATGAGTCCAGTTTTATAATTAAGTATACAATAATTCTATCATTATAGTTATGTAGTATTTATTATCAAATTATTTATGTTTTTGTATACTGAAGACAACAATTTAAAATATAGAAAATGTTGTGAACATTCCCTGCATGATGTTCAGCAAAGAAATTAAAATCATATGGGATTTTATTATTTTTTAATTAATTATATATTACAGGTATATTAATATTACACCTTACAATTTTATTGTTAGTTTTATTGTTATATATACTCATTTTATTGTCTAATGTATAATACTGGACATGTCTTTAAATTTATTATTAAAAAAAAAAAAACGAATTTTGCATTGTATTGTAGTTATTGTGCAGTATATTCCTAGAGCAATAAATTGATTTTCCTCTTTTGAAAATTTAAATATAAATATTTTTTCTTGCTCGCACAACAGTACATCTTCTAAAAATGTGCTCTATTTTACTATTTCTTTTAAAGAAAATAGTTACAAAAATACTGTAACTACATGATTTACAAATATAAGAAATTTCCTGCAATTTTCATAGAAAAAATTGACAGGCCACGCCCCTTTTTTAACAAAATCGCGCCTCCGGCGAGGGTTTTGCCCCTCGGGGCCCCCTATGATTTTTGAAACTCCATTTTGAGCACCGGCAGGATTTTTGACAAGTCGGCGCCTATGCTCCGTATAGGATCTTACGTACGCCCAATCTTTTCTTGTAAGTAAATGGTAGGACATGACATGAAGGTTACATGACGTCATCATTACAGCTTCCCATTACTTGAAGGGTAAGATAGTGTATGTACTGTATGTGCAATGTTAGTTATTTCTCCTCAAAAAAAAAAAAAAAATAATAAAAAAAATAAAAATAGTTAAAATAACTAAAAAGTAAAATGTTCTCCTCTATGTCCTCTATCAGCTCTTAAAATATTGTGAATACGAAATCAAGCCAATTTATGAGCCACATGTTTTGAAACTCAACACACCTCTTAATTTACAAATAATTTTAATATTTAGTCTCTAAAAACTGGCGTGGTACTCCCAGTGCGGGATATTTTGATAATTGATATAGAGTTATAGTCCAGCAAGCAAGAGTTTGACCACGGAAATGACGTAATTTCAATATTTTTTGCTTCTGGTTGCCATGGTATAACCCGCAATCGGAAGTGCCCGTACGTCATTTCCGTCAATTTCCATGATCGAACTCTCGCTTGCTGGACTATACTGTCACCTAAAACAGCTGTGTTAATATTAATATTTAAAAAAAAATCATGGATAATAGTAAGTAGTATCTAAAAATCTGTGGAAGTTACAACAATAGCAATTTTAGATTCATATATAATATATATAATATATGAGATGTAGTTGCGCTTATGTGTTAAGCATTTTGATAAAACTCTAACTTTAAAGAAGGATACCTTCAATCCCATCCTATTTATGCTTACAATATTTTTATTCTATGTTTTTTAATGTTAGTTTATTTAATTATATCACTGAAAAAAAAAAAAAATCTTTCATTAATACCCATGGAGACTAGCAACACTAGCAAAATAAGGAGAAGTAAAGGAGATAGTCATCAGTGTGACATGGCAGTCAACAGTGATCCTATTGCTTGAGAGTCTCTTGACACTCAACAGACGGAAACCCTACGCTACATCTTTTCAATGGACTCGACATTGGCACGTTGTTACTATGATGTAGTAGTTAACAACATTATTATTACAGCAATCAAAATCAACTAAAATTAGTGTTACTTAAAGTTGGAATTCATCTACACGTATAAATTGAGGTGTAAGTAAAGAGTTTGATATTATGATGAAAGAAGTGACTAATTTTATGTACTGTATAATTGTACCGCTAGTCTTTACAGTAACAAAACAAGACTGTTGTGGCTAATTATTTTCTTTTTATTGTTGCAGTTGATGTCTCGTATCATGAGTGCAGTTAGTGCCCGCCAGCCACAGCTGACTTTATTCCACGTGGTAATGTACCGCCGAGATTACGTGGGAAGTTGGCAGGTGTGCGTGCGTGGCTTGCTGTACGAGTCACGTGCTCACACGTATGCTCTCTCCCAGACTGCCACCACGCCAATGCCACATGTGCCCCCCATTGCCCCACCCCTAAGTTATGGGTACTGCATGTATCAGCCTGTAGGGCAGCAACCCTTGTACCCTGGCCAACCACAGCAGCAGGCCCCCGCTACATACCCTCTGATGGAAGTGCCCCCTCCTCCCCCTCCCCCTGCTCAGTACGTACATGAGTACCTATACAAGCCCTCCTATTTGGATGTGCACAGACTGCACAGCCCTTCTCCTTACATGTACCCTGAACATCAACAGCAACAGCCCCCCTACTATAACCCTGCTCCAGTATATCAGCCTTCGTTTGAGTATCAGATTAACTCTGCAGCCAACATTCCTCCTCACCTCCTATACGATCAGTCTGCTGTTCTCATCGACTTCAGTGCTCCACAACCTCGATACGAGCAGCTGCCTCTTTCGCCAAGCTCTCCTCCTTCCAGACAACAACAACAGCAGCAGCAGCAGCAGCAGCAACAACAACAGCAGCAGCAGCAACAACAACAGCAGCAGCAGCAGCAGCAGCAGCAGCAGCAGCAACAAGAGAGTCACAGTAGCAACAATTTTGCCTCACACAACGGCAGGCAGCACGAGGTTGACAAGCCCCCAAAGTCGTTGCATCAACACTCCCGCCCTAAGCATGCAAAACACTCACCACCAGCTCCTACAACTCAGCCTACGCTCTCACCGAAAACCAATTCTGATGATGAGGATCACTCGTGGGAATACGTATTTCGGAACCTAGAGATACAAGGCTACAACAAGGACTTGGGAGAGAGGGGAGATCTGCTGAAGCCATCCTCAAAGAAAGCATCCATTAATATAAGAAAACCAGTTTTTGATGAGAAAGCAGCCAAAGATAAGTTAGAACTAGATCGTGCAAAAGTCAAACCAATTCAATCACGCACACCATTGTCATATAAAGACAAATTTGTTATTTACAAGAATAATGATACACTATTACCTAATGCTGAATCAGTGTCGCCTCCTACACTTGGCAAACATCACAATTCCAACAACAACAATAATATTAATAATAACAACATTAACAACAAGCCAAAGAATGGTGAAATGGAGTTGTCTGCTGCGAGTGCTGACGGGGCAGGGAGTGGCTGGGACTGCCACGCTTGTACGTTCCTCAACGACTCGTCCAAAGCGGTTTGTTCCATGTGCGGCAAATCTCGGCAGCCCTGTTCCGAGGCGCGCCCCCCTAATCCAGGCCCCCAGTGCCCACAGTGCACCCTCGTTAACCCCGTGGGGCGAGACTACTGTGATGCGTGCGGAGCGTGCCTCAGACCAACCTACATCTAATCTGACTTGTCACTATTTCACTATAGTCTCTGTTTAGTTTAACTCTTACGGAGCACTACTTTGTTTGAACAGTCGCTGCTCAGTGCTGAAGCATCAAATTTCTTATACATCTGGAATGCTTGACACAAACACATCTCAAGCAAACCATTAACGTTTCAGTTTTGAGTTTTGAATTTTATTTATTAATTTTTTTTTTTCAGCACAAAAGGTAAAAAGAGGAGAAGTGACTGGACTTACCTGCCATATTTTACAGTGAAAAATTTACAACCTTGGTAGTCGTCTCTACCCTATGTACCAATAGTCCATTACATATATGTATTATGATTTCTTTAGTATCTCATTTTCAACTATTTTATTATGAGGTCTTGTTGCTTACCTGCACCGATTATATTTTAACACTTGTAGCACAGCATGCAAGATTTATGAGAATAAAGAGTTCTATTATTGTTGCCTATTTTACATACTGATGATTGATAAATCAAGGTCAAAGCTTTATTATTGTATGGTTTGTTTTTAATTTAAAATCAATATAAATAACACCAACAAAAATAATAAGAAGATAAGAACTCTGCATTTCATTTTGTAATCATACAATGAAATTTTGGATATTAATCAGAAGTTATTTTCAAAACAAGTATTGAAATATCTGAGTCTGTCAGCTTCAAAATCGTCTCTTTGTACTTTTTGATATATTCCTTATGACATCACCTGAAAGGTAGACTTTACCACAAAATGCAAACAGCCGGTTTTGAAGCTGACAGTCTCATCTGTCGTTGGACAACATACATTAAAATTTTTTATTGCAAAAATGAAAAAAAGGGTATCAAATTATGACACTCTGAATTTTTTCAGATTTTTTGGAGTCCCGGAACTATTTTTAAATAATTATTGAAGTTCTCTAAGTTATGTTGGCACCCCTGGAGCCTTAATAAAAAGGATCGGAAAAAAACGCCTATTGACGCCTCCAGGGGGCGTGGCCGCACTTACAATAATTTTTTTAAAAATAGTTCAGCACTCAAAAAAATCTGAAAAAATTCAGAGTCCCATAATTTGGTACCCTCTATTCATTTTTGTATTAAAAAAATTGGAATAAGTTGTCCATTCCTTCCATGTGAGACCACATTAATGACTGACTGAGGCAGCTAATGTTGGTGCATAGGACGAAACATACTTTAAAAAAATTCAAAAATTGAGGCGAGTGAAGAATTACAAAATTAAAGCTAAATAATGTCACCTTTTTTTATTTGTTATTTGTTTTTAAAATAGGTTTTAATAATATTGTTATTAAAATATTTAATATATTATTATTATAATATTGTTATCTGATGCCTAGCTGCATGCTGGATTAAGTAAGTCCAACATGCTGACTGTGTGCATTTGTACCCTGTATAACCAGATGTATGTTAAATTCTTTATAATGAATGTTATCTTGTTAAAACATAAAATATTGTTTTATTTTATTTTTTTCCAAACAATGGAACTTAATGTACTCTTATATTATTACATATTACTTATGCAGTTGCATTTTCTCAACTATATTATGCATAAATTGCTTTATCATTTGAAGTTTTATGATTTTTCAAGTGAAAAGTTAAGATTTACAATTTCATTTTACTATAAAATAGATTTAAATAAGTATTTAATTACTGAAATAAATTGCCAAGTATCTATCATAACACTTTTATGTTTTGCAGAATATATACTTTAAATATTTGTGCCTACATAAGTAACTGTAAATATGTACACTTAAGGGTAAGGTAATGCCACCAATGTTAAAAAAAATCCCTCTCACAAAAATTCTGAAAAAAATTTAAAATGTTCTCCTCTATACCCCCTATCAGTACCTAAAATATCAGGTATACAAATACGATCTAGTTTTTGAGTTATAAAATTTTAAAGTTGACTACTTTAACATGGAGAAATGAAACTCCCATGTTAAATTGGTCAACTTTAAGAATTCATAACTCAAAAACTAGATCGTATTTGCATACCTGATATTTTAGCTACTGATAGGGGGTGTAGAGGAGAACATTTTAAATTTTTGTCAGAATTTTTGTGAGGGGGATTTTTTTTAACATTGGTGGCGTTACCTTACCCTTAAGTAAAGAAATACTGCCAGCCAAAGCAATATAAAACACACACAAAATGTACCCTTTGCTTTTGTTTGAGTGTTGGTATGTTTTAAATTGTAATCTCTTTCCTGAACTATAACAGAACAACAATTAACAAACTGGTTATTGCGAGACCTGAGCCTGAGGATTCTCCATAATGTTCTGTAATCATACAGAGTTGTCAAGCTGGACTTAAATGCTTTGGATACACCTGGTTCATTTTACTGTTCTGTGAAAACTTCATGTTTCAGTGTATTTAATTCGATACACACTTCAGACAGTTAAAATAAAATTAACCAGCAAAATTATCACAGGCAGGTTATTTACCAAGTTGACATTTTTGGTCAATAAACTTTGGTGTCCTCAACGACATGGTGCGAGGCTGGACCTTGAATATCTTACATCATATGAAATATGTTGGCATACATTATTATGCTGTACTGTGTCAGTTATTTTGTTTACTGAATGTGGTTATTTTTTTATTATTATTATTATTTTTTTTTTGCCAACCATCTTAAACCTTTTAGTGTTAAAAAAAATGTATTGATTGTGATGATAGCTAATATTTTATTGCCTTGAGAGTAATTGTTGGCTTTGAATTTGTTATGTTGGTTTTAATCCACTAACCATTGTAACGAGAAAACTAATAGAACTTACGGTTTGTGATCTGTAAAAAGAAACAGCAATAATTCATTTGTGAGGTGTGATAACTATAAATATGTGATGTTAAGTACTGCTTGATGGTAGCTGTTAATTATTACCAGATACAAGTGCAACCTGAAATTTTCTGTTTTAAATCTCCTTATGTTATTTGCCAACATGAATTTAACTATTTTTTGTTACGAATGAGTAAACAGCTGGAGATGATGGATATCCTTTTTAGTAATTATTTAGAATCTCTGTAAATGTAATGCCACTAAAACAATAGAGCGGAATGGATTAGTAATTTTGCCAGTTGAGACAAGTCAATGGCAGTTTGGTCAGACCTTCTGCAGACTCCAAAAACACATTGACCGCTTTTGCTAGCCCAAGTCAGATAAGGATTCACATTTCTTCACAAACGTGGCACACTAAAACGTGTAACATTTGTGTGTCAACGGTTTCTAATATTACTCTATTACTATTACTTCTATTAAATTAATTATAATAACGAGAAATGCAATTCTATTTTTTGTTCTATTCTCAACAATACTTAAATATTAATCAGTTAATTTGGTTTTCTTTTTTTGTATTAAAATTTAGTGCCATTTGTTATTTTAATTGCTGTGGAGATTTATTTTCAGTTTGTTGTCAAATATCATGCAGTATATTTATATATATAATATGTTACGGAATAAGTTCCTTGTTTATATTTAATTGATTTGGAACAACACTTAAATATTATTGCTGATTTTAATACAGTTGTAATTATGTTTTGAGCAATATAAGAAATTTCTACTGCACACTGCATCGTCTTGATCAAAAATATTGAAATATTTTTATAAACTTTAAAACTTTCTCAACAATGTTGAAAATATTCAAAATATATTTATGCAGTAGAAATTCTCGTTAGACCTAAACTTTCTAAAAATGTTACAAAATAATTGTGAATAGGTTTTCTGAGAGACTTGTTGTACTTGATGCCAACTGACGCATCAACTCTGAGTTTGAAATATTCAAGGATAAGTTTTTGATGTTCTTAAAAATGTGTGAATGACCAAGAATTCCATGCACCGTTAACTAACCCCATAACACAAGATTGCTTGATGTGATCGCTCCCCTCGATTGCTTCTTATAATTCGATGATTTATTTGCTGTTGTAAAAGAAAATTATGATTAAATGCAATATATATAGGACTGTTTACATTAAGAACTCAAAAACTAAATTGAATATTAATCTTAAAGTGCCTTATGAATTTTGAAATCTAAAGTAATAATAATAATAAACTAAAATTTGTTTGAAAAATGCATAGTACTTAATAAATGTATTACCTACCTATATTATCCTGTTTCTAATGTATCATGGTCAAACTTCAATTAAAGCAATATTGAGTATATAATATATGCAGTAATAATAATAAGTAATTGTATACCATCTGAGACTGATACAAAACAAGACAATTGACATTTGTGATAAAATATGTTTGTTTGTTTTTTGTTTTTGTTTTTTTTTTAAAGATTAAAGCTAGGGATAAGAAATTAATGGACAACCTGAATTCAAGTTTTCAAGTAACTGTGAATAGAAAGCCATTTATTGCTATAATTTTTTTTCAGATTAAATATTTCTTCCCCCTTCTTACGCTATGATTTGATTTGATATGATGATTTGAGGTGAAACATGATGCTGGGACTTAATTGCGTCAGAGATTTTTAACTAAAATGATTGTGTCTAATTGTAGCGATTACATCCCAGAGTATTTGGATCACTCTCTTGAAAATTAGGGGCATTTCTTTTCTTTCAATTTTAAAATGTATTTTAGATTCATTTTTTGTCTAAAAATTGATTGAAAATAATAACTTGGGTTTGATGGAAGAGTGGGCCTGATGGCCTAAATCCCGCCCTCAATAACTAAATAACTTGAAGTCTTCTCTCCATGATGTTTGCAATAAAAACATTGATGATGTTGTCTATTCTTATTAGAATGTATAGCATATTGTCTTGTTTTGTATCTTTCAGTAGTATCTTTTATCCTTATCAATAACACTAACACTGAATGCTATAATTAATGTGAATGAACTGCACAGCAATATTTTTCATTTATACGTTACCCCATATATGGACTTTAATTTTAATTTCTTGGCTTTGGTTGCTGTATTATATTTTATTGTATTGTAATTATTGCCCAATAAAAGTATATGATAAAAAAAATAAAAAAAAAATACTATATTATATTTTACAGTCTGTTCAGTGTCTGATTGTATTGGAGGATTTAGGAGAAAATTCATGATGTCAAGCAAGCTGTAGCCCGTGCAAGTGCATCATGGGGACTTATAAGCACTTTAAATAAAAATAAAGTTAAGGGTAAGATTACGCCACCAATGTTAAAAAAAAATCCGTCACACAAAAATTCTGAAAAAAATTTAAAATGTTCTCCTCTATACCCCCTATCAGTACCTAAAATATCATGGATACAAATACGATCTAGATTTCGAGTTATGAATTTTTTAAGTTGACTACTTTAACATGGAGAAATGAAACTCCCATGTTAAAGTAGTCAACTTTAAAAATTCATAACTAAAAAACTAGATTGTATTTGTATACCTGATATTTTAGCTACTGATAGGGGGTGTAGAGGAGAACATTTTAATTTTTTTTCAGAATTTTTGTGTGAGGGATTTTTTTTTAAATTCATATATATATATAAAATGGTTATGAAGTGTTATCATAATTGTGTTTGTTTTTTCATAGATGTAGAAATCATAAATATAGTATAATATGTATAATTTTATATATATATATAATTATAAAAAATTATTATATATGTATATCTGATATACTAGAACAATTTTATTATTGTATATGAGAAGAAAAATTGCTCCTTCGGTCTATAACAAACATCATCATGAAGGTAAAGAATGTATTATATATAAAAATATTAATATAATATATATATATTATACTGATCTTAACTTTGCCATAATTCATGTGTGCATTCTTGCAGTCAATAATATGTCCAATAATATAAATAATGTGAAGTGCAATGGAAAAACAACATAAGTAAAAACATTGTAAATTAATATTCAAATTAATGACTAGCTCACACCTTCTTATAAAACTATCCATTGTTGCAAAATTCAAGGCCTGAAATTTTATATGACTAGTATCATCATTATATTCCTTTACTTAATCTGTTACAACTATATAAGTACACTTCATTTTCCTTAAAAAAAATAAATAAATAAATAAATCTCTGCATAATGATGGTTGCACTCATTTTGTAACCCATTCATGAATCTTTTCAAGACAATTCAATAGATCCTCCTGCAATGTAACATGATAAAATGGTATCACGTGTGCATCACACAGCTCCTTCTAAGCTCCTGATACTAAGCTATAAGTGACCAACTGTTCATTGCATTCATATATATAGCTGCTATAATTCAAGTTACTGAAAGAAAATATAATATATTGTGCATATATGATATATTATGCCAATCTGTTGCGCAGTGGATGCATGCTTGTCTGTCGCTCGGGTTTGCTCTCAGGTGCAGGTGGCTTTTACATTGTAAATGCCTCTGCGCTTCGAGTGTGTGCTCGTGCTTTTCGAGTGATGGCGCTCGCATGTCCTTAATTTGCTGTGCTGCTGATACGGATATAAGGATTGGTGTGTAAGGCTTGACAGGTCTATGCATTGATGCTCCGGCTAGTTTTGGCTGGGGTTGTAGTGGCCCACACGCCATACAAAGGAAATCCTGGTCGGGACAGTTCACCATTCCACCGCATACTTTCATCCATTTCTATTAAATCACTATTAAATGCCCATTGTGTGATGTCGTAGAACTCATTTTCATAATTATATAAATTGCAATCATAACAGTCACTATAATATATAGCATTATACGGTACTTTAATTATTATAATAATTCCTTCTTCTTTTCTTGCTACACTCCCCCCTCCTCCCCTTCCTCCCTCTTTTATATTAGAAAAGAGCAGGATGGGCTGACTGCATGATGGTCTAAATAATTAAAGTTTTATTTCCCCTTATATTTTGATTTAATCTCTTATGTTAATAGCTGTAAAGTTTTGCAACTTTTTATGTATTTAATTATAGCTCTAATATACAGTATATACTTACCGTGAGAGGTTTCTAGGGCTGCAGATGTGTGTATAATATTATTGCTGTCGTTCCTTTATTATATTGATGGACATAATGTGGTTGTACTTTGCTTTTCCACATCATTGATTAATTAATTTGATTATTAATACGAGTCTTTCACCATATATGTCACAAAACAATTTGACGTCATAATTGTGTAGGCAAAACATTGTCAGCGGCATAGCAAAAGAGTGTTACATTTAAGTTGGTCTCGAAATTAATTTCTCTTGACGATTCGTATCATTTTTCGTAGAATTTTCTTTCATAAATGGTGACAAATTAAGAAGAGCCAATGCTATATAGTGACAAAAAATATTTGGCGACCAAAACTGTTATGAGAAAAGAGATGTTGTGAGTTATATTAACATGTACAGCATAGGATTTTAGGGTTTTCTGCCTACATCCCGAAGCTCTTCGGGCGGCTTCGGGCATCTCCGTTCTACCCAAAATGTAAACATGAAATTCCCGTATTTGTGTTTTATTTATGTCAATTTGTGCCATGCATACTTGCATGAATTTCCTTAATTTGATAATTTGAATCATGGAGGAAATAGACGCATATAATTTATCCATGATTTGAATGTTTTAATTTCTTGAAGGCATTGACTGCATTATTTGTATTTTATATTGTATATATATAATGTCGTTAGTTAAGCAATTTGCACTACATGAATTGAAGATATATATGCTATTATATATTTTATTTGTGAATTAGAATCCTGTTGATGAACATAAATAATTATATCAGTATGTTATTTATACATGTGTGCCATAATGCTGCAATTTAGAATGAATAGACTCTGAAAAATAAAATGCTGCATGTATATATATATATATATATATATATATATATATATATATATATATATATATATATATATATACATACATGCTATACATAGACTGTTTTGTTTCTCTTTAATAAAAAAAGTGAATTAATAATTATATAAAATATTTGCAAAAAATATAGTTCTTTTTAAATAAACCTAAATAATTAATTATATATTTTATATAGTTAATTATAAAATATGTAAAATTGAATTATTTTACATAATTAATGCCTAGATATATTTATATATTTGTATCAAAAAACCTCTATAATTAATTGTCTCTATATTATATATTACTTCTAGAGGGCAAAAAATTATAATAGGGTAATTAAGGGAGCTGCATAGGCCATACAATTGAAGTACATCCAATTAATACACACATTGACTAAATTAAAAATTTATTATTCTTAAACTATTATAAACTATCGCTCCGTATAATAAATATAATAAATATTATAAATATGCTACGAGGGTAATTAATGTAATAATAATTATATTGCCCCTGCATATAATATATCCTCTATATATACTGTATACATATATATATATATATGTATACAGTATATATAGAGGATATATTATATTATATACATATATATATATATATATATTATATACATATATATATATATATATATATATATATAATTATATATATATATATATATATATATATATATATATATATATATATATATATATTAATTTTCACATGTTACAAAAGTTACCGAATGAGAAGCTTTAATATAGAGGCTTCAAGTCAGCTGATTTTTCGGTGATCCCATGCAACCCGCTATATATAGCTATATTTTTTACATAGATTTGGTATATACCAAATCTATGTAAAAAAAACGTGAATTCGTTTTTTCACTAAGAATAAGATATTTTAGGGAAAACTCCTTTACGGAACTTTGGTCCAAACTGAAAAATAAAGTAGATAATTCAAGATTTAGATTTTTTACTTGATTTATAACCGAGAAAAGTTAAAAAAACACTTTGCTTCATTTTCAAGTGCAAGATGGACCCAATAAGGTCCCTCTACAGATGTAGACGAGGGACCTTGAGATGGACCTTAATTAGCGACAAACAGTTGCGCAGCGAGAGCGCATCACTTGAAGCCTCCATTGACGACATTATTTCTCTCAGCCCCCAGCCAATGAAAATCTAGCGCGCGAACTGCGCGCGACGACATGTTCTATCAAGCTTTTCCTATCCTTTTTAACCCAGCGGTACCTATACTATTATAATTTTTTTCGGTGGTTCTTATGAAGGGCAAGATTAATAATTAATAATTCATATGAGCCACGGGAAAGATCACTTTACACGACATAAAAAATATTCGAGATTTTGTGCAGCATAGAATTTGAATGAAAAAATAAATAAGATTTTTTTATCCTAACAATTAAACCTAGCTTTTATGGAGCGATGTCAGAATGCGGCGCTGCGGCATTTTTAAGTTGAAGCTTTTGTCATTTAGTTTTTTATATTTTATAATAGCTAGTGATATGATACAAAATAAATACTTTGTATAAATTAATGCATTAATACACGCTTCCCAGAAACTTAAGGCTTAACCTGAGAAATTTGGACGAAAAATTCGCTACAACAGATTTTCTTCAAATTAATTTGGTGGACTTACAACAATCGTCAAATTAGCTCGGAATTTTTTCGGAATTTTTTAACCGTTGGTTTAATTATAATTAATTTATTTAAATGAGAATTTTGTATCCTTCCAATGTTAAATTTGTTAATTAGCATTGCAAAAAAACTATACAACAGATTCTTTTACTTTTTTTTTTACTAAAACCTAATTTTTTAGACTATTTTTCTGAATTGTGTTCATATATTTTGAACCGTGGCGATGATCGTTTCCTATATGTGATGAGAAATGTGGCAACGTTCTCAAGGACTGTTGTCACCACCCCCTCCTAAAAATTTATGCGCATTCCAATGCAAACAGTGTTGCCACTATAGCCACGCCTCTTGACCTTGACAGACAAATTCTCAGGTTATACCTTAATAAATCGATCAGGACGCAGTCTCTGATCAGGACGGAATCGCGTATAAACACAAACTTAAATTCCCGCCATTTTTTCTATAACATATCGAACATATCGATCGTATCGATCATGGTAATGGATAACATCAGCGCCTGCGTCGATCTCTTCTTGCCTAGTAGTCCCGGATCCCGGATCGGGCCTGTGTTAATTCATGGACAGTCAAAATAGTTCAAAATATGTACACTTCAACGAAGAGCGCTGCAGTACTAATCAAAAAAGTAGAGGTACCAACAACATAAAATATTTCTAAATCTGTGAACTCACATTTTAAGGCCATAATAATAATTATTTGCACAAGTATATTATGTGTAAAAAATTAAATATTATTTGCAGTTTTATTAAAAAAATTAAAATACAATTTAAATAAAATCAAAAAATATTTTAGTTTTCAATTTTATATTGGCACCACGTTAATTTCAAAATTCGCCGCGCAAAATTGTAAAAAGACGATCGCAACTGATAGTTTAGTAGCGCTCTGAGAGCATTTGCGTCAATAATTAGAACTACGCTGCAAGATATCCCACCAAACACCAAATCGCTTAGTGCAAGGCAAGAATCTGAAGAATCTATCGACGCAGGCGCTGTTGTCCATTGTAATCGTTGTAAACAAAGAGGGTTGTAAACACAACTTTGAACACAACTGTGTGCTTGAGTGCATATGGCTGATGTTTAAAAAGGTATTTAACATAATTATATTTTGATATATTTAATTAATTTATAAACTATTTATTGCATTTAGATTAAAGATTTGAGAGTGAAATACCAAAATATTAGGGGTTTTGATGGCAGACAAAGAGGGACCCTGCTTGGCGGGCCGCGGGAACAAAAACAAAAGCGACTTTATCCATGAAGCCTCCCTCATGTTTCTTCTCGTTTTCATTTCAGGTAGATCACTCGATGTCCTCGCACTCAACCAGGCAGAGATTTTTGCACAAACACTGACTGTAGATATTCTTCTTTAATTAACGTCCTTAGCTTTTCAAGAATAATGAAAATAAAAAAGCCAATGGTAAGTTGTAAATATGCATACAGCAAAAAGCATTTCTTGTACAGTACTGTATGCATATGAATATATATGATATGCATTATACTGTATGCATACGCATACACACCAATCATACCCCACATAACGCACGTATCTAATGGATATTTTTTTGGAAAATATCCAGATAATCTCTATCAAAAATATCCAGTGTATCTAAAATATATCTTGATATAATCCAGATTTAATTAGGATTATTTTAGGGTAAATGTTAATTCTCTAAAAATTAGATATCAATATAATATATATCTTAATTCTTTGTATCTTGTATACAAATAATAACCAGTGGATATCCATCCAATATCTCATACTTTTATTTATATAGCTATTCAAATTTCATAGGAACATGAAAAAATATGGAAAAAAAACATGTTTATTTACACACAAATAAAATTAAATTTCTGATGTGATATATTTTATAATGGGAAGCTGTGACCTGCCGATTTGGTCGCCATATTCTAACTGGAGGATATTCGTATGTTGAAGATCAGCGGATTTTGACACCATTGTGCAACGTTTCTGCGCAGATTTCCCGCTCCAAAATCAGAATACAAGTACCTCGAAATTTTTTAGAGACTCTTTACTTACACTGAGCTGGGGTTGCAAATAATATTTTAAATTGGAGTCAGCGAGTTAAGTGCGCAGTGCATGACGGGCATGACGTCACGCACGATATATGTGCATACGAAAAAGTTACGTCGGCTCCTCAAAAGCTGCGCAGTAGAAATTTATGCAAATTGCGCAATACGAGCATCTGCTGAAGTTATATAGTGTTGTTGATCTCGTTGATCCTGTCAGCTGTTAACCCGTAGACCGCAACATTTGAAATGAAAATTTGCCTCGGATTTTGGTATTGTATCAGAATTTTCTCAAAATTTTTATGAAGAGCTAATAAAGGTTATGACACTTTCTGATTCACCATAATATGTTCTATCTTAGAATATTTTTTAAACACATTTTACGGGAGATTGCGAAAGAAATTAAAGTTCGAATAAAAAAGAAGCCACGTTTTTCGAGCGTTAGCATGGAGTAGATGGACGAAGTCATCGACTTTTAGACCCAAATGCTCAGAATTTTTACAAAGGACAGTCTCAACTGATTTCAGATCCTTATTTATGGTGCTCCAAAGTAACTTTTTACATGCAAGAGAATGATCTTTACCATCGGTCAATTTTTCGCTCACTCTACTTTAATAGTGGCAAATGTAAAAGGTTAGTGACAATACGTGATTTTAAATTCGGAAACGGAACTTGTGTTAAGAATTAACAATTTGCCATTGAAAAATTGCTCCGTATAGGATCTTACGTGCACCCAGTCTTTTCTTGTAAGTAAATGGTAGGACGTCATCATGACGTCATCACAGCTTCCCATTAAAAACTTCCATAAATATTTTTTACATTTTTTGTTTTGCTTACATGCATGGAGAAAATAGACAGGAGCGCACTCTATTGGAATCCGCCATGTTATGAAGGGAGATAAGAGTGTTAACCGATACTATCAGCTCTCGCGGTAGATTTTGGAAACAGAGAGGCTGACAAGCGCGCCATCTCTAGGTGATAAAAGGACTGAACGTAACATCGTAAAACAATGTTAACTCCGGGTTGCGAGATCCGAAGTTCGATGGACGATTTACATTATTTTTTATTGCTAGACAACAGCTCAAATCACCGCGAAATGAAAAATATTCTCACATACCTTATTAAATTTCCAGTCTTCTACATGTGTTCTGGATACTCCAAGGCACAAATTTCACTGCCAAATAATTTACCGAAATAGCTTGTGTATTTGCAGGATTGCACCTATATGCATCACCCACTTATCTATGCTGTATTTAATTTCTGGCGTGATCTAAAAGGACAAAAAGCCCCTTATCGTTAATGGTAATTAAGATTGAAGCTAAAACAAAAAAAAAATTGCACAATCAAGCCAATTTATTGAGCAAATGGAAGGTAATTAATTGACGTACGTGTTCACGAAAACTTCACAACATAAACATGTGAGCGGAAGGCTGGCGGCAGCGAGCGAGCACTGCGAGCAGCCGGAGCAGCTAGCGCAGCAGAAGAGGGGAGGTCGGGGGAGGTAGAGGAGGGAGAGAGGCGGGAAACGTTCTACAGCGGATATTTTGTAACTTTTATCAAATTTTATTTGCGTATTCTTAACTGCAGCATAACAAAATAACCCTTATAGACAAGCTCTGATCTGTTGAATTTGTTTGAATATTAACAAAGTTCAATGACTTTATGTGTTTGTATTAAATTTGAAGTCTTGTAAATATTTATGTAATTATAGTAATAAAATTAAAACCATTTTTCATTGAAACAAATTTTTTTACTACATCGATCATGATCCCGCTCGTTAATTCATTTTGATGCCTTTCATAAAATCGATCGAAGTAACTAAGATGCACACTATATTAAGGTCGATTTTCCTACCGGTTGCCATGATAAACTAGCATTATATAATATATTATGGTGAATGGAATTTTTAAAGTCCTTTATTCAATTAAAGTTATTTTTCATTTAATGAAATTGACAGTGCACAAAAATTATAAATATGTGCGTTTTGGATACTCATTTTCACTTTCCATTTAATGGTAACGTAATAACGTAATAAAAATAAGATGTAAATTTTAGTGAAAATTTTTTTCAATAAAAAAAAATATATGTTTATAATTTTTGTGCACTGTACTCAATTTCAATAAATGAAAAATAACTTTAATTGAAAAAGACTTTAAAAATTCCATTCACCATAATATATTATATAATGCTAGTTTATCATGGCAACCGGTAGGAAAATCGACCTTAATATAGTGTGCATCTTAATTACTTCGATCGATTTTATGAAAGGCATCAAAATGAATTAACGAGCGGGATCATGATCGATGTAGTAAAAAAATTTGTTTCAATGAAAAATGGTTTTAATTTTATTACTATAATTACATAAATATTTACAAGACTTCAAATTTAATACAAACACATAAAGTCATTGAACTTTGTTAATATTCAAACAAATTCAACAGAGCTTGTCTATAAGGGTTATTTTGTTATGCTGCAGTTAAGAATACGCAAATAAAATTTGATAAATGTTACAAAATATCCGCTGTAGAACATTTCCCGCCTCTCTCCCTCCTCTACCTCCCCCGACCTCCCCTCTTCTGCTGCGCTAGCTGCTCCGGCTGCTCGCAGTGCTCGCTCGCTGCCGCCAGCCTTCCGCTCACATGTTTATGTTGTGAAGTTTTCGTGAACACGTACGTCAATTAATTACCTTCCATTTGCTCAATAAATTGGCTTGATTGTGCAATTTTTTTTTTGTTTTAGCTTCAATCTTAATTACCATTAACGATAAGGAGCTTTTTGTCCTTTTAGATCACGCCAGAAATTAAATACAGCATAGATAAGTGGGTGATGCATATAGGTGCAATCCTGCAAATACACAAGCTATTTCGGTAAATTATTTGGCAGTGAAATTTGTGCCTTGGAGTATCCAGAACACATGTAGAAGACTGGAAATTTAATAAGGTATGTGAGAATATTTTTCATTTCACGGTGATTTGAGCTGTTGTCTAGCAATAAAAAATAATGTAAATCGTCCATCGAACTTCGGATCTCGCAACCCGGAGTTAACATTGTTTTACGATGTTACGTTCAGTTCTTTTATCACCTAGAGATGGCGCGCTTGTCAGCCTCTCTGTTTCCAAAATCTACCGCGAGAGCTGATAGTATCGGTTAACACTCTTATCTCCAGTTTGGAACCCTTCTTGGGAATCCTTCTATATATTATCCTTGCTTACATGCCTTTTACAATTAACTTTCATTTTCAATACAGTATTAATTAAGGTAGAGATAACACGGATCAGCTGGCCCAATGCTAAAAAAATTCCATTCATAAAAATTATGAAAAAAAATTAAAATGTTCTCTACATCCCCTATCAGTAGGTAAAATATCAGGGTATACAAAAACGAGCTAGTTTTCGAGCTATTAATTTTTAAAGTTGACTAATTTAACACGGAGAAATGAAACTTCCATGTTTCATGGAATGGGATTTTTTTAGCATTGGGCCAGCTGATCCGTATTATCTCTACCTTAAATGTAGATTAATATTATAAAATTATAGGTACACATAAAAGTTGTCAACAAGAATCAGGGGCAGGTCTTCAGATTTTGTGGGCCCCCGGCAATTTTCAGAGTGGTCTCCAAAAGCCGTGGAAACAACACAGGAGCTCTGCATGATATTCTGATATTTCTGATAATTAAAAATTAAATTGCGTGATACAGTAAAATTAATTTAGAAAATTTACATACTGTATCTGCACTTTATGCTATAAAAAGAAACAATATTATAACAACCAAACAATACAAACAATAGCTATGGTGTACAAAAAATAAGCTTTCTTCGATAAATATATTAATTTATGCATAATGTATACACATTCACTATTATCCACTCAAGATCTTCGCCCCTCCGTCATCTTAGAGTTAGACCTTGCAGTGTCTTCCTCGACTCCTTGCGCATGTCAGTACACCATTTGCTATTATACATCCTGCATGAGATTTTTTTTTTTGCATATTTGGTTAGGGGACCTGAAGTTATATAATTGTGTGTTACATATAAACTTGTCAATTTTTCCAGATTTTTTGTAACCTGCTTTTTTAGTCCCATTTGATTAAATTGTAAACCTTAGCAAATTCACAAAAACTCTGAAAAAAAAAAAAAAATTGAAGAGACATATTTTAGTACCTAAAGCCATAGAAAAAATTTCAAAATAATTATTCGAGATGATTTTTTTTTTAAATTAATATTATTATTATTTCATTTTCAGCCTGGGCTTTAAGGCTTAACCTGAGAAATTTGGACGAAAAAGGTCGTAAAGACAGATGTTCTTTATATTAATTTGGTAGACTTACAACAATCGTCCAAACAGCCCTGATTTCTTTCAGAATTTTTTAACCGTTGGTTTAATTATAATTAATTTATTCAAATGTGAATTTTGTATCCTTCCAATGTTAAATTTGTTAATTAGCATTGCTAAAAAACTGAAAGACAGATTTTTTTTTTTTTTTTTTTTTTTTTTTTACTAAAACCTAATTTTTTAGGCTATTTTTCTGAATTGTTTTCATATTTTTCGAACCGTGGCATTTATTGTTATAAATTGATTGTTGATTTTTATAAGAAATGTGGCAACGCTCTCAGGGACTGAAGTTACCACCCACTCCTAAAGTTAGCTTCGCATTGCTATTGCAACAGTGTTGCCACGATTTTTTACAGTGTGACCTTGATAGACAAATTCTCAGGTTATACCTTAATTCCCATGGAGAGCCAAACCAAAAACTAAATTTAAAAAAATCGGCTCGAATAGTTGTCTTGAAATTTTTACTATGGCTTTTAAGTACTAAAATCTGTCTCTCAATATTTTTTCAGAATTTTTGTGAATTTGCTTAGGTTAACATTAACATGTTAATCAAATGAGACTAAAAAATCAGCTGATTCACGTTATCTTACCCTTAAAAAAACACACAATCTGTTGCTGTGATGACATGGTCATGCAAATAATTGGCATGCAGGCATAGCTAGGGAAAGATGTTGCATGTATGACATTATAATTAAGGGAAATTCTCATCTCCTCAGTTTGTCTATATAATATATTTTTTTAATTAAACTCAATTGGGTACTTCATAGACTTCTACTTACTAATTACACACCTCTACTCCTTAATTTTGAGTGTTAGGATTTAAAGTTCATAAACATGTGAAAAATGTTGAAAATAACTTGATCGAGATCCTATATTCAATAAAAAAAATCATGCAGGTTGTCCATTTAGTCGCAGTGCCTGTGTCTGAATTTTTGTGATAGTAATTTGAAACATAAGAAAAATTAAAAAAAAAAAAAAAAAACTGTAAAACTGAAAATTAAAGTAAAGTGCGCACGAGAAAAAAAAGTTGAGTTGGTGCTATCTAAAAATAATTCAAGTGGTCCTCCATATGGAACTGAAATCCAAAAATTCCATCTCAAATAGGTTCTCCAGAAAAAAATACCAAAGTCTGAATGAGCGCGTCGCTTAACATTGGGCCTTACCTGACAAAACCCCTCGATTATCTCAAAAAAATACTGCGTTCAGTGGTATGCAAAAAATATAGCGATGTTTTATGACTTGAGCTTTAACCATATGCAAATTTTGAGCATTTTTTTCGAATCAGTTTTTCTGTAAAAAATCTTTGAAATTTCTTATGATAATTTAACATGGACGATTTTCAAGATTTTCTTACGGAAAATCTGATTCGAAAAAAAATGCTTAAAATTTGCTTGTGGTTAAAGTTCAAGTCATAGAACATCGCTATATTTTTTTCATACCACTGAACGCAGTATTTTTTCGAGATAATCGAGGGGTTTTGTCAGGTAAGGCCCAATGTTAAGCGACGCGCTCATTCAGACTTTGGAATTTTTTTCTGGAGAACCTATTTGAGATGGAATTTTTTGGATTTCAGTTCCATATGGAGTACCACTTGAACTATTTTTAGATAGCACTAACTCAACTTTTTTTTCTCGTGCGCACTTTACTTTAACAGCGTTTTATCTCTCTCTCTCTCTCTCTCTCTCTCTCTCTCTCTCTCTCTCTCTCTCTCTCTCTCTCTCTCTCTCTCTTATTATTAATATTATTATTTTTTTTTTTGCTATAATTGTTACTATTATTAAAGAGAAGATGTCTTCAAACCAAGGATTTTGTATGTATGGATAGGTTATCTGTATACCAATAGCATTAGAGCTACTGAGGCAAATCTCCAACGTAAGATGGCGACCGAGCGCAACCATCTGCATTGTAAATTGTATGGAAGTTCCCCAACGTAAGATGGCAGACATCCCATTGTTTACTGTTGTAACCGCCACCCAATTCCTCCTCACGACTGTGCCTCACCGACGGCAGCACCATCACCTATCCATATATACAAAATCCTTGCTTCAAACCAATTAACCTATTACTGACTACCTTTTGCCACCTACAAGTACAAGGGTCATGCCCCCTTGGCCCCACTTTTGTTACACCCCTTGCACGATTTTGACCCCTATTATTTCGGTGCGTCTAGGGGCTGTGCCTTTCTGGAAAATATGCCCTTTAAAAGCATGGATCCAAGTTTAAGTAAGCCCATAACGTCCCATCCTCCCCAAGAAGTTTTGGATTTAAGAGAAGTATGCATCAGCAATAAAGTTTTTTAGTGTCATGCATGACCTTAATTATCAGGTCGGCCCTGCCCTTTTAGATATGTACCCGAGTGATTGCTATTTATGTAATCAAATGTAAATTATTATGGAGCAGCAGTTCTATATCAATTTTATATTATAATTAATTTAATATTAGAGTACATACAGTAATATTATGATGCAGACTTTTTCTTCGTGAAAAAATTGGTGCAATCATTTATGGTAAAAATTATGTTTAGCTTTCTTTAAAAAACTACTAATTAATGCTAGAATACATTTAAATTCATTTGACATTATTCTGAAAAATTACAAGGTAAACACAACAATTTTAAAGGGATAAAATTATATTAAGAGGGTGGCTTACTTTGAAGTCAGTCGCTATTTCCACCAAATGCCGTCTTCTACTACAGTGACACCAAGCTTTCATGTTGTAGGAGCTCATTTGATTGGCCAGCTGCTGTAAACTCTGCTGTACTCTTCTGGCGTAATGGACAACATACATGAAAAAGTTTTATTGCAAAAATGAAAAGAAGGTACCAAATTATGCTACTCTGATTTTTTTCAGATTTTTTTGAAACCCAGAACTATTTTTAAATAATAATTGAAAGTCCTGTGATTTCAGTTGGCACCCCTGAAGCCTTAATAAAAAATATATAGACTGGACGCCTATTGACGCCTCCAGGGGGCGTGGCCGCACTTTCAATAATTATTTAAAAATAGTTCTGGGTCTAAAAAAAATCTAAAAGAATATACAGTAGCATAATTTGGTACCCTCTATTCATTTCTGCAATAAAAAATTTTCATGTATGTTGTCCATTTTGAAGAATTGTTCTGCAGGTGGACGAAAATACTTGAGGATGATATTTCTTTAATTTGCCTTTCTTAGCCATCCTTCCACTAACCCACTTCAACTTTCGGTAACACAGGTCCACTAGTTTTACATCACTCTTTATGGCATCATGGCACATTGCATGTTCTCTTAACTGAAGAATTCATGTGAAATATGATGCCACTTTTACTGCAGCAAAATCATCGTCCCGACAATATAAGTACAAAACTGTAAGCAAAATGAAAATAATTTTATATGCAATATATGAAATTTAGTTGAATATGGTCACTCTTACTTTATATTTTCTATACCTGTAACTAAAGATAGTAAAGATGTGCTGTAGTGTCATCCATGCTGGTTGTGCCGTACAATTATTACAAAGTTACTGCAGTGCAAGATTGCTTGCATGTGATGCTAGATTGGTAGTTTCAACGATCGTTCGTCAGGCGTCAGCATCCTTGCTGGTGGAGCTACGCTATGTGTGCAGTAAAAGCCAGGTATAAGCAGCATAGGACAATTTTCTTTTAAAAAATATTTAAAAATGTAAAAAAGGAAAAAGAATCAAAATTTTGAGGTGAGCAAAAGTTTGAAAATTTAATTTAAAACACTCTGTTCACGTCAAATTTTTTTATTTTCATTTTTAATCATTTATACAGTAATAAATTATTTTAATCTTTTGCCTGCATGCAGAATTCTCTACCATTTCCACTAGAATGGTGGCCTGCGCGCATGTTTTCTCTTACTGTATCTCCTGTAAATTAGACTGATTGTGTTGCTCATGCAACCACCTTATAGGTTATGTATTCCCCCTCCCCCCCCCCCCCAAAAAAAAAAAAGGAAAAAAAAAATAAATTTACTTATCTTCTTTAAATGATGAAGTTAAATGCCATAATTAACACATTAATTACTCCATACTATAATATATTGTTTTACTGTACATCCATTCATGTTACATTTCTAGATGGACGGAGAAGTTTACCACAGGGAATATATTAAAATTAAGTGTCTTGTTGGCAATTATGTGATTTAATTTAATTTTTTGAGTTAATATCAGTCAGTATGTGTGCCTTTTCTCATCACTTATCATGCGAGTGTTATAATTATGTAGACACATTTTAAATTATACGGCATGGTTGACCTACCACAGACAAACAGACGCCTAACTTTATGTTACATAACTTATGTTAGATAAGCCGAGTTAATGTCTAGTTGGACTGCCATGAGAGGGGTACTGTATCAGCTGGGGGATATGTTAAGAGATAGGGAAAACCATGTGGTCTGCCTTCTGTGCTGATGCATGCATAATGAACATTAATAATATGTAATAATATTACATATTGTACATGTACAAAAAGTAATATCATACTTGGCGTACAAAACTGTGAAGGGAATGAAGTGTTACAAAAATCCTGAATAGTTAGGCCAGCTAGGCGTCTGTTGGACTTACCAAGTCTGATCTGTTTGTAAACTGTGTTAATGCAGTGTTTACACATACTGTATGCATGCATTAGAGTATGAATAGTATGCATATATAATTATATATACTGAAGGGAATTAATTGCAGAAAACATCAAATCACAGGTTCATGTATCTGAGGTATGTATATATACCGACATACCAACTTCATGGAATATGATGGAATCATGGTCAAGATTCAGGAAGCTGGCTCATTGTCACTCTTGAATGTTTTAGTCACCTAGAGAACCAAAAAAAAATTACACAAAGCAACTGGAACTTAAGTTAAAATATTTAAGAATATCATAAGTATAAAAAATTTAACTTATCTGATCAAAAACAATCCGAAAACACTGCTACTCTCCGGTAAAAAATCACGAAAACAGTAACAAAAATATTGACGCCCACTGAGTACTGAGTTGCACTGAGTGACGCCCACTCACAGCTGGAACGTGTTGATTTTTGTAATGAAATTTGCGCATGGGCAATACCACTCAATTTTAACTTCAAAATTTTACGGCGAGGAACAAAAGGGTATAATAGACTTTTGGAGATAAAAAATTAATTGATTTAGCTCGATCGAGGTTCAGTTGAAGATTAATTATTGAACATGGAAAATATTTTTCTTTATCTGGCAGTTATTTTGAACAAAATAAATAAAATTCAGGCATTTTTTTATACAAAGACTTGAAAGTGTTCAGCTGTAAAAATTACAGATTTTAATATCTATAATAAATTTTATTATTATGCACATTAATCAGCATAATATTTTTCATAATATAAATATTTAAAAAAAAAAAAAAAATTGAACAACTATGCTCACAGTATATATATATATATATTTTTTTTCGAGTTAAAGATTCATTAAATTATTTTTTCAGCATTTATTAAAAGTGGGTGCTCGATATATATTATACAAACTGGATATTTATTTCCATATAAAATCTAGAGAATATAATATATTCTTAATATAGTCTGGATATTTATATCTATAAATAATCTGTAAAATTGAGATATTATTTGGATATATTTCTCCAGATTTTTTATTTTATGGATATAAATATCCAGCCTGTATCTACTGTTGACATAGACGATCAAGATATAATTTAGATATATATTGGATATTAGTATCCTTTGTTTTCAAATATCCAAGCAATATCCTTGTATCCAAAAAATATCCCCAAAATATCTGCATATCGGAGGAAGTGTGCCATGTGGGACTGTATGCATATGCATACTCCATACCCGTAATTATGCTGTTATGCATTACATATTTTTTAAAGTTGAAGTATTCATGTAGTAAAATACTGTGCATATTATGATGGTGGTTGATGTATGCATACAGAGAGTACTCTATGCATAATCAAAGAGGCAAATCACAACATTAAACTTTATATTATAGCTGAATAAATTGATTTAAGTTCTCCGTAAATGCCTGCTGGGGTCAAAATGTATTAGTTGTGTAATTTACTGCTGTAAGGTACTTCTTTCACATAGTCCAAATAAGTTGCGACAAAGGCTTTTCTTTCTTTAACGATATCATTCCTTTCTACAGGTGAAGCATACGGCAGTTGCCAAACTCATCACTGATGTGGACAAGGGCCTGCTGAAGAAATTCAAGATCAAGCCATGCCAAGTCAAACTGGACAAGTTCAGAGTAAGTGTATAGAACTTTTCTTATACTTTACGGTTGGGAGGAAGGGGGGGGGGGGATATATCGTCCCTCGTCCAAAATTATGAGCTATCTGCCCACCTTTTTTTTTTTTTTTTTTTTTTTTTTTTTTACAAGTTTACACCCCTATGAGCTTGGAGCTTGAGGCGGGATGTAATAGGTTGGGATAAGGGAGGGAAAAATTGGTGGCCACGATCAATTACGTGTCCCAGTTTTTGCTGAGATGAGAGTAAGTGAACCGTGGAAAACTCCAGTCAGAACTTTCAGACACTTCTACTTTTTATCAATCAACGAAAGAGATGTAGTCCAAAGCCTGGGGGACCACACACTGCACAAAAGCATACTACACTCCTACACTGGGTGGAAAACAAGACGAATTTACCCCAGGGAGGTAGCAACGTAATTTTTACTTGAAACAGTCTCACATCTAAGTACTACAACCATGCTCGATGTAGCTTAGATATGTGTAAATACTAGCAACAACACAGCAGTGCTCAATTTTGCCTTCTCCTCAATATTTCTATAAATGCATATTTTTGTTAAAAAAGTAATTAAAGTTCTCATGGGGGGAGGAATGGTGATGCTAAAAGCTGGGTGTAGTAATGGACAACTGCGGTTTATATGTATAGTACAGTAAGCATACTTCATGATTTTTTTAAAGGGACAGGGGATCATAAAAATAAGTATTTTTTATTTAAAAGTTACCCACTAACTGAGTATGAATACATGCCACACGGTGGCGAGTGCCCCAGGGTAAGCCGGTCGCGAGTAACCAAAGTGTGGAGTGCTGACGTCAGCAATCACGAAAGGCAACATTGCTGCCTTTTTTCCATGGAACTCACTTCCCCCTCCTCCCGCCCAGCCATGCTCAGTGCGATGTTGTCTTTGCAATTGCCCTGCGGCTGTCTATATTTATTTAATTTTTATAAATTCGGGGGATGGTCCGAAAACGGAAATTAACTAATTCTCGCATTAACATATCTTACAGAAACTTTTTATGCATACATGATTTTACTGTCCCATGTTCCTTTAAACTGTACACTACATGTAACAGTATTTTTATTATTTTGCCCAAGGTACACACAGTATCACAAGTAGTGGGGTGGGGGTGGCAAGCAAGGCACTAGAAGCACCATATCACAAGTGGCTGCTAACCTACAATTTGTATGCATATGATACTCCAGCATACTCCAGTGCTTGATGGTAAACAAATAAGTTACATACTTGTGATGAAAATAAATATCAGAAAACCGGTATGTAAGCATACTCGAGCCCTCATCAGTTTTCATCCTCCGTTGGTGTAGAGTATGCTTACATGCATATTATTATTTAACATACAAATTAGATGTGTAAAAATGACATCTCCGTAAGTTTACATGTAAAACATTTAAGAGTAAACACCCCTATGATCTATGACTGCAGTATATGTGCCACCATGGTGTAGCCACATTTGCCGCAGAATATAATACTCTAATCAGCATGTTATTGTCTTCAAACAGTTCTTGGTGCACTTTTAAAAAATAAATTCATATCAAAATTGTTAAGCTCACAAATTCGTGAAAACTTTGTGAGCTGCCAATCAGGTTTCCTGCAGAACAGGGTCCATTCATGTTTTTTTTTTCTCAGATCTTTCGGGAAAAGAAATAGTTTCTTAGCTTTTTCATACCTATATATTGACAGTTAATAAAACTGCAATTTTCCATTATTATGATAATGATTTTCTAAAATAAAATCTTAGATGCACTTCAGGATAAACAAAATTGAGTTTAGAACAAAGTTTAGAAAAAAATTTAGAAGAAAGTTCTCTCCAAACTTTGCCGGCCGGTCATTCTTAAAAATTAAGATGAAATTGAAGATCAAACTTCGCTTTTTGACACAAAAACATCCATGCACAAAAATGAAAAATAGAAAAAAAAAAATAGTCATCCGGTTAGTTTCTCCGCTCTCCGCGTGGTGGCAGCAGCTCCGTGACTCATCCTTACCTATAGCGTCCTTGCCTGTAAGTAGGCAACCCAACAATATCGTGGCAATACCCCCCTAAAAATAATAATGAACTGAAAAGTGTATTGTCATGGTAGCGGCTACTTTACCGATCTCAAGTTGTTGGTAAGATATTCACATCTTGTCAATCTCAATGGACAGCCTGCATGAAAATTTTATTGCAGAAATGAATAGAGGATACCAAATTATGCTACTCTGAAATTTTTCAGAGTCCCGGAACTATTTCAAATAATTATTGAAAGTTCCGTAAGTAAAGTTGACACCCCTGAATCCTTAATAAAAAGGATAGGGACTATACGCCTATTGACGTCTCCAGAAGGCGTATCCGCACTTTCAATAATTATTTAAAAATAGTTCTGGGACTTAACAAAAATTTTAAAAGTTCAGAGTAGCATAATTTGGTACCCTCTATTCATTTCTGCAATAAAAAAATTTCATACAGGTTGTCCGTTCTATATCTTATTGGAAAACTACTTGGGATCAGCTAGATATGAATATCTTTTATCATCTTATGATCGGCAAAGTAGACACTACCACTCTGCACTCAACTGACTTTATTATCTTATGTTTGTGACAATGTGTTATCTGCCTGTCTCGATAATCGTATGATATGGAAAAGTGAACTCTCAATGAGATACTGCAAGCAGCTTATTCTTGCATATGTGACAGTCAACTTTTTATTTTGGCTGAAAGACCTAATGTTCAATTAAGGAAATTGAGTGCAAAAAATTAACGAAAGTTTACGAACAGACCAAATAATTTTGTTAGTAAATTTTTACCAAATGGACAACATACATGAAAATGTTTTATTGCAGAAATGGATAGAGGGTACCAAATTATGCTACTCTGAATTCTTTCAGATTTTTTTGAGACCAGGAACTATCTTTAAATAATTATTGAAAGTGCTGGCCGCCCCCTGGAGGCGTCAATAGGCGTCCAGTCTATATATTTTTTATTAAAGCTGCAGGGGTGCCAACTGAAATCACAGGACTTTCAATAATTATTTAAAAATAGTTCCGGGTCTCAAAAAAATCTGAAAAAATTCAGAGTAGCATAATTTGGTACCCTCTATTCATTTCTGTAATAAAAATTTTTCATGCATGTTGTCCATTGAAAGAGAAAATTGTAAAGTTGACAGATAACTCAATATTCTAGACAATGTATGATTCCCAACATTCTCTTTTTGCTGTTATTAATTTTTGTTTTATTATTTTTTTTTCTAGGTTTTGAAATTCATCATAAAGTCAATCCAAAGAGAAAAGATGAAGGAGAAAGAGCATCAAGCTGGAACTCAAGCTGCTAAACCCAAATCTAAGACAGTAAGTAAAACTCAAGCTGCTAAACCCAAATCTAAGACAGTACATGAAACTCAAGCTGCTAAACTCAAATCTAAGACAGTGCATGGAACTGAAGCTGAGAATTCCAAAATTAAAACAAACTGATAGCATCACAAAATACCCAATTAGTACAAAGTCTGAAAATAATAAATCTTTGAAGAAAACAAAACGTTAATCTGAATCCAATATCCATGAATCTCAAAAGTCAAAGATACTTGTAATGTTTGGAGGTGTGTACTTGAGGTGTACGTACTTGCTCCAAGTTATTCTTGCAGGTGTATGATGCTCACTGGTACTGAACAATTAACTCTCCGACTGTCGTCTCTCTCACATAACTCTGTGCATGCATAATAACTCTCTCTCTCTCTCGACAGTCTTAAACTCTCAATATGGTTGACCTCTCTGACTAAACTCTCAGATATCTATTAACACTCGAAGTACTCACATTCATTACTTAAATTATACTTAAAAGTAACTTGACTCTCAGCAGCCTTACTTAAACTTAAAGGTAGACTTGAGTGTTGAAAAGAAACACACGTCTCTTGTTCTTAGCGACTGGCGCATCACTGATTTATTTGGATTCCTTCTATTGCCGATATAAGATAATCCGAAGACAGTGCCATCTATGATCTATCATTAGAATCTCAAACTAAAGGTTCTTTGATTCTAAGATTATATTTATACTATTATTAAATATACGTAGTATCATGCAATGTTACACCAGATCTTATACATAGCATTGTTCCCCCTTTACAAACAAAAAATATTTTATACTATAACCCTTTCCTTTTTACATCAGAAGAAAAAAAAAAAATAAAATTTAGTTATTACATTTTACAAATAAGGAATAATTAAATTTTGTTTAAACACAATTATATAGGTTATACTTAATATTCTTAATAATTATGAGAAAATTAAATTTCATGTATATAGATATATGATATATAAAATTATAGATTAAAATATTTTCAATATAATTAATTATGCTACACTTAACAAAATTAATGTTCTCATAATTTTGTTGAGTGTATAATTTTATATATTTTGGAATTCAATATATTTGTATTGTTGCATTAGGCGGCTCAACTGTCTAAACTAATCCCATACTCTCAGTTCGCAGAAAATTACTACATTCGGAAGGCCCAGAACAAATACTTTCACAACAAGCACCGACGAGCGAGAACACTCAGACCCCTTACTGCTGGCAAGGAGGAGAGGCGGGGAAAAATTATTGAGAAGGATAAATCTCCTCGCTCCTACATCGTAGCTACGACTCAAGGGACTCTTCGTCGCAATCAACGCCACTTGTCGCCACTTCATACTCCACCAAGGCAATCAAAAGCCTCTCCAAAGCAAGATGACTCTACGCACTTTACTAACAGGTATCAAATCCCTCCAAGAACCCTAGAACTGAGACAGCCAAGTCCCAGAGCTGAGCAGCATGCCCCACAAACTCACAGTCCTAGGGCTCATAGCCCGCATAACCCCACTTCTTCAACATTCCAAACTCCTATGGCAACTATGGTAAGAAAAGAAGACCCTAGCAGACCATCCAAATCAGTTCGAACAATCAGGGCGCCAACACGCCTAAATCTGTAATATCATCTTGGACTCAATATGTTTGTATTTTTTTTTTTTTTGTTATTGCTCTTTCTGTTCTTAAATAAGTAACTTAATGTTTTATACTGGTCATAATTAAAAAACAAAAAAAAACCGTAAGAGGTCAATACGGCTTTTAGGTCCATCAATATTGGAGGTTATTTTCTCAATGTATATATATATATATATATATATATATATATATATATATATATATATTTTTTTTTCTTTCTTTCTTTTCTTGTATGTTAATTTTGTTTATCAGATACCCTTATAATATCTTCTATCTTATCTCCTACAACAGGGAGGAAAGAGAAAAGAGTTTATAGGCACTAAAATCTGTTCTAAGCTTAACAAGGAAGTAAGTTCAAAACAAGTTTCAGATCTAATGAAGTAATGATAACTGAATTAGTTAACTTTCTATATATATTTTATGGGTTAGCAAATGGCAGCTAGCCATTGCATTTTACACTAACTATTTAGTTGTATATGGTTCATTTAAAATGTACAGAAAAAGAGATTCATAATTATATATTTTGGAATTAAAAATATTTGTATTGTTGCATTAGGCGGCTCAACGGTCTTTGTAGGTTGACCGAAGTTCAGATAGAGGGCAGGACAGGCATTCCATTAAGAATTATAATGGAGATAAAATAAAAATATATTATTAATATTTTAACTTATGATCTCCGAGTTATTATTGACAGATACCTTTATATTACATTGAGGTTTTGAAATTTTAAACATTTTTCATTACAGGTCTGGAAATTTAAATGACATGAAGCTGTACTGTATAGTATTACACATCATCAGAAAATGTATTATGAAATTTATGATGCATACAATGAAATTTAAGGTTTGATTTTATGCTTTTTTTTTTTTAAATATATTACGTATACATCATATGATAGTATGGTAACTGTACTAGTTACCGTCATGTTAAGGAATTTTTACATGTTATTCTTATGAGAAAATCATTTTTTAGGGGGTGTCGCGGTTATCGGCCACCATGTTAAAAAAAAAGTTAAAATAGTCCGATCGTTCTGAAATTTTCTGTGCGTGTTCGGACCGCTAACGCCATCTAGCGGTCAAATGGGTGAAACTCCGTCAAATGACGCGAAGTGCCTCAAAAGTGGGGTGGCCGGTAACTAGTACAATTACCATACTCTGTAAATGTTATAATAAATTACATTGATATATTAAAATGGTTTAAACTTTTATCACTTTGTCTGTTGATAAGTTATAGTCATAGAAATTAGAAATTTTTATACATAAGTAATTTTGTTAATGAATAAGAAGTTACAATTTTATCTTTGTTTATGGTAGTATACGCGCGTCCGCGTCAATGATGATTATGAAGTACACATAAAAAAATTTAATTTTGATAAAACAAAATATACAAATTGTGATTATGCGGTAAGTTAATAATTCAGGGATCGGATGCGGATGCGGATGCAGATGCAAGATGCACACGGATGCGCAAAAATGGGCTTGCATCCGCATCCGTGCATCCCAGATGCACAGGGAAAAATGAATGCATCCGGATGCGCATCCCAGATGCATGGGAAAAAATGAATGCATCCGGATGCGCATCCCAGATGCATGAAAAATAAATTTGCATCCGGATGCGCATCCACGGATGCACGAAAAATAAATTTGCATCCATTTAACACTTTTTTTTCTCCTTTTTTGTCAGGTTTTTTGCTAATGGCCTCTAAATAAATCTTTAACACAAGGCATTTTCTTAACATTTATTTGCCACTTGTCGTTTAAAATTGCAAGAAACAAAGCGTATTATAAAAACCAAAGATCGGATGCGGATGCAGATGCAAGATGCACACGGATGCGCAAAAATTGGCTTGCATCCGCATCCGTGCATCCCAGATGCACGGGAAAAAATTAATGCATCCGGATGCGCATTCCAGATGCATGGAAAATAAATTTGCATCCGGATGCGCATCCCAGATGCATGAAAAATAAATTTGCATCCAGATGCGCATCCATGGATGCACGAAAAATTAATTTGCAACCGGATGCGCATCTCGGATGCACGAAAAAAACGCGTGCATCCGGTCCCTGAATAATTACAAACATTTAACCATTAAAAAATTAAACAAATTACTTTTCTTATCTAAAATTATATATGACTTGGCCCACTTTTTTTTAAAAATGTAAAATTTACTTTATTATAAAAATAATCAATTTTTGATAATGAGGATTATAAAAGGAACATGGCAAATGCATGGCTAGGTGGTGGAAAAATAGGATCGTCCTGAATGGTTGCTGTTTTTAACTTAATGGGTTGGCTGCACGGCCGATTTTAAGTGGCGGAAACAAAAGAGGAGGTGCTGAAATGCAGGTGTGAATTTTATGCGAATTTTTTGAGCACTGTAACTTTGTATAAATGCAGTTTTAAAAGATGCATTTCACCTGGAAGCCATCGCCTACCGCCTTTGACGTCATCGAAATGTCAGGTTCGGTTCACTATAGATATGCATACCTGTACGCACCTGCATAACAGGTAGCCAATCAAAAACAATCTAGCCAAAATTCAAAATATCAAATGCCTAGCCTATCGAAGCGGATGAGTTTTAAAACTTAAAAAATGCACATTATTCCATGTACGCGTACTGTAAAAACACACTGGGAGATAAGTAATATTACAAACGTACCTTTCATCATATTTAAATAATAGAAATTGTTTCTCAAATAGTTTCATTTTATTGAAGAGAAGATGCAATATCAAGTCCTTCCACCACTAGTCAGTTTTTAAATGATTGGCGCCGTTAGCAGCAATCAGCCAATGAAAATGTGTAAATTTATCATACTGGACTCCTTCCGTATCTGCTGAATATCTATTGAATTATTATATTAAACCTAAAATTGAGTCTCTTTTCTTATCTACGAAGATAGTAGGATGCCGTAGGATTCATATTTAACTTTATTAAGACCCTTGAATCATAATTTTTAAATGTCTTTTCAACCCCCTATTTGCTGCTGCTAAAACCATTAGTGGAATGATTGAAAAATAAATAGAGTTTTAATTTCAACGTTCCTAGCATGGGCATCTGTGGCTTAGTGGAAGTACACTTTTCATCCACGCAGAAGTTTTAGGTTCAAATCCCCTCTGGGTCATTTTATATTTTTAGTAGCACGAGGAAGTTTATTTCACATTTTTAATTCAGACGGGGTAAAATTGTTTGGTTTTTTATGATTTGTTATTAATTTTTCTATCATTGTATGACACGCCTTTTTTTTTTTTTTGCAAAGTGTTTGAAGTGCGTATTTATATGAAAAAGTGTGACTTATAATAGTATAATATAATTATATTGTAAGAAATAATAATATTATTTTACCCCGTCTGCATTAAAAATGTGAAATAAACTTCCTCGTGCTACTAAAATGACCCAGAGGGGATTTGAACCTAAAACTTATCCGTGGTTGACAAGTGTACTTCCACTAGGCCACAGACGCCCATGCTAGGAAAGTTGAAATTAGAACTCTATTTTTCAATCATTCCACTAATGGTTTTAGCAGCAGCAAATAGGGGGTTGAAAAGACATTTAAAAATTATGATTCAAGGGTCTTAATAAAGTTAAATATGAATCCTACGGCATCCTACTATCTTCGTAGATAAGAAAAGAGACTCAATTTTAGGTTTAATATAATAATTCAATAGATATTCAGCAGATACGGAAGGAGTCCAGTATGATAAATTTACACATTTTCATTGGCTGATTGCTGCTAACGGCGCCAATCATTTAAAAACTGACTAGTGGTGGAAGGACTTGATATTGCATCTTCTCTTCAATAAAATGAAACTATTTGAGAAACAATTTCTATTATTTAAATATGATGAAAGGTACGTTTGTAATATTACTTATCTCCCAGTGTGTTTTTACAGTACGCGTACATGGAATAATGTGCATTTTTTAAGTTTTAAAACTCATCCGCTTCGATAGGCTAGGCATTTGATATTTTGAATTTTGGCTAGATTGTTTTTGATTGGCTACCTGTTATGCAGGTGCGTACAGGTATGCATATCTATAGTGAACCGAACCTGACATTTTGATGACGTCAAAGGCGGTAGGCGATGGCTTCCAGGTGAAATGCATCTTTTAAAACTGCATTTATACAAAGTTACAGTGCTCAAAAAATTCGCATAAAATTCACACCTGCATTTCAGCACCTCCTCTTTCGTTTCCGCCACTTAAAATCGGCCGTGCAGCCAACCCATTGAAATCTATATTATATGCATAGATTGAAAACGGAAATTTGTTCCATTAAATTGTTTTATTTTTATATATTATTAAACTTAAACCAATAATTATAATTACTATTGAATAATGCACTGTCAACTTAATAATTTTAATAAGTGGGTTGAAAGATTAAAATTTAAAAACTTGGGATATTTTGGAATTTTTACTAAGAATTGGATCGGGAAAACTCGGGAACAGAGAATCGGCGATTGACGGTTGCATCCGCCGGTAAATCACACTTTGGATTTCTCTGACTAATTTTCACAAAAATTTGATATTATAATTTAAAATTTTTACACATTGAATAATTATTTAAAGCACTTTATAATAAGTAAAAAAACTATATTACCTTGATATTTTCACACTTGCTGAAAATGTTTAAAAAGAAAATAAATAAATGAAAATTGTTGAGGACAAAAATTACTTGATTCACTTCACTTCCACTTTTTATTGTGATATTTCCTGAAAAAAAAAATATTTTGATCCAATCTATTTTAAACATTAAAATTGACAAAATATTATATATAATATAAAAATATATATATTATACCATCTTTACTGAAATAAAAAGAACAAAAATAAACAAATAAAACAATGAACTTAATACAAAATATATGATATGATTATGTATTGTAAACTGAAATTGAAATTTTACTATAGTATGTAGTATGTTATTCATATATATATATATATATATATATATATATATATATATATATATATATATATATATATATATATATATATATATATATATATATATATATATATATATATATATATATATATATATATATATATATATATATATATATATATATATATATATATTATTTCATTTTAAATAAACATGATACATTTCATTTATACAAAAAAACATTTATACCTCAATGAGCTGAAGCTCGAGAAGAGGAATGAAAATTTTGTTTCATCTGGAAAAAAAAACATGATGACAGAAATATTTCACTACATAATTAACAATAACAATTTAGTTAAGAAAAAAAAGTTGATGTAGCTTATTCAAATAAACACTATAAGTTTAGATTATAATATATTAAACAAATAGTCAAAGCTAACACAAAATTGATACATAAATTACACATGTTTTAGAAATAGTATTATATTGATTGAATATTAAATATTATCAAATCAATAGTTATTTAGTATACAGATTGTATATTATAATAAGGTTTTATAATTATTAGGCATAATATAATAATGAAGAATATCTACATGTTTGCATATTTCTACTTAGAGCAAATTGTTGAGCAATATAGTATTTTTTTACTCTATCTGAGAAAATTTTTATTGAAGTTATATTTTTTATGTTATCAGGCAGAGCATTATATAAATGGGTAGTTTTACATAGGATGGAGAATTTACCTAGGTTAGTTCTTGTAAAATCAACATGAAAATTATTTGAACGCCTAGTATTGTGGCTATGTACATCACTATTTAGCAGGGACCGGATGCACGGGTTTTTTTCGTGCATCCGAGATGCGCATCCGGATGCAAATTAATTTTTCGTGCATCCATGGATGCGCATCCAGATGCAAATTTATTTTTCATGCATCTGGGATGCGCATCCGGATGCATTCATTTTTCCCCGTGCATCTGGGATGCGCATCCGGATGCATTCATTTTTTCCTGTGCATCTGGGATGCACGGATGCGGATGCAAGCCCATTTTTGCGCATCCGTGTGCATCTTGCATCTGCATCCGCATCCGATCTTTGGTTTTTATAATACACTTTGTTTCTTGTAATTTTTAAACGACAAGTGGCAAATAAAGTTAAAAAATATGCCTCGTGTTAAAGATTTATTTAGAGGCAATTAGCAAAAAACCTGATAAAAAAGAGAAAAAAAAGTGTTAAATGGATGCAAATTTATTTTTCGTGCATCCGTGGATGCGCATCCGGATGCAAATTCATTTTTCATGCATCTGGGATGCGCATCCGGATGCATTCATTTTTCCCCGTGCATCTGGGATGCGCATCCGGATGCATTCATTTTTTCCTGTGCATCTGGGATGCACGGATGCGGATGCAAGCCCATTTTTGCGCATCTGTGTGCATCTTGCATCTGCATCCGATCCCTGCTATTTAGCACTAATGAGAAATTATTTTTGATGAGATTGTTCATAATTTTATACACAAATAGGCAAAGATTTTTTGAATTTAAACCTGTAATATTCAGCATGTTTGTTTCAGTGTATAGTTCAATAGTATTTTTCCTCCATTCATAATTATACAGTATTTTTAGAATTTATTTTGTAGGATTTGCAAAGGTTTCAATATAACTTGGCAGGCATTTCCCCAAATTCCTACCATATAATTTAAATGTGAATGGACTAAAGAGTAATAAATTTGTTTTTTAACACTGGGAGGGATATAATGTCGAGTACGCCATAAGATTCCAATAACTGGGAGAATTTTTTTTTTTACAAAACTAATATGATTTTCCCATTTTAATTGCGAGTCAATGATAAATCCTAGATATTTGTATTCATCTACTTGTTCTATTAAAATATTATCTATTGAAGGTAAGGTATTACATATTATGTTTTGTCCTCTTTTTATTATCATAAATTTAGTTTTATTTACATTTAGCGTTAAAAAATTAGTTTTAAACCAATTATTTAGTAAATTTAGGTCATGTTGTATATCACTTATTATATTTTCTTCACTTTTAGAACTGTATTGTAGACAAATATCATCAGCAAATTTCCATAGCTTTCCTCGTAATTTTAGATTGGTTCAATATAGATATTGAAAAGTCTCGGTGATACAATTCCCCCTTGTGGGATGCCATAGGTAATTTTTAGTTCTTGGCTTTTATTACTATTATTAACTATTACTTGATTCCTATTTGTAAGATATGATTGAAATAGTTTTAGAAATTTATTTCTTACTCCCATATTTTCAAGCTTCTTTAGTAATGTTTCGTGATGAACAGTGTCAAAAGCTTTTTTTAAATCAATAAAAAGAAGACCCCCAATATTATCTTTATGTTCGTCTAACGAAGTTTGTAATTTATTAACTACGTCATAAACAGCAGTCTCTGTATTGGAGTTTGGGCAAAATCCAAATTGAGAACTATATACTAATAAATTGAGTTGTGTTAAGATAAGCTTGTAGTCGTAAGTCTAAGATTTTCTCAAATATTTTTGATATAATTGTTAAGACTGAGATAGGTCTATAATTACATACCTGGCATGGATCTCCAGATTTGTATGCTGCAAATACTATTGCGCATTTCAGCTTATCCGGAAATACTCCTGTTTCTAGCATCAAATTAATAATTTTCGTAATTGGTTTTAATAGGCAATCAGAACAAATCTTTATGCATTTATTATACTTGAAGAGCAATTTAATATCTTTAGTACTGTTAGATTGACAATTTAACATACTTTTATTTATTTGATTGTGAACTTAATATTTATACACAATATTGAACAAAACAATTTTAAAACAAGTTTCTCAGAATTTTTAATTAAAAACAATATGATCCACAATCATAATACAAGAAATTCAAATTGTTTTCATATTGTGTATCAAGGTAAATCTGGATCTAAAAAATCTATTGGTGTTAGCATATTCTTTACAATATGCTCCCAAGTGAAGTGAAAAAATTGGAGTCTCGCAGTGTTTTTAAACGAGAATGTGTTAAATTTCTTAAAAATGTTTTTCCATACGAAAGATGACAAATTTATATTATAATAATAGTTATTCAAGTTGTCTGATGAGAAATACTCTATTTTACATGGAGCAGCTGGCTGTATTTTCAGCTTGAGCATATATACAGTAATAATAATGTATTGTTAATAGCTGTAGGCCGTAGAATTAGAACAAAAAATAAATAAATAAACAGCGCTACAAGGTGATCGTTACATATGTAATGTATTTATCTCAGTATGTGCATATCTAGTTAATAAATGAGTAATGGTTCCTTGCAAATAGACAATAATGGTTGCATTTTTTTATTTCATAATTAGAAAATATACCCAAAATTATGATTTTCTGAATTTTTTCGGATTTTTTGGAGTGCGGGAACTAATTTTAAAAAAATATTTAAAATACCTGAATTTGGGTGGTACATTTGGTGGGACAACCGTGACGTCATTTGTCGTGCTGTGATTGGCTGTTGATGATGTCACGGCTGCTGTGATTGGCTGTCAATGACGTCACGGTTGTCCTATCAGGTGTACCACCCAAATTCAGCCATTTTAAATATTTTTTTAAAATTAGTTCCCGCACTCCAAAAAATCTGAAAAAATTCAGAAAAGCTTAATTTAATGTATATTTTCTAATTATGAAATAAAAAAATGCATCCATTATTGTCTATTGCATTGCAGAGAGTGCAAGTTTTATATTGTATTAATTTCCAGGGTTCCTGTTCCAATACTGTATTTTAGTATGTAAGAATTAAATAATGTATTAATCTTCAATTTTACATTAATTTGTCATTAATTCATCTAATATTAGTTAAAATGTAATTTTGTATGAATTGAATGTACTACAAATACTGATGTAATATTATTAGCGAAAGCTATCAAATAAATTTCATTTCATTTTATTTAACTTTGTCTTCTTGTAATTTACCTTAACATGGAGAAATGGAACTTCCATGTTAAATTAGTCAACTTTAAAAATTCATAACTTGAATTAGTTCAATTAATTGCAATAATTAATAACAAAAAGCTTTGGAAAAAATAAAAATGCAAATAATTGTGAATTACATTTTTTTTATTATTATTATTACCACAGATAAACAATTTCATTTTACTAATGCAGTTTCTTTTTTCCCTCCTTGCACACGTATTTATATAATATTATGTATTGTATATAGTAGAAGCATTTTGTAGATGTTATCATAATTGTAATAATTTATTAGAAAGTCATGGTGAGCAAGCATTTTGGAGATGTGTATAGACAGCACCAAATGATCTCACCCTACATTACTCAACAAATTAATAACAAAATGAGTTTTAAGAGGCTAACTTAATTCACAAGCTTTTAAAACTCTTTACATACACAAGCAAAAAGATAAATATTTTTGATATTGAGTGCACCCTGATAAGAAATGCAATTTCAATTGAGCTACAGGAAAAGGCGCAACATGTTTCAGAGGGGAAAAGGTAATTGAGGTGCTTCTCCCTACATATTTTCGTTCTCAGTCTCTAAAATTCTAAAATACGAGTAGATTTTGTATTTTTTTTTTTTTAACATTATATTTTAGGCACTTCGTATTGAACACTTATATAATCAACTGATACCATACATACTGGTAATTAAAATTGTATCAGATATTCTTTTTGATGTATTATTAATTTGCAAACATATATACATTTATACCATTCAAGAGGATAAACATGCAAAACAATTACCTAATATGCATCTATTCCATTTTTAATGATTTTGTTCTATTTTTACATACAAATATATATATATATATATATATATATATATATATATATATATATATATATATATATATATATATATTCTTAACTTGAATTATACAGTATACTGTTTTTGCTTCTGCTGTGTAATTTTGAAAGGGAACTATATATATATATTTCACATATAGAAACAAGAATGAAATAATTGGGACAGATACATATAATTTTTGACACTTCTCTTCTTATGAAAACCAGTTTCACTATTACTTATAATAAAATTCCCATTGATTTAAGAAATTTAATCCTTAGTGTTTTGACTAAATGAAATTATCACTAATATGAAATTTTTTGAACTAATTATAATAAGACATTTAGTTCAATTAAATTTTACAAGAGAAAAACAAAAACCTATATTAACAATGCACCCAGTAAACACAATTCTGCTGGTCTAGTGCTGATGTTGGTCCAACACATCTCTGTTAACTGGGTAAATAATTTTTCACACATACTTTGTGACCATAACATAGCTCTACAACTCATTCAAATGACTACATACCAGTTTAGGCTTTTCAATATACTGAATTGTATCAGAAAAATAAATGTGGATTGTTTAAATTGAAATTAGCATTTTTTTTTTCTTTTTTATTATTATAAACTATATTATTATTTTTTGCTAACCTATGTGATAGTCAGAGCTATGATAATTTTATATACATAATTTACAGTTACAGAATAACTAATTTACAAAGATGATGCAAAAATAGTTTTTTTTTTTTTTTATGAAAAAAATGAATAAATAAATATACAAAACAATGAAAATATTGAAAATGCATGCAAGTAAACAAAATTCATGTTTTTGGAAGATGGATAAATTTTTGAATTTTAAATTTAAGCGTAACTTGAACCAAAAAATTAGCAAAAGAAAAGTGTCAGTAACCGTATAATTAATTATTCAAGAGAGCTTGATGATTAATAAGCAAAGTATGATGTAGTCCAGGTAGCTTAATTAATAAATGTCTGCTATGGTTTGCAGGCTGTCTTTCACTGTTCGGGGACTTAAGTATATTGTTGTGCCACACTGTAACCAAATTTCAAGGTTCAAATTAATAGACAGAGGCTGAAGGCGGACAATTTTTGCGAGTCATTTACAGGTGCATGATACAGGTGCTGATGAGTTCAAATTCCACCTCCAAGCCATGGTGGCTTTATTGGTGTGGTAAAAGATGATGATTTTCAAATTTGGTGTGAAAGACTACAACCAGATATCCCATTTGAATTCACGTTAAACAAGTTCTGTGATATATGTCACAGCCATTCACATAATCTGATTGGTTGACTTATATATAGGTCTTATCCGTTGTACTACCTTTTCTTGGCCTTTAGTTACTTTACTTCTAGCTTAGCTTATATCTCGCATCAATCTCCAATCAATCCAATCATGCACCTGCAAATACTTTGCACTAATAAAAGTGGATCCACCAATACATCGAAAGTCTTCTTCAAGTCTTTACTGCTCCATCCACGGGAAGATCCCGATAAAAACAATGCACGAGTAGTGCATCAATCTACTCGTGACATTGGTAACAAGCTCAAGCATCTTATTCAACATGGGCGAGTGTCATATCTATACAAGTCAATGATCAATTGGAGATGGCCTACAATACTATAGTGAACATTCATTGAGCTTCCCGATACACTCTCCAAAAACTTGGTTACTTGCAGCTTTGCATACAATATTAATAAACCACCACTCAATAAGCCCACATGACATGCACTAATGGTAAAATTAAAAAAAAAATTGAACAGACCAGCTAGAAGATGACAGTGCAATGGAATATTTTACATTAATTACATCATCATACATTTACTTCAGTTTGTCATTTTACACAAAGAGCTACATATATACTTGTCCAAACATTTTTCATTTAAGTATTTAAGGTTAAAATAATCACAGTTATTTATGGTTGGCTTATATTACACATTCTAAAGTGGCTGATGATAAATGAATTACAAAGTTATAGAACAGAATATATATATATATATATATATATATATATATATATATATATATATATAAACCTTATCTCATTTAGATGTAAATCTATAAAATGTATAATTATCTGAAAACTGATAAAATTTATTTATTTTTATGTTTTGAGTTTAAAAGTGAAAATTCAAAGTTCAGGAGACGATCAGTTAACAAAAAGCAGAAACTTTAAAGGACGTATCCATGGATTTGACAACATATTTTCTATTTAAACAAATCTTAAAACTGCACAATTATAGAGGAATTAAAATATTGATAAGTTTTTTTCTTAGTCTAGAAAAAAAAATTGTTAATTTGTTAACTAATATATGTATGTGGCAACCCTGTTGTATGTATTAGTTAACAGAGTGCGCGCGCAACTGCTATACCTGTCCACTACAATGCGCAGTTGCCACATTTGATTGATTGGTATTTTGGGGCAATTGACACATTTGTTTGTTAACTATTTTGATATAGTTAACAAATTATTATTATTTTTTTTTGCTAGGCTATGAAAAACTTTTCAACATTTTAATTCCACTATAACTATTCAGTTTTACAATTATTTTAAGGATGAATCTCAGTAGATTGATATCTCTCAATCGTAGCGCCTGAATGCAACAAGACTTGCAGGGGACTTAGAACTTACCATCAATAGGTGGCATACAAATTTTGAAGCGAATCTGTCTTATCAGTTTTGTGAAAACTCAGGTAGAAGTTTAACACTGGCCTTATGGACGAAAACCGGAAATGGAGCTGTTGTAAGAAAACTGCAAGACGGAATTTGCTCAAACCATAAGCGATAAAGTTTTAGAACATTCTCAATTTTTTTAAATTTATTTCATTCGATTCGTTTGCAGGGAAATATTCTTTGACTCCGAAGTAACTGACATTAATCGTTATATAGAAAATATGTTGTGAAACCCACGGATACGTCCTTTAATAACATGATGAAGATACATACACCAGCCAACTCTGAATCACCAGGTGAGTTACAACCATTCCCACCTTTCTCCGGTGTGCTGTCTCGTCCAACACGCACAGCTCTAGTGACGAGAATCGCTCAACAACAAGGCAACAAACGCGGCATGCATGCAGCACTCAACACAGAGTAGCATATATTATGTGCTCATTTGTAAGAACAGGTCATAACAGCATTCTTAAATTAATTTTTACCATCTTATAAAACAAGGAAAAAAAAAAATAAAAAAAAATATATAAGAAAAGAAAAAAAAAAAAAAAAAAGAGGTAGATGTTATTAAAAAAGATGCACTAAAAAAAATAATTCAAATACTACTTTTAGATACATTTCAACAATAACTATTTATTACTTGAAACAGGCATATATCTGCTTACAATTTGATACGTGTTTTATAAAAAAGGAAATATGCAGCATAATAAAAGAAGTTTGTCTATATTTAAGCTTTTTTTTTTCAAAAGTGGCCTAAAGTAAACCATTTTGAATATGTAGTATGAATCACTTAATCATAGCCTCTTTTTGCTGCAATGTAAATGTTGCACTTAATTTGGTTTTAGAATCATCACAACAGCAACGTTATATCAAACAGTGGAGCCAGTAATTAAATTTTGTAAAAAAAAAAAAAAAATCAGACTACCCTGGAGAAGAAGTTGAACAGAAGAAAAATTAAAATCAAGACTCGTTCTTTTCAGATTGGTTTGAATATGTGGGGCACATCAATCAATCAGTTTTGTAAACAGTCAGCCGGCCGTTATTAAAAGTATAACTTCATATTTTTATTTATGTATGTATAGAATAACACTATGTACTTGTTGATATTTAACAAACATCCCAATCTTGACACTTTTCTTTTCATAGTACCGCGATAGTAATATTTATTTATATAGATCACTGACTTTTTCGATAGTTGTCGGTGACTGGGAGAGATAAAAACAATGGAATTAACAGTTACCCTGCACATCACAATCGTCAAAGTTAATTTACACTTACATGTACATCCTTCTCAACATTCACGTCACTAAAATCCAATAACCAAGTCTCACATACAATTTTATCTGCTATTTGTAATAACAGCCCAGTCCAGCATTTTGTTTCTTCCCTTTTATGTAATATGTATACAATATATTATAAAGAATTTAGAAACAATAATTTATAAGCATCAAAGTTATTAAAATGAAGCTCTTATAATAATCTTATTTTAATAGCAAACAAATTTTATTAATATTTAGATATTTAACAAAGTAGTTGAGGGTATTACAATAATGTTTTATTATTTTATAAACATTGTAGTTAAGCAATAGTGTTTTCTTTCCCTTCATTTTTTATATTGTTTGTGTAGAGGATTACAAACGCTGCATAGAGGTAGGGGACAATAGTCACACAAGGGGATCTTCAGGTAACAGTAATCTTGAGCATAACTCAAATATATATAGCCTCTACTCCCTCATCTGTGCTGGAAATACCAAACTTGGTATTTTTTAAGGCAATCAAGTTGTTTCCTTAAAAAAAAATAAAAAAAAAAACATCTGATATTTGATAAATTGTTAAAAAAAAAAAAAAAAGGGAGCTGGACTTTGGAAATGGAACACTAGATTGTGTTAGTTTGAAACCTTGTGTAGTACACTGAAGTATGAGATTTTAAACATCAGCTGTTAGTATTTGATAAGATTTAAGTCAAGAGTAACTATTGATAGAAATGGTACACAAGGGGTGCAATTCACGAAGCAGTTAGCCAGGTTTCTCACCACGTTTAACCGTTTAACTATAACTGTTTTGCGTATTAAACCACCTATAGTTAAACGTGGTTAGAAACTTGGCTAACTGCTTCGAGAATCGCGTCCAAGATGTTTAAATAAGTTTGAGTGGGGATGGCTCTTAGTGGAAAAAAAAAAAAAAAAAAAAAAAAAAAAAAAGTACTTGCCTCAAAGCAACACTGCCCAAGCAACCGCATTTTATCTCCGTCAAATAAAAGGCATGCAATCAGTACACTATACTCATTGAAGCCAATACACAAACTATTTGGATTCCAAAGGTGCTTCATGTTAAGGTAGAGATAACACGCCCAATGTTAATAAAAATCCCATTCATGAAAATTCTGAAAAAAAAAAATAAATAAATAAATAAAATGTTCTCCTTTACATACCTTATCGGTAGGTAAAATATCAGGTACACAAAAATGAGCTAGTTTTCGAGTTATTAATTTTTAAAGTTGACTAATTCAACATGGAGAAGTTTTCATGTTAAATTTGTCAACTTTAAAAATTAATAACTCGAAAACTAGCTCGTTTTTGTATACCTGATACCTACCGATAAGGTATATAAAGGAGAATATTTTTAATTTTTTTCATAATTTTCATGAATGGGATTTTTATTAACATTGGGCGTGTTATCTCTGCCTTAAGAGAAAAACAGCAAATGAGAAAAACAGCAAATGTTTTCCAGTAAAGTCACCAAAAAAAGATAATAATAACTTACAACAATCATTTTCATAATTATTTCCTATATTATTAATTGTCATGCAATTACGTAAAAATTTCTATTGTTTATGTAGAGCAGTGATTAACAACATTCAGTTCACACAATCAACACAATTAAGTATTTACAGTAGTTGTTATTAATTTTATTATTAGTAAACAACCCCAATTTACTGCTCTAAATTAATGCTATGACAAATTAGAGATGCCCACATAATATTGTACCCTAAGTGCTGTTTTCTTCCCCCCCCCCCAAAAAAAAATTTAATAAAATCACCATACAACATTCATTTAAGGAGCAATATCACCATTGAAGACCATATATTGCACAAATTGACTATTCACCAAATCAGGGAGGGGAGAGGAGGAACTTGAGTTATTAATTTTATTTAATTTTTTCTTTAGATGCTGATATGATGCCGCATTCCCCATGCTATTCTTCCGAACTGAATGCTTATACTATGTCTCTAAAACTGGATCCTATTCCCCCCCCCCCCCAAATAAATAAAAAATATTTCTTGATGAAGGTACACTGTTAAGAAGATTTCCTAACTTCTAAGGATGCTGCAATTAACTCTTTAAGCTATAGTATTAAAATGCTCCAAAAATAACTTAATTATTAGCCAACCTGGAAATCTTACTGTCGCCAACAATAATAAAAAATAAAAACATAGAATTAAAAAAAAAATGTTTAATTCTGAGTAACTATTTCATGCATTTACTAAATTAAGAAGAACAAGGACTTAAAACCACCTTGTATGTTAACGAGATTGGCTTACCGCAAACCCTTACCTTAATTCCACTATCATAAGTGTTAACAGAGATATATAATTTTCTTTTAAAACAATTGCGCACACAATTGAGATTTTTAACACACAGATTTGATTAAGAAAATGGTGTTAATGCAAGTACAATAACACGTACCCCTTTTAGTTTATACAAGGAAAATAAAAGTAACATAGCAAATACTGACTGCAGAATTAAAATTGGTTATCACAGCACATTTTAACAGAAGACTATTAACAAATTGCAAGAATATTTACATATAATTATATTGCATGCAATTGTATAAAGCATATAATTTATGTATGTTAATAGTTTGGTCAGTTTTTTTAAGTGGATTTAAGTGTGATTTGTGAAGGGAATAAGATGAATTACAATTCCATTGGTGGGTTTGACTATTACATTGAGTAATTTACAGAATTGCAATATAAAAAGAAATATTATGTACAAAAGAAAAAAATGAAATGTTGTGCAAATTTGCCTTAAACAGGTCATGTCATACTGATATTTACAAAATAAAGCTTGGGATGGAAGTATTAGCAAACATTTTTTTTTGTTTTTTTAAGCTTATAACAATTTTGATCATCCCAATTACATGCAAGAAAAATAATTAAATTGTCTGTTCATTCATACACATTTCATATCATTTACACTTGGCTGAGCAGCCACTCACAACGTTGTAGAAACATTGATGTACAGTATGAAGGATTATAAGAGTAATAATGATAACAATAATAAGGAAGAGTTTAGGTGGACTATTTATCAAAATGTTTCACAACAAAGTCACCTATATTCAGTGGCAGCTCGTGGGCTTGGACATATGCGTGTCTGCTGACAGTGGAGAAGGCAAACACATTCGGGGGGTCTGGAGGGGCGGAGCCCCCCAGTAGCCCGCCGTAGGCACAATTTTTTTTTGGTTTTTCTTTAAATATCTACCATTTTAAACTTCATTTAAAATAAATATTTAGTTGCAATCAATATTTATTTTCTGCAAAATGTAATAAGTAATAATTAAACTTTCAGAGTTACGAGTGGTGATTTTTAATTTAATTCATTATAAAATAAATAAATTTATTTCTGAGACGGAGTACATAAAATGAAATGATAATAAACATATAAACGTGAATATAAAATTTAAACAAAAAGAAATACAATAAGTAGGGATGCTAATAGAATAACATGTAACATTAAATATAATTTTAATTACTTTAATCTATCACGAAAGGAAAACCTCAAACAGATGCTCTGCTAATGCTCCGACATGTTTGAAAATTTCGCGCACCAGCCAGGTGCTGTGATCACTGTGATTGTAGCTCCGCAGCGGCCTCTACAGAAAGTCTGCTCGCTGGACAGACACACGATCATCATTGAGCACCTATACCGAGTATATAAATATAATCTAAAAAACTAAAATAATTGTGCCAACTTTGCTGGTGTGGCTGCAGTTCAGCAGTACCACCCACGAGCCGCCACTGCCTATATTCACAAACTAACAACAATTAGCTACAAATTAAAACATAAATTCAATATCTGAGTCAGAGAAGTCTGAATCAGTGAAGAAGGAATCGTCCAAGTCCAGCTCGTCCAGGTACAAGATGTGGGCATCACGTTCCTCCAAGAAGTCCCACAGAATGATGTGCTGCAACCACCAGTCAACAAACAGTTCAAACATTGATAATTAAAATAATTTGACATTAATTATAAATACATTTCCGACCAAGGGCAGATCCAGCACGCGGCTCTTGGGGAGGGGGGGGGTGTCATATCCCACAATGTTAAATTTGGGGTGGGAGGGGGGAAGAGTGGGGGGAGGTGGTAACACCTTCAATTATTTTGATACTTTGGGGGGAGCGCCCCCTCCCTTCCTGGATCTACCCTTGATTCCGACTAACAGGGTTTACCATAGTTTATTACATGAAAGATTACAAATTTATGTTTAAGGCTTAACCTGAGATATTTGGACGAAAAAAGTTGTATCGACAGATGTTTTTGAAATTAATTTGGTAGACTTACAACAATTGTCCAAATACTACTGTTTTACTTTTTTTTTTTTTTTTTTTTTTAGATTTTTTAACCGTTGGTTAAATTATAATTAATTTTATTCAAATGTGTATTCTGTATCCTTTCAATGTTAAATTTTTCAATCAACATTACACAAAAACGGATCGAGAATTTTTTAGAATTATATATAGATTAAAAGTTTACTATAATGAAAAACCGTCCAAACGATATTTATTTAATGAAAGAAAAGGACAAGGGTCTTGTCTGTCCTTTTCTTTCATTAAATAAATATAGATTAAAAGCTAATTTTTTGGACTATTTTTATGAATGTTTTCATATATTTCGAACCGCTGCGTTGATTGTTTTTAAAGCTAGATGAGAAATGTGGCAACACTCTAAAGGGACTGTAGTCACTACCCACTCCTCCCAGAGCCGCATTGCTAGTGTAACAGTGTTGCCATGTTTTTTTATGGTGTGACCTTGACAGACAAATTCTCAGGTTATACCTTAAATTAACTTCATACCTTTTCTACTGAAAAATAAATGTATTTATGGTCCAATTTTTTTTATATATATAAACAATATATACATAACATTTAATTTAGTTGCAAATTTCTCAATTATTGTACTCTATGACTCTATTTGATTGGTAAAACTACTAAAAAAGACTGGAGATTCAAGGAAAGAGAATGTTTCAAAGTACTCAGATATCTAGTTGAGGGCAAGTGTTGGTTACCTGCAGGACATCCATGTCTCCGTCAGCATTGTGGCGGCGTTGGCGGCTTGGAGGACCCACGTCGATACGTGAACCATCGGGCAGCACGTGCTGGTAGAAGCATTTGTTGCCAAACGGACACTTTCCTTCGCCCTTCTTGAAGTACTTGCAGTCTTTAGTACTAAACACAACAGGCAAGTATGAAGTTACGACTGTCTTTCATTCAAAGTTATATTAAGTAAAAGGTTTTTACTCGTCTTACTGTCAGTAATTAAAATTTGCACAAGTGTTATATAAATATATATAACATTCTGATAACCTTCTGCAATATTTCAAATTTGAAGATAAAAATAAATTCAGGTAAAAAAGCACTCCTGGTTACCTGAGAGCACCTTTGTAGTCTGTGATGAGCTTCTCTTTGTCTTCCTTTGTGTCCACCCAGTACATGCTGGGGCACACGAAGTCCGAGGTAACCCGGCACTCTGGACATGCCCTGCAACATTAATAATTATACATTAATAATAGACTAATTGACTCAGGCCGAACAGTAATACGGTTAAATACAGTACTAGGATGTCTAAGACCACATAACCTTCGATGACATTGCAGGAACATCCTAGAATAGACTGAAGCTGATCCTTTCTCCCTTTCAAGGGGCTCAGCAATTCTCATTTCTTCTCCTAGCACAACTCTACAGCCAGTGCCCTACAGGAAAGTATTAAGGCATACATTTCACGTAACCTGTAACCTACAATATCATCATGCAGTGGCTGTAGCGGCACCTTCTTAAGCATTTTTGGAATGGTTTAACAAGCTATTTGATAACCTTCAACTTTTTACAAAATTTTAATTGTAAATGCCGTTCTACAAATCAACTAAAACAAGAATTTGTTACAGACTGCCTATTTTTTTCCTGAAAATGATGTCATATTTCTATGCATATTCCAATTTGAAGGGAATACACAATCTCATCAAAACTTCAAGTTTCTCATAGCAACTGTTCTTCAAAGTCGTTTTTGTAAACTTTTAGCTTGGGTCAAATTGGGCTGTGACCAAAGAGTTTTAAACCCACAAAATTTTACTTTGATTGTATCTTAAGGATAAGATAACTTGAAACATTGATTGTTGTAGTCCTATTTGATTAACATGTAAACCTTAGCAACCTCATAATAACTCTGTCTTTTTTTTTTTTTTTTTTTTTTTTTTTTTTTTTTTTTTTTTTTTTTTTTGAGACAGTTCTTAGCACCAAAAAAATGTAGAAAAAATTTCAAAACTATCGCTACAGATCCGATTTTTTTAAATTTCTAGTATAGGGCTTTCCCATGGAGACCTTAACTAATAAATTAATATAAAAAAATCCGATCGAGCGATTGTTTTGAAATTTTTTCTACATTTTTTTTGGTGCTAAGAACTGGCTCTAAAAAAAAATCAGAATTATTATGAGGTTGCTAAGGTTTACATGTTAATCAAATGGGACTACAACAATCAATGTTTCGTGTTATTTTACAGTACCTTTAATAATGATAAGATTTAAGATTCAAATTGCTTCATTAAGACGGTAAATGAAATTATTTTCTTCACACTTTTAACAATCAAATAAAGACCCAATTTGTATATTGGAGATCTCGTAAATTGTTATCACGATCTTGTACCTTGTGATGTTGTTCTCGAACTGCTTAGCCTGCCGCCACGTGCGGATGCAGCCTAGACAGAAGCAGTGGTTACAGTTGGGCAGGATACCAAACCTCTGCTCTCGAGGAGTCTTTTCCATTATCACTTCAAAACAAATGCCGCACATTTTGTCTTTAGATCGAGCTACGGCAAACGACAATTCCATGTCCTTTTCATGTTGTTTCACACAATCCTGAAACAAATATAACAAGTGCACTTAGCAAACGTCCATTAAACAATCTAATATTAATCATAATTAAGTACTGATCCAAGTCAAATACCTACTACTAACAAATTTAATAATATGTTATATATGTAACAATTTATAAAAAAATCTGCACACCTCAAAAAGTACTTTGCATATAGAGAAAGCTAGGAATTATTCATAAATATAAAAAAAATAATTTCGTACTTCTAAAAAAAATCTGCTTAAAGGAGGGGAACGGCTTCAATTTTTTTATATTTTTTAATTTTGTTGATGAAGTGAAACATATGTCTGCACCAGAAAAAACACCATCTTCCTCCTCCTTCCCTGACTTCCGGCTGTTGAAAGTTAAGGCGTTCAAAACAGTTGCGTCACTGACGTAATTTCGCGCCAAAGGGAAGCAGCCAATTGCGCGAGGGGTTTCTGAGAGGATTCTAAAGAGACGCGCTGCAATTGGCTGCTTCCCTTTGGCGCGAAATTACGTCATTAACGCAACTTTTTTTAACGTCTTAACTTTCAATAGCCGGAAGTCAGGGAAGGAGGGGGGAGGTGGCATTTATTTTGGTGCAGACATGTTTCACTGCATCAAAAAAATTAAAAAAATATAAAAGTTAAAGTTGTTCCCCTCCTTTAAAACGAGTTGTAGAAGTGCTGAACTTACAGATTTGTGCCTTTTCCTTTGATTTTCATCAAAGGGATGTAGGCAAGGTTTGTTGCAGAGATCACAGACTTCTCCGTGCAAGAACTGGCACTCGCCATCTGCATTCTTGCACTCGCCCATCTCTGCGTAGGGACACAGCGGGCGATCTCCCTTCTCTCCGTGCCAGCTGGCTCCGTGCGCCTTTGGGTTCACCACTTCAGCGTAAGACTTGGGGCCTGTAGCAGAAATCCGTCCTGTTAGGAACCGCCAAACTGACATCAAATTTTAAGGACCTCGAACCTTGCCACCATGACCAAGACCTACTTTACGCTATTCAATGACGATCTGATTTTGCATTAGTTACCTACTTTTACATATTGTAAGGAAAATAACCATTGCGATTTAGATATTTAGTTAAAGCAATAGGTATATGGAAGGATTGCGCGATATTTAATGCCGAAGCAAGCAAAAACCTAGTAAGGTTGAAACAGCTGTCCAGGGTTAGAGAGTGTTGCCTGTTATTTATAATAAAATACTCATTTATTCTTACACCCTTCCTTCTTTCCTGAGATAGGATAATGTGTTTGTAAATTTCACTCAGCATAAAGCCATAAAAAAAAACTACTTTTTTGTGTAGCTATGCATACAAAACTCGTTTTTTGCTTCTTTCAGCATTAAATGCTGTATTGCACAATCCTTCCTTATACCCTTTTACCTACTTTTAAGCAATGCACTTAAAAAGCACACAAATAACAGCTCTTTGGTGTTTCTTGATGAAGAAACTGAAATGTTATTTGTTCACTTAATTATAACTTTGTTTGAAACTCATGTTCTAATTATAAAATATATAATTATTATTTAATAGATAAAAAATAACTATTTTAAGGTGGGGGAAAGAGACTTGCAGGCATACCTTTGGACTGGCTCTTGTCAGAGCACGCCGCACACGTTGGCACAAACTCTGGGGCTTGGACCCACTCACTGGGGGGACGTGGCAGCGCGGCACATTCCTCGCCAAGTCCGCTGTCCGAGCTGCTTGCCTGCTTCCGTAGCGCTGACGTTGACGTGGTGCCCTTGGAGCTGCAACACACCTCAAGTCAACACTTCGACACTTTGACTTAACGTAAATGTACCATCAGAGCTGGCAATGGTCCAATAGAAAGAATGCAATGATAGTGCTCCTCTCTTTTTAACTGGAACTATTGTTTAGGCCAGTTGTGTATTCCTAAAACACTGATCAAATAAATCACCCATGAATACTAGTAGTTCTCCTATTCCATCAAGAATAACCTCAGCATTAAATTTCACTGTAGTCTTTATGAGCAATAAGTCTGTAATGTACAAATATCAATAGGTATTGTAAAATTAGGATTTTCATAACAGGTTTAAGGATGAATCTCAGTAGGTTGATATCTCACAATCATAGCGCCTGAATGCAACAAGACTTGCAGGGGACTTAGAACTCGCCATCAATAGGTGGCATACAAATTTTGAAGCGAATCTGTCTTCTTATCAGTTTTGTGAGAACTGAGGTAGAAGTTTAACATTGGCCTTATGGACGAAAGCCGGAAATGGAGCTGTTGTAAGAAAACCGCAAGACTGAATTTGCTCAAACCATAAGCGATTAAGTTTTAGAACATTCTCGATTCTTTAAAATTTATTTCATTCGATTCATTTGCTGGGAAATATTTTTTTACTCCAGCAGTAACTGAGATTAATCGTTAAACAAACAGAAAACCAAGTGTTGGATTTAAGATCAGTCGGACTCACCTAGGGCTGCTGCTGGTGGAGGGCACAGTCTGGACCAGGGGATTTCGAGTTAACCCTCCTCGGCCTTTACGGCGACTTCCTGCCAAGTTCCATGGGCTAATGATGCAAGCACAAACACGTCAGCCAACTTCAAATATACATATAAAACACTTATATCCAAATTCTGTTGTATTTAGTTTACTTGTACTTTTTTCAAAAACCTTCAAACCTCTTAGTGGCATGCAATTTAATCTATAAAAGTTTTTACTTTTTTATTCTTGTGCCGGTAACACTACATTTTTAGTATTATTTTGTTTCATTTTAAAATAACAAAGTGAATATTTTGTTTGTATAAAAACACAAACCTTTATTTCTTCTCTCTTAAAATTTTAATATAACGTACTAGAAAGACATTCTCTTCTACTCCAGCTAACACATAGGTGAAGCTTAGCTGGATCCCACACAGTCCGCTAGAGCTGTTTTTGCCAGGTATGAACCCACCTTCCTACTGTTGCTGTTGTTTCACTGCTGTTGTTGCTGCTCCCACTTGAGGCTGGCGTTGACGGCAGTGTTGGCTCTGGGTGAGACGACGGCTTGCCACGCAAGCTGGGAGATGGGCGACTGTTGGCAGGCCGACGTGGGGTAGGCACATCACTGTCGTCACTTGACTCACTGGTCCGGCGGGCCACTCCAGAGTGTAGGTTCCTGCAACACATAAGTTCAACCTCTTACTTTCCTCTTTAAAGAAAAAATATGAAACTTTTGTTCATGATTAATTAATTAAAAATATGCTTTAAATATAAATTGATATCATACAGAAGAAATATTGGGAGCGATTCAGCAAGCGTTAAGGAACGATTTAAGAAGCATTTTTTTAAGAAGCGTTTTTCTTACCTGTTACCTGGGATAAAAATTGCTTCTTAAGAAAACGCTTCTTAAAATGCTCCTTAAAGGCAGATTTCCATGGAGCGTGGAAAGCGAGAAAATCGCGTGCCATAGCCAATCAAAGGCTCGGAATTTCCTCGCCTTGCCGGGGGCGTTTTTTTGCCAACATGGCCGCCATACGAGATTGAAGCAAGTGCGCTTTTCTCGCCCCGCCAAGCCTCGCTCGACATCGCTCCATGGAAATGAGCCTTAACGCTTGCTGAATTGCTCCCATTTTTCCCTAAATTTTTTTATGTTTTAACTACAAATCGAGATTGGGAAATGTATGTTAATCTGGGTTTTATTTTCACTAAGTTATTACACACACTTGCTTCTAATTGATTTTATTTAATGTGTTAAATGTTACCTGCAATTTCTGCCAAACATGCAACGTCCTTGTTGGTAGTAACGGCAGGCCAGCGGGCCAGTTGCAGCTATGTGAGGGTATGGGCAGTCATCGCCTTGCCGGCACGAGCCGTAGTTTGCAAAAAACCTACAACAATAATTGGATTTATACAGTAAAAAATATGCTCAACAACAAACAAATTTTTAAAACAATATAATGTTCAAGCTATGTGACAAGTTATGACTTTGCATTTCGACTTGAAACTTTGATGTAACGTAATGAGATTTATTTGATTTTCCTAACCTCTACTTGCAATGAAAAGTCTTCCTAAATATATGTTCTTTAGAAGCCTACTGAGATAATTACAAAAATAAATAAAATAATAAATAGTTCCATCTCAAGTAGTCCCTACGATTGCTTCCTTTATGAAGTCACACACTTGATGTTTCCATCAAATTGTACAAAGAATGGTTCATTAACAGGTTTCATATGCCTGGGCTCGGTGAATTTGGTTTTTCAGGCATATAGCACCTAGTTAGATTTTAGGTCATCAGAAACACACCAATTTTTAAAACTCTCAAATTTTAAATAAAAAGTTACTATTGTTATCTTGTTGATAATCTGAGAGTTCTTTACCTCAACCAACAAGAACTCATAAAAAACAAAAATTATTATAATAATTAAAATCATACTTTAATAATAATGATAATAGTTGGTTTGGTTCATTATTTCTCTTTAGTTCTATTTTGGCATCAACTGCTACAAAATCTTGACTGCTAATTGAGCATCCCTTCTTTTCATTGACATCGCATCACAACTTTTTGCTACATATTTTTATTGTATAAAATGTTATCAGTAACCTATTGCAGGGACTTTTAAGAAAGTTGAGGTCTTGTCTCGTTAAAGGGCTGCAGAGTGGTGATGGCTACTAACAGAGCAGTTTTCTGTGCTTGAGTTATTTTTGGCTAATACGATAGTAGAGGACTAGCAATTTTTTATCTATGGTATTGTTAGAATCAGAACAAAATACAGCAAAGTTACTGGTGTCTTAATTCCCATACCAATTTATCTTTTCTATCACATGCTTATAGGGTAGAATGTAAACCTTTTATTTTGAAATTATGGCTAAGTTTTTGTATTCCTCAGCTTGATATCAGGAAATTTCCCGCGCTACCCTCCCTCCTGTTACACCGCTATGCGAATGCTCAGTCTCCCCCTTGAGATCGTCCACATTGCACCCACAAATCGGTCTCTATGCTCCAACATTGGCCTGAGACCTCAGAGGTGTAGGGAGTGGTGGGGGAAGCAAAACAGCTTCGGAATATAAAAACGTAACCTATATATATATATATATATATATATATATAAAAAAATAGCATACCCCACCACTCTATTAAAAAGTAAGATATTAATATACACTGTACCGAAGGTGGTTTAAAAAGTGTCTATACAAAGCCTTATGGGTGACGTCATGAAAAGACGCTTGGCATCAAGGTACAAGTGATATATAAGAGAAGCAGCATCGACTAACCTTCACTTCACAAATACAATAGACATCATTGACGATACGATGTAAACAACAAGACACTTTTTAAACCCTCGTCAGTACACGGTAGTATGTTATGATATTTAATTACAGTATTTGAAAGACAAATGGGAAACACTTGAGAATCATATTCTCTCATATTTTTTGGTGTTTTGTTGTTTATGTATTCATGGGTGAAATATATTAAATTAAGGGTAAGATAACACGAAACATTGATTGTTGTAGTCCCATTTGATTAACATGCAAACCTTAGCAACCTCATAATATTTTTTTTTTTTTTTTTTAGACAGTTCTTAGCGCCAAAAATGTAGAAAAAAATTTCAAAACAATCACTCGATCCAATTTTTTTAAATTAATTTTTTAAATTTCCAGTATAGAGCTTTCCCATGGAGACCTAAACTAATAAATTAATAAAAAAAAAAAAAAAAAAAAATCGGATCGAGCAATTGTTTTGAAATTTTTTCTACATTTTTTTGGTGCTAAGAACCGTCACTAAAAAAAAATCAGAATTATTATGAGGTTGCTAAGGTTTACATGTTAATCAAACGGGACTACAACAATCAATGTTTCGTGTTATCTTACCTTTAAATAAAAAAAATCATTGTTTGCAGCACATGGTGCAATTGAATCTGTCGTCCAATACTCTTAGCCAGGGAAGATGAAAAAATTTCAATAAAAAGATAAATGTGACCAAGACAGGTTGCTACGTGTAATATACATAACGTTTGTTTGCAATTAAGGATGAATCTCAGTAGGTTGAGATCTCGCAATCGTACCGCCTGAATGCAACAAAACTTGCAGGAGACTTGGAACTCACCATCAATAGGTGGTATACAAATTTTGAAGCGAATCTGTCTTATCAGTTTTGTGAAAACTGAAGTAGAAGTTTAACATTGGCCTTATGGACGAAAACCGGAAATGGAGCTGTTGTAAGAAAACTGTAAGACTGAATTTGCTCAAACCATAAGCGATTAAGTTTTAGAACATTCTCGATTTTTTAAAATTTATTTCATTCGATTCATTTGCAGGGAAATATCCTTTGACTCCAGCAGTAACTGAGATTCATCGTTAAGTGGGAAATGTATGAAACTCGGGTTTACATGTTAATCAAACGGGACTACAACAATCGATGTTTCGTGTTATCTTACCTTTAAATAAAAAAAAATCATTGTTTGCAGCACATGGTGCAATTGAATCTGTTGTCCAATACTCTTAGCCAGGGAATATGAAAAAATTTCAATAAAAAGATAAATGTGACCAAGACAGGTTGCTACGTGTAATATTTATAACGTTTGTTTGCAATTAAGTGGGAAATGCATGAAACTCGGGTAATGTCGCAGTCTACAGTCATACATGCATGATGTCATGCTACGCTTCTTGATTGATTGATTGATTGGTTGGTTGGTTGGCATTTTGGGGCAATTGACACATTTTGGTCATGTATGCCCCCAACTACGCTTCTTCAATGTTATAAGACTATGACAATTGTTAATTAAGAAAGACTACAGTAGTTAACAATGTTTGAATGTAACATACATATGAATTAAAAAAAAACAAAAAAAAAACACAGTTGAAATGCAAACGCTTGAGAAATTTTAGTGGTAACATGTATGTACAGAAAAGGATTGAGAGCAATGGCCAGCACAAAATATTAACAATGGGTGACAACATGACTGTGTTTCTATTTATATAGTGAAATATATTTTATTGTTCTCTATGCTAGCAAGTTAATAAAATTTTAATAACATACACTATGTATTTTGAGACGTCTTTACACTAATAGTGATGCTGTAGAAAATGTTTATGAGCCTTTTTTTCAGTTTTATGACTCATTCTTTACTGCCTGTGGAAGCAATTTACTACAAAACCATAAACTATAATTGTGAAAAATGTCGGTAGCAATGAACAAAGCAGGGTCTGGCCGGGCCACAGCTGTGGCGCGTCCCATGGGCCTTTGCAGACTGCATAGAAATAATATAAAAATATTTCTTTACAAACATTTAAAATGCAGCCGCCATCATTTTCGATAATAGTTACTTGCTAAACTTTATTTTTAAAACCTGCGGGCTACATCGTATGACTATGTGCAAGCCCTGGCGGATAGACATCTAATTTTGGGTCTAAAAATAAATACATGCCCGTAAATAAATGCAAAAAAGTAATTAAATTTAAATAATTAATTAATGGATAAAAAAAAATAAAAATTAGTGATTCACACTATGAAAATATATTATTAAAGAAGTGTTTAAGTTGTGTAATTATGGTTGAAAGTCCTATTTGGTAAACATATAAAGGAAGCCAAAGTGCAAAGTGTACATGTTATAGAATAACTGAACTGAATGAACAATCAGATAACAGTACTTAATAAATAAAACATTTGAAATATTCAATAGTGCTTATCATCTAAAAAATTTAAATACCCTGTACAGTATATGGTTATAGATTTGCACAAAGAAATACCCATAAGCCCCAAGTAGAGATTTCGATCTTTGCCTAACAATGAGTCTAAAAGTCACCTTCATATTTATATGGAAAGTGATTATAGCATTGCAGGCACGCTCAAACTAGTCCATGCAAAATAAAGTAAATGTATTTACAAGTCGGTTTGTCTTATTTGCATACACAAACTGTCTCCTGCAGCTTGTTCATGCTAATTAGTGTAACTAAGGTGAAACAAGCTTATATTACAGACATTTATAGTGAGAGAATCAGTAAGGGAAAATAGTACTTTTAAAAAAGAAAGCCGTTTTTCTAAACTACCGGTACTTTTCTGTACTTTTGTGTAATAAATTAAATATGTATGGAATTAGAGGAAATTGTTTAGACTGGATTATGTCGTTCCTAAATAATAGAACACAAAGAGTTGAAATAACATCTGCAACTAGCTCCAAGTACTATTCACAACAAACTACCCTTAAATTCGGTTTACCGCAGGGGAGTTGCATTTCTCCCGTACTCTTCTTATTATATATTAATGAGCTACCCTTAATAGAAGTAGATGATACTCTTTTTGTTCAATATGCGGACGACTCAAATATGAAAATTACGGGAAACAATAATGTACAACTCTCTGAAAATATTATAAATACATTTATTAAAGTTAAAGAATATTTGAATAATATTGGACTAGTACTAAATGTTAAAAAAACTGAAATATTGCAATTTCAAAATATAAAAAATAAAAATTCAACCATAGAATCCATTTCAGTAGATATGCAAACCATTTCATTAAGTGAACAAACAAAATTCTTGGGAATATATATTGATAACAATTTGCGATGGGTTAATCATATAGATTATATTTGTAATAAATTGGCATCTGTGATTTTTGCAATCGGTGAATTAAGACACGATATGGAACTTGATTGCTTAAAGGTTCTTTATTACGCAAATTTTTTCTCAATTATTAAATATGGTATCATATGCTGGGGGGATTCTGTGGATTTTCATAGATTATTTACATTACAAAAAAAAGTGATTAGACTAATGTGTTTTGTTAAGAAAAGAGCTTCATGTGTACCTCTGTTTAAAAAACATGCAATTTTATCTCTCCCATGTATCTTTATTAGTGAGTGTGTATTCTATGTAAAAAAAAATATGTCGCAGTTTAGACAACATGAAGTGAATCATCAATATAATACAAGGAAGGTTAATAAGGTGATAACCCCAATTTGGTGTAGACTGGACATGTATAAACATGGACCATTTCTGAAATGTTTAAGTCTCTATAATAAGCTACCAAGTGACATAAAGTGTATAGACAACCTCAATAATTTTCATTTGAGTGTTAAAAAATTGTTATTGGATAAGTGTTTCTATAGCGTCAAAAGCTATATGGACCATGATTTTATTTCTGCATGTTAACTTGAATAACTATTGTTAATTGTGACGTGTCCTATTAACCTCAACAAAAGTCTACTGTGATGTTTTGATTGTAGGAGAGAATGGATTAATAAAAAATTTTGAATTTTCTGTATTGCTAAATATGTATAACTAATTAGATACAGTACTATATAATTTATTTATAAAAAGTATAGACCTTCAGAAATTAGTAAACACATTCTTTTAATTTTAATTGCGTCCTATAAAGGTGCTTTTACAAAATCAAAAATTGCTACCAAGTATAAGCTGCAAGAGGTCATAGCACATGTAGGCATAGCTTGGTAAGAAAATCACGGCGAGCTCGATTATTCTATGCCCACCATGGCGTGCCATAACAAATTTTGATACATGAAATCTGCTTGAGTTAGCATGTGTGTGAAGTTAACACGATGTTTAGTACTAATAAAATACAGTATGCATACATAATCAATCAATATCCAGTTATCCAGTACAGTAGTTCCCTACAAATACCCATAGAGAAAAAGTGAAGGTCATACTTGCATACACTAGAAAATTTAATTATGGTAGATAATGGAAAGTTGGAAACAACAAGAGACAATTTAGCACCAGAAAATTCTTTTCTTAATACGCATACTGTATACCAATAAAATACGCCCACTTCCATATGACAAAATTAAAAACATTGTGAACCTGTCAAACTGAAGTTTGGGTTGTTGTGGAATCAATTTAACTTTTTAACCATGACATATTTAAGAGTTATGACTGAACTCTAAACCTGTGAAATTAAGAAGAAATTGTTGCATTGTACAGAAATTTTGATTTAGACCACGGGTTAATAATAAAAAATATATTATTATGCATAACCATAATAGGAATTCGAAAATAGCTACAACAGAATGCGAGCTTGACATCTCTCTATAACTTGATAGAAAGGTAAAAGTTATAAAGTTAGTAACCCTAAATTACATGCATTAAATACTGACAATAACCATAGCATAATCAGTTAAGTTTGAAGATATTTCTTGACAGTTTCTTACCAACAAGATGACGAAGAGTTGTTTGTCCGCCCTTCAGCCATCTTGATGATCGTTGACCAAGAGGTTTTCGTTCCAAAAAGAGAGACGTTTAAGCTTTGTGTAGTCCTCTCGGAGCAGCAAGATTATCCACTACAACCTGTAAAGATCAGCGGTCAGTATGGAATGAATTGTTCATGCACAAACGGCTCAGTGAAGTGAGGATATGCCAAGCACTTACAACATTCTCAGACAACCATTGCAGTGCCTATGGTACTCGTGCTGCCGCCAAGTCTGCCAACCATCAACTAACATGACGATTGCATTTTGCAGAGCTGACATTTTTTTATTTATCTGGTCTTTAGCGATATCTGTAGGTAATTTTTCCAACTATTTGACCAATGTGTTCATATTTAAATGTTGGATTGTTCGTCCTCGGAAACCTTTTTGGTAATAAATATGGCCCAAAGACAAATTTAAAATAATTTAAGAAAAAGCAAGCAAGTTGTGTATTGTGTTGGTTCATGGTATATAAGCTCGCATGGACATGTCACGTCACTTTTTGGTCCATTATGATAGGGTCTCTGCATTTTGATATAAAAAGTAGAGGTGTCCGTCCGGCTGGACTGCTAGAAGTTTTCCACGGTTCACGGTTCTCTCAGTCTTAACAGAGAGGCCATGGCCAGCGTCATCCTCTCCCTCCCATATATCGGAATATATCCCTAATACCCATATATTTATACCCCGGCCGTTTCGATCTCCAAGCTTTAAATATTGGGCAGCTATAGGCGCAGATGATCCAGAAGAAAAAAATTCGGGGATGGGGGGTAAGGGCCGGGGGAAAGACGCCTCCTATATACGGCCTCTATGTTAAGTGATGCACTTGTGTGTGGTTCCCCAGGCTTTGGACATCGCTTTGGTTCATTGAGAAAAAGTAGAGGTGTCCGTCCTGACTGCATGAGGTTTAATTTCCACGGTTCCCTCAGTCTCACCTCAGCGAATGCTGGGACGCGTAAGCATGCAGGCCGTGGCCACTATCCGTTCCCTACCTTATCCCTACCCAGTACCCCGCCGCGAGCTATAAGCTCTTAGGGGTGTATCCTTGTAAAAAAAAAAAAAAAAGAAAACAAAATCGAAGTGGGGAAAATGCCTAATATAGCCTATATTGCCCATGTTAAATCCAACATTTGGGGGGGGGGGGGGAAGCAGCCCCCAGCCTCCCTCCCTCCTGGATCCGCACCTGCTGTATATATTAGGGGGGTGCTGCATTTATGATGTATATATATTTTATATTTTTATATCAGATATATCATTGTAAAATAATAATAATTAATATTATAATTAATAATATAATATACACGCAGCGCAGTATATATACGAAATATACGTACTGTACCTGCATACTCGTACACACTCATAATTAAGTCATACATATAACACTCATTCATTAATAAATATTAACATTTTATATATAATTATTTGTTATATTTATCGTATTATTAATATTATATTTTATTATAAATGCACTTTTATAACAGGTAGACTAAGAAATTAAGCCTATAATATAATATGGTGGCGATTGAGATAATTAATTAACATAATTTAATTACGCATAATTATGTAATTATATATAAATAATATAAAATGTTTGTTGGTTCATTATGTTATATATATTTACATATATTACATATTTTAATACGTACATCATCGTAGAGCGAATCGTGGTTGGGGTATATATATATTGGGAAAAATACATGGGGGTTATGAAATACATCATCACTCAATAATTCTTTTATGGCAAACAAGTCTCCTCTCCCCCGATGGCCCCCGGCCTCGATCGAAGATTTTTTAACTTTTTTTAGAAGGATATTATACACATATTTCTATGAGCGTAATTGGAGCTCGAGGAGGGGTAATGGGTATAAGAATAAGGGAGAGAAAGGATGGTGGCTACGTGCTGTTAAAAGCGCCCCAGCATTCGCTGAGGTGAGACTGAGGGAACCGTGGAAAATGTCATTCAGGACACGGACACCTCTATATTCTATCAATTATCAATTAAAGTGATGTCTAAACTCCAAACAGGCTCGGACTGGCCATAAGGCTGGGACAGGGATCCCTGACTGGCCCCTCAGATTTTTAACACAGGAGCATAGGAAAAGTGGCCTCAGACCCCCTGAAAAGTGGCCCCTGCTGCTTGTAATGCCTATATGGCCCTAACTGTCCCCTAGCTTCCCAGTCCGAGCCTGACTCCAAATGAACCATGGACACACAACTGCATCACTTCACTGGGTGGAAATAAGCGAGATGAATTTACCCCAGGGAGGAAGCAGCGTAATTTTTACTTGAACCACACACAAGTGCAATGATGCACTTGTGTATGGTTTCCCAGGCTTTGGACATCGCTTTGGTCCATTGATAAAAAGTAGAGGTGCCCGTCCTGACTGAGGTTTTTCACGGTTCCCTCAGTCTCACCTCAGCAAATGCTGGGACGCGTAACAGGCCGTGGCCATCATCCGTTCCCTACCTTATCCCTATACCCATTACCCCGCCGCGGGCCGTAAACTCTTAGGGGTGTATCCTTGTAAAAAAAAAAATATAAATAAATAAATAAATAAATAAATAAATAAATAAATAAATAAATAAATAAATAAATAAATAAATAAATAAATAAATAAATAAATAAATAAATAAATAAATAAATAAATAAATAAATAAATAAATAAATAAATAAATAAATAAAAATAAGAAACAAAAATATTTTATTAATTCAGGGTATATGTATGGATTGTATGGACACACACCCTGTACTGTTGTTAATTGACAGTAAGAGATTAAAAAAAAAACGTGACTTGATAGGCTAATTCAAAATGTTTTTGTTTTCTTAAACGAAGAAAATATATATTTTTACCTCAACATCTGAAAACAACCGTTCTTTAATTGTCGGGGGGAGGGGGGGGGGATCTGTAACCAGCAAACACGATCCAACTCATATTGTGCATGTATAAGAGCTCTTCTTACCCTAAATATTAAATTGTTCATACAAAGTAAATAAGTTTACATAAGGGAAATTCACAAATCACTCTGCTAGTTTCAATATTTAATGTATGGACCAGGAAATTTTACACTCGACAATATCAAGATTTATTTTTTTAGGTTTAAAATTTTATGATGTAGATACAGACTTTACGCTTTGTGAATGTCCACTAATTAGACTAAAGTCTTAAGCTTAGGACTTTAATGATGACTAGAGTTGCCCAAGGTAATGATGCGAGGATACTTGATGAGCGAGGGAGAGTTGATGGAATGGCGATGGCCTTAATTATTATAATACAAACTTTGAACATGATTAATGGGCAACTTCTTATAATCGAACAGTGTTAGATTTACGAGGTTTTGATTTTTGTGATTGTTAAATAAACTTAAATTATAGGAAAAATTTACATACAAAGCGTTTAACTTAAATCTCATTTTTTTTTTTTTTTTTAATTGAAAAACTCACTATTTCATCAACGAAAGATTATTTAATGTTATTTTATTCTAATTTAAAGATGAAAAGAAAATGTTAAAGTAAAGTTGTCATATTATACATATAATATGTTATCACCGTACGTTATCACTCGCACTCTCATCTCTTTCCTGTACTAAGTAGATCGATCGTATCGGCCAATTCATATAAGCGGTTGAGGTAAGAATTAAAAACCGTGCTTTTTTTTTTTTTTTTTTTTTAAATGTCCACTACAACATGCTTCTAATGTAATTCAATCATAGATAAGCAGATTATGTCTTTGGAAATATGAAAACTAAGATTGAACCAATTTAATATCTCGTCAGGGTTTGTTTTTATCACGTTTGTTATATTGATTTAAAAATCCTAAAACAAATTTGAATCTTACAATTTTGCTTATAAATTTTCTCTCTTCTTGCAAACGAATGTCATGAAAGATTTTTGTTTGCACGCTTTAAAAAAGTTTTTTTTTTTTTCAAATTAAGTGTTAGCATAATCTGTTACGACTAAACACATTGTTAGTCTTTATAAAAAATTTAGTATAATAAAAATTGTTAGTTAAATGAATTGTGAGCCCACTTAAGAAATAATATTGGATTTTTTTATTTTATTAATTTTATTGAAAGTGGATGTCCCATAAGGAAGAAAAGCTAATCTAGCCCTATTAAATATTTGGAAGTGAAAGACTTTCAGAAATTCGCTATCATTTACAAAGAATCTTAAATGTATAACATGCATCATGCTCTTCTTGTCGTATGTCATATATGATGTTACAAAAATCTACATACGGAATTTGCACAAAGAACTGACGTGGACCAGGCGTTTGCTGTATTACACATGTACGATACGATTAAAGATTACCATTAAAAAAAAAAAAAATAAGCCCCTTAAGAAAATTTAAAGCATTTGCCATTAAAAGAAAGCAATGCACTTTTAACTTAACTGCAGATAGCGCCCTAGGCTTATGTCACCTTTTGAATGGTTTATGTCCACTGTCGCGCGGTCTCTAAATCCTAAATAAATAGTAATTACTGTAATTAACTAGTTAGTGTTAAGAGTGATGGACGATAATGATTCGCTAATAATTTGCTCTCGGTGGTGTCGTTCTAGTTCGTGTTCGTGTCTGTCAAAGTGTATAGACATTTGAGATGACACAATGATAGTTAAACTTTGTTATAAAATGATTTGTGGCCGTTTACACCTCTTTTCTCACTATATTTAAATAAGTTAAACATTTTTTGGTCATGAAATACCGTTTAAAAATTTTGCATTGAATGGAGTATTGACCTCAATTTTTTTTATTGCAGAAATGGATAGAGGGTGAAAAGTTATGCTATCCTGATTTTTTTCAGATTTTTTAGAGACCGGGAAATATTTTTAAAAAATTATTAAAAGTTATTTTTATGACGTCACGCGGCGGCAAGTCCTATCTTTTTCTTAAGGAGCGGCGTCTCGTGACGTCACAAAAAGAACTTTCAATAATTTTTTAAAAATAGTTCCCGGACTCTAAAAAATCTGTAAAAAATCAGGGTAGCATAACTTTGCACCCTCTATCCATTTCTGCAATAAAAAAATTGAGGTCGATACTCCATTATAATTATATTGATTAAAAATTAAATAGAATGCTATAAGAAACTTCAACTGCATGGCGTAAAGTTCTAGAATAACGATCGATATATGATCGAATATAATGGAAATTAATTATTGTTGGGCGGCATTGCCATAAAGTGAGTATAAATTTCATAAGGTATAGAGAGATACATTAATTAATTCCGTTCACATCGTATATAACAAACTGCCAATAACCATAATATATAATAATTATATACGTGTATTAACTACGTATTATATACAGCTTATAAGTATCAATTAGTACTATCATCTAATTATTAATATAGTATTTTGTTTCCACTTGTGCGCATGTTAAAATGTCAAATTTGTAGAGGAAGCATAACACGCTATTTATTATAGAACCAAAATAAGAAACATATTATGATTTTTCAGTATACTTGGTGAATTTAATTTCATATAGTATTAGTACTATTAAACTAAACACTCTAAACAGGTTGAATGTATAATACAATTGAAAAGCAATAAAATTATTATGAATATATTCTCAATATTCTTGGAGAAATTATTAAACCAACAATTCCTTATCTGATCAAGCAATTTGTAGATTTATAGTCCTCAATTATATTATGTAATGATATTATCTGAAGCACAAAAAGTGTTATAATTGGTATAATTAATTGATATAAATCATGTAGTCATGTCATACAGTTGATGAAACTTAATTCACCTCAAACAATTTTAATTTGCGACTAATATATTGTTACTCTGACAGAATTTTTTCCGAGGGTAATCTAACTTGATTTATTTATTTCTTATCAACACCCTTAACGGGCCTTAAATATAACATGAATGAAATGTGAGATGTATTTTTTTGTGTATATATTATATTTTATTTTAAATATATAAAATTTTTTTTATAACGAGATGCTTTGGTTATTTCGAAGCGGCTGAAATTTCATTCCAATTAATTTGCTGCTTCACGGTAAATTTGCGTAAAGTTGGCAATGCCATGCAATTTTATGCTGCGAGAATGAAATATTTGTTAAATTTGAAATTAAAACTAAACCGAAGTGGATTCACCTGGCTGCGATGTTGGCGCATGCACGTGGATGAAAATCTCACTCTTAAGTTGCTTTTCCATGGAGCGATGTCATGCGAAGATTGGTGGGGCGAGAAAACTGCATTTACAGTGAAATTGTATGCCATGATATTGGCGAAGAAAAATCGCGGTGCGATTAAATCACTGAGGGAAAGCGATTTTTCCTCACTAATATGGCTGTCATATGATTTTACTGCAAGTGCGCTTTTCTCGCCCCGCCAAGCCTCGCGTGACATCGCTCCATGTAAAAGCGTCTTAAAACAACCTAAGGGAAGTACCATTTTTGTTGGAATCACATTACTGAAAATGATCTGACTGGATCGCAGTACTGTTATAATTATTATAATTAAATTAGTTGTTACATGAATCACATGGCTTTATTTGGAAACTTCTAGACAGGCTCGGACTGGGAAGATATAGGGGCCAGTCAGGTCCATATAGGCATTACAGGCAGCAGGGGTCACTTTTCAGGGGGTCTGAGGCCACTTTTCCTATGCTCCTCTGTTAAAAATCTGATCGAGGGGCCAGTCAGGGATCCCTGACCCAGCCTTATGGCCAGTCCGAGCCTGCTTCTAGAGCTATAACAGAGCTACAGAAATACTTTTAAGTTTGACGTTGAATGTCCATTATTGGACACACTGCAAAATAAGTTGAGAGTCATCATCTATATATTGGATAAACTTTTTTCTCATGTCCAAAGCCCAGCAGCAACTTTGTTCAATTCTACATCTGAGAGTGAAATTGCCACAGAAACTTTGGGGAGGAAAATTAAACGCGTGTTTCCGCGCAGATGCAATGCGCGATTGGAGAACGAGGCTCCATCAGCGACCACAATTAACACAAAAATTCACACCACTGCGTTTTAGCGCCTTTTAATATTCTTTTAATTTTTTTTTTTTTTTTTTATTCTTGTTCTAAAATTGAAGTAAAAACTTTTAAACCTTTTAGAACATTTCTTTTTTAAAAACTTTATAACCACTTATGTATAAAAGTATAAATATAAATCCAAAGTATAAGCGTAATAAAGCATATCACCTACCATGACATATAATGGAATTTATGAAATTTAGTAATAAATTAATATAGGCCACATATTTGGAGATATTTAATACATGACTTGTTTTTGCCTGAAAATATTATGCTCAGGAGTCAGTATGACAGAATGTTATTATTTTGAAAATATAACGAGGCTCTTGATATTAATTATTCTGAATCTTCTAGTTTAAAAACTAATTTTTGTTCATAACTAAATACAGTAGTATCAAATGAAGAATATCCCTTTTATTATATCGCAACAGGTGCTTGTCAATGTACACTCAAACTGTTAATAAATGTCCACCTTTTTATTTCGCCTATAATACGATTCCAATGATACGGACCTGATTCTGCATGAGCAAGTTTTGTAACCACACGGCGAGCTAATGTCGAATTTTAGTCGATTATTACCATAAACTACAATGCGTAGTCAAAACAAGTATCCTTCGGTGAGTAATTAATTTGTTTTAAATTTATGTATTAATAGTTTGCAATGTTTGCATTAAATCCATAGAAAACATACTATTTTTGTAAGGCAAACATGCAGGTTTATGATTCGGTATTTATCATATGGATTCATTTTTTTATTATTATACATTAAATGAATTGTACTAAAGTCCTTCCCTAGAGCTATAATTAGGTATATTTGCAAAAAAAAACAAAAAACATATCAAGGGACCTCTAAAGTTGTTATCAAGTCAGTAGCCTAGGAAATGGTCTCCTGCTGTGGGTCCCCTTACGAACCCATCACCAAGATCACTGTCATCAAACTCGGTTAGAGAAACTCTACTTTGAGTGCGGAGCAAGAAGGAAACAAGTGCGTAACTGCAACACAATAGGGTAGCGCCACGAGATTGTTGGGTTGCCTGCTTACAGGATAACGGCCTGATTTTTACCTCCCCTCCCTTCCCCTACCGAACAGCAAGAGTACCATTGAACAAAAAAAAATAGAAAACGTAGAACAAAATTAATTATAAATTATAGACGGCAATTATTACATTTATATCGTATTCATATCATCTGCTAGTTTATAAAGAATACACCATTTACATTTTTGTGTCTTTAAATAATCATAAGGGCCAACAAAGTCAAAAAAATTTCTTTTCAATGTTTTTACGAGTACTGTTGCTCTTCGGTAAGGGAAGGGAGGGGAGGTAACCGTCAGGCCGTTATCCTGTAAGTAGGCAACCCAACAATCTCGTGACTCTACACCTTATTTATAGTAAATATCTGCCATTTTTGTTGTGATTTATTGGATTGCAGCCTGTTGTAAGTAATATTTTCAATTTGATGTTTCTAAGGGAATGAGAGGGCACATATACACTTAAAATAGAGCAAAGTTGCAAGAATAGCGCAGCTGTATTTAAACTCGATTAATTGCTTCTTTTACGTAATTTGAAATGAGCGCCTCTCATTGGTCGGAATGAACACACGCATATTTGTGCATTGACGCAAGAGAGTAAGATTTAATGTCTGCCATTAAAATAATGTAATTAGTCTTGGCTGATTGATTTACAAACATTCTAATTTAAGTTATAATTGAATTATTCTCATTATGTTTTGGGCAAATGAAAATTGTCAATTACTTTTTATTAATTATTTTAAATCCACTTTCAATATAATTTTTTCTTCTTAAGTTTTATAGAAACGTTTTTGAGAAAAATCCAAATATATGACAATCCTTATTTGATTAAAAATATATGATAAGATTGATAAGTGATAACATTTGATAACCATCTTTTAAAGGACATTTTTTAAATTGTGTCTGTGCTTACATTTTTTAATATAGTGTACTATATAATAGTACATATATAGATATAATATAATATATACATATAATACAGCAGTTGCATTGCATGGTCAATAGTTGTGAGCTGCATTATTTGTTTTCTGCGCTGCTCTATAACACAAAGAAGAAGAATAAATATTTTTAAAAAACCAAAAAAGAGAGGAAAAAAAGAAACGAGAAAAGGAAGAAATTAGAAGACAAGAGGGGTGGCGGTCCGGGTGTGTCCGTCTGCCTTCAGGCGATAACTTTATCCAAGAGTTGTTAAATCGCAGCAAGTTCGCTCAGTGGAAACTAAAAAATATAATATGAGAACGGGCAAGCGCTATCAGATTTCAGGGAGAAAAAAATAAACGTCAGATAACAAGAAAAGAAGCGTCCAAAAAAATACATTTATTTTTTTCTTCTCTTATGTTTTGTTATATTTTTATTTATATATATACCAATATGATGTTAATGGAATGACTTTGATTGATAATTTCTCGTCAGTTATCATCTGTTTTTATTATTATTATTATTTATCTTTTTTTTTTTTTAATTTTTTTGTTAAAAATTATAAAAATATTATTTGGTTACTCATAGTAGTATTTAAATTTCAGTTTTATTTTATAGCTTTTTTTTAAAGAAATTAATAACGCAGAAATAAATTATAACATAAGAGACACCATTTGAATTGACTCGGTCACATAAATTTAACATTAAATTTGTTAGTAAAAAAAAAAAAAAAAAATGTACTTGATTTTTATTTTATTTTTTTTTTTTTTATTATTTTAAACTTTTGTTGGTTGCATAAAAAGCATACATTAAGTTCATGTCAGCAGTTAAAGTAAGTAAGTACAAAAAAAAAAAAACAATTTTACATAGATACCATATATAAATTATACTAAACATTAAAAATAGAATGCAGATTAAAATTTGAAATTTAATAACAAATTTAAATCTTTTTATATTAGGGTTTGTCATTTGTGGAACAATTTGCCTCTTAATATATTAGATCTTTAAATGGTTCCTTGTTTTATTATTCTAGGTTGAAAGTTTATTTGCATTTAGTCATGAAATGTAAATATTGTAAAATTTATTTGACTGAACTGTGTTATACACGTGTTAATTTTATTTACATTCTTGTTATTAGACAATTTGTTATTTTTTCCTTTTTTTTAATTATTTAATTGTTAAAACGTATACTATGCGTAACTCACCCGTTGCGTTTTGTTCTGAATAGGACTATGTAAGTATCGCCTGCCAACTGTTATATTATGTAACACTCGGGAAATATTAATAAATAATAAAATAACAATAATATGAAAATTAACAAAAAATAATATTATATTTTTGATCTTTAAAATTTAAATTACTTATTCAGATAGCAGTTTTTCAGGCATTTTATTACTTTCAAACTCTTTAACTGAATAAAACCCCTTGGATATTAGTACACTTTTTAATTTTGATCTGAACAATTTATTAATATAGATAGAGCTGACAATTATTTTTGCCTGGATTGTTTGTTGCTGTTTCAATCATTGCATGTCAAACTGGTCTGGAAGAAACTGATTTACGATATTAACAGTACTTACCACTCTTTAATTATTTATCTAGGGCTTCATTATACTTAACATTACCAAAATTGGTTTTGTCACACGCTATACCAAGAAGAAGGGGAGGGGAGGGGGTTGAAACAACCCACTATTTATATCCCTCTAATAATATTTTTTTTAAAAGAAGTATTTTTCTCTTTTTTTTTTATTTATTATTATTTGCAGATTTTGGGTTACAATTTTTTTCAGATTTTCTGGAGCCATCATTCACATTTCACTTCTTTCCCGCTTTAAAAGAGTTGTGGTCGTCTCATCCCCCCCCCTTCCTTGGTAATGCTAGGGTTAATATTATTACCAAGCTATGCTTACGTGGCATCGTTTCTTCGACGAGAAATCACAGTTATCATGCACGGCGTAGGCGGTAAGAACAGAGGGGCCATAGAAGTAACATGGAATTTTAGCACACGTATCTACATGTGAGATTAGCATGTGTGCGGTATACCACACAAGCCATCATCGGGGGACGTGAGAATTACAATTTCCATAGATAAGTTAGTTTTTGCTATGGATACACTTCTTTAAATTTTCATCTAAAATTTGCATTATTTGATGTAAGTAATTCTAATTTCCCTAATCCAAATAAATTACTGCACATGACTAATATTTATTGTCTGGAAGGTTTTGTTGCTTATCCTCAACTGAAGTGTTCTCCGAAGTTTGATACTCCTTGGTTAGCTTGTTTACGTAGACGATGTGATAACTGCTTTAATAGATTTTTTAATCTATTTATTTTTTTTACGAGGATACACTCCTATAAGCTTGGAGCTCGAGGCAGGGTAATGGGTAGGGATAAAGGAGGGAAAGGATGGTGACCACGACCTGTTACGAGTCACAACATTCGCTGAGGTGTGACTGAGGGAACCGTGGAAAACCTCAGTCAGGACGGACACACCTGTATACTTTTTATCAATGTACCAAAGTGATATCCAAAGCCTGGGGAACCACACACGAGTGCATCACTGCACTGTGGGTAGAAAGCGAGATGAATTTACCCAGAGAGGAAGCGACGTAATTTTTACTTGAAACGGTTACCTATTCAATTACTAACCATGCTCGACGTTGCTTGACTTCGGTGATCTAACGAGAGCCGGTCAATGCACTGCGCCACGTTAATAAGTCTCGCACAAAGTGCGTCAGGAGCGACCGAAGACGGGTTCGTGACGTGACCCCCGCAGTGTCTCTAAACATGTTGACTTTATTTGCATTAATTAACAGAACGTAGTAATGGAAACACACTGTGGGGGCACAACACCATCAAGTAATTGAATCTGGATGGTAATTTACTAAAACCTGCATAATCTTTGATGAGAATTAAAAAAAGTTTTAACTTTTCTTAACTATAACAGGTGAAAAGTTTTTAAGTCATTTTAAATTTACACATAAACTTGTTACTGATAATATGCTAACAAGTCAGGCGTGGATTCGTATAGGGGGGCTTGAGGAGCTAGGGAATGAAGCCCCCCAAACTTTGGACTTAACATGGACGGTACAGGGACTTCCAACACTTCTTTTAAAAAAATATCTTACTTATCCAGCTCCTGCCGAAATTTTGCAGCCCCCTCCTCCTTTCGATTTTTTCGTGGGACCTTTGACATACTTTGCATATTTTTGTGTTTTGGAATTACGTCTAATTTAACATTGAAATGATTTGAGACCATTCTTGAATTCATTTGCGGTATTTTTTTTTAAAGACTTAATTGCTATACTCGTAATGAATGTATAAATATAATAAAGTTTTAATTGTGTAATTATCACGTTGTCAAAATCGTTTAGGTAGTAAAGTATACAATTATATCAACTTATTTATATCTAATTTATTTGCACTTCAGTTCTCTATGATGGATCATTGATAAGGTTTGTGTGAATCAAGGGATCCATGCAGAGAGAAAAAGAAAACCCATGCAGAGTTTGGCTGCCATTAATGCCTTCTAGTTATGCAAACTTATCTCAGTTATTAAGGGTAAAATAACACGAAACATCGATTGTAGTAGTCCCATTTGATTAACATGTAAACCTTAGCAACCTCATAATAATTCTGATTTTTTTTTTTTTTTTTTTTGAGAGACAGTCCTTAGCAACAAAAAAATGTGGAAAAAATTTCAAAACAATCGGACCCGATCTGATTTTTTTAAATTTATTTTTTAAATTTTCAGTATAGGGCTTTCCCATGGAGACCTAAACTAAGACATTAATTTTAAAAAATTAAATGGTCCGATTGTTTTGAAATTTTTTCTATATTTTTTTAGTGCTAAGGACTGTCTTTTAAAAAAAAATCAGAATTATTATGAGGTTGCTAAGGTTTACATGTTAATCAAATGGGACTACTAAACAATCGATGTTTCGTGTTATCTTACTCTTAATAAAAAAAAATTGATTTTAAGGACAAAATTCTTACTGAAAGACACAAGTATTGTTCAAATCATGCATATAATTATGGTTTGCCTGATTGAGATGCATAAAATAAACAATCGCTTCAGTTCCATTTTTCTTTTGCATAGAGGTAAGAAATTAACTTTTAACACAATTTTTTTTTTATTAATGTCAGAAAAGAAACTTTTTGAGTTAAAAACTTGTAGATAGATAAAATTGTTAAGATAAATTACAAGATTGTAACAAATTCAAAAGTTAGTGTAACTGAGTCTAGCCACATTTCTTGTGCCACGCGGATGAGATGGTCCAAATCTAATGAATAAATTTGGTCTGTAGACGCTACAGAATGAGTTTAGAGTGTGTTGGTTCAACTTTCCAAGTTGGTGGAAGAGAATGTGAAGAATGCAGTCAGCCTCTTCCTCACAACTCCTTCCTTTTGCCTGCAAGCCTGCCAGAAAACCACTCAAGTATCGAACGGATAACATAAGGAAGGTGATGATGCTTCCACAATGTAACTACTGTGTTGTTACACTTGAATTTTATTAAAGTACAGATTTATCGTGTATTATCGATGTATGTAAAATATAAATATAATTTTTTTTTAATCAATACTTTGCAGTCATCGCGCTAAGCTTTTAAGCTTACTTAAAGCTTTAAAGTACTTTTATATATAAAATAAATTTAAGTGCATAGTAACCAAAGCCATCAAAATTTAATTTATAAAAACTGTAAATAATGAAAAATGAATTTCAATAGGACTCAATCGAAACTCGAAGGGAAACTTAGTATTGAAAAAGTTGAAAGCTTCACTAAAATGTATACCTATATAATGTAATATAAATAGTAATATCAAGTTTTTATAATGAAATTGGAACGAGCTGCGATGAATTTAATGCTTGTTTCAGCCAATTTACTTGAGTTTTACCAAACGTAAACATTATCAAATAGAGCTTGCAACATGCTGGATCAAATTACCTCACCTGTTTTATAATTAACTGCTAGTTAACTACCATATTGGTATAGCTTTAACAAATGTACCATGGCATGCTGCAATGTATTTTTTTATAGTGTATATGTCATTGATTTTGTACTTTTTTTATTGATTTACTTTGGCCGTTGTACTAGTTGTTTCCAGTGTATTGATGGAAAAGATCAAGGAGGCATTTTGAGGGACGTTATAAAATAAAAACAAAGAAAGAAATAAAGTTCTTTAGATCGAATTAAAATCTTATATGGCACATCGAATTTAATATATTACCCATTAAAGCTCGATATTGGAGAACTATTCATCTCAATTTTATAAGTGTAATAATCGCTATTTCTCCAATGTTAATTCTATTGAACGCCATGTCAAATCCAGCATATATATATAGTAAAGTTGCGTGATAGACTCTATAAAATTTAACTGGACGGAAGCATAAAAGGTTATAGATTCGCTGTCTGGATTTTACTATTGCTGGAATGTGCGCTACAAAATTGAAGCAGACGATGTTCTGACGTCACTTTCATGTGATTTCTTATAGTAAGGCGATAAGTATATAGAGATGCCAATAGCAGCTACCATGCAAAACTTATCAAGTCAGAAAATATCTCCATTTAAACCAGAAACTTTAAAATTACTGTTTTGTTTGATAATTATTTTTAAAATTTTTTGATAAATATGTGAAACACTATTTTACTTTAAATAGGCTGGTATATATTTGTAAGATATTATTTGTTTAAAACTCACTGATAAGAACAATTTCCATTCGTCGAAAGAAACGATATAAAACTTTTCTTTGTATAAAATATATCAGTGGTTGTTCACTTTAAAATATGAGCATTTGCCTTCTGCAGTCATCAACTGGGTTATTTTGTTCCCTCCCAAACATGTAATCCAATACACATTTATTATTATAACATCTTAAGAGTTCTAAAAGTAAAATTTATCATTTTAAATAAGTTGAGTTAAAGCATTAAATTTTAATGATTTATCCTGTAGTTGAATGGCACTTCCGGTTTTCTGATTTCCAATTACGGGACACAAAGTCCATTTTCTTAAAAATGTAGATAAATAATAATATAATATTATATATTCTGGAGCTAGAAGAGGCATACAAAAATCCAAGTAAGGCCCTTTATTGTCAATAAAATAAATCGTCCAGATTTTTCATTGGCAACTTGAGCGTGGCGCAGTGCATTGACCGGTTCTCGTTAGATCACCGAAGTCAAGCTACGTCGCGCGTGGTTAGTACTTGGATGGGTGACCGTTTCAAGTAAAAATTACGTTGCTCCCTCCCTGGGGTAAATTCATCTCGCTTTCCACCCAGTGCAGTGATGCACTTGTGTGTGGTTCCCCAGGCTTTGGACATCGCTTTGATCCATTGAGAAAAAGTAGAGGTGTCCGTCCTGACTGAGGTTTTCCACGGTTCCCTCAGTCTCACCTCAGCGAATGCTGGGACGCGTAACAGGCCGTGGCCGCCATTCTTTCCCTACCTTATCCCTAACCATTACCCCACCGCGAGCTGCAAGCTCATAGGGGTGTATCCTTGAAAAAAAAATGACATGGAGAATCATAAAAGAAACTACTTATGCAAATTTAGTTTATTTACTTTTGACTTTTCCAGTTGAGCTATAACACAAGTGTGATGGTTTGATGACGGACACCGCTTGTTGACATGAACAGCTATTCTTGCTTGTTATCCAGTTTCCTGTGGTCGGCAGGTCGGCATGCTTCCTTGAGAAATGCGCGAAGAAAGTCGATCGAGCGAACAGAAGAAAAAGGAAAAAGGGACGAGCTCCTGAGATTTACCCTGCAGAGTAGGATTTATTTGGAGGATTAAAGGAGGTTTAGACATGGACCCGCTGGTAAAGCCAGTAAGCCCTCAAAGCTACAGAGGTTAAGCTTTCCAGTCAGTGAACTCTGAGCATGCACACGCAGATCTTAGCTCACCGCCGCGTTCAATCTAATAAAAAATATTATAAATAAACATTCAATTGGAATACAAGTAAATTTAGAAATTATTTAAAATAAAATTGATCTTATAGTTTAATCTCAAAATTTATCAATTTTTAATTGTTCTTTCTTCTTAATTTGATGTTATCATGCAGTATTAACGAAAAGATCTACGGGAAAAAGGGGGAGGGTCGGGGTTAGGGCTGTTAAAGTTTTTGTATTACTCCCCATGGTATTATTACATGTGTTATTAATTATAGTAAACGCATTTTGCATAAATCGAAGTATCCGCTTCTGGTTCCACTGATTTTTAATTTAATTGCTTAAATTTATTCAGTGTCACCAATTGCCCGCCCGCCATTCAGTTCGTGAATTTGTGTACGGTTACGGGATAACTTCATTTCCATAATTTGATAATTAATTAATTTAATGCCAAAATTTAGCTTTGAATACATGTTTCAATGTCATGTAGCTTGTCTCATTTTTCGCATTGTTACGTAAATACATCAATAAATGTCTGAAAATTTAATATTTAAATTTTATTGCAAAATATTTACGTATATACACACTAAATACCATACTGTAGGCATAATAGTACTGATATTATAAAATAAAGAATTTAGAGCAGAACCAGAGAGTTCTATACAGTATTTATTGAGCAGAAATCAAAGAATTTTTATTATTGCATACCTACAATCCATAGAATTTAATATATTTAACCTAGAATCTTTTATATCGGCTCTTTTTCAACTACGTTATAATAAAGAAACATTCGCTGTCATTGCAGATATATATTATAGTGTTCCAGGAATGTATATATACCAACTTACTGACGTCACGTGTTCATAGTGCTCCATTATAAGAATGTACATTGATGCACAAATAAAATGTCAACAAAATGCAAGTAACATTGCCCCTGTAGCCCTGCAACTCGCTGTGTTTTGGTGCTCAACAAGTTGCTTCAAGATGACGTGAACATTTGAGAATTTATTTACCCTTCGTCATAAGCTTTACGGGACAATAATTTTAACATTCCTGCTCAGTGAAATAATCTTTAGTACGGATGAAAAATTCGATATAAATCATTTTTCTTTTTCTTTTCTTTTCTTTTCTTTAATTTTTTTTTTTTTTTTTTTTTTGCAGCAGATATCCATTTATTTATCCCGTTAAAAAGCGTCTCATGCAGTAATAACCGAAGTGCAAGAAGCAACTATTTTGCTACTGATTACTCAAATCCTATATAATTTAATGCCACAATGAAGTTTATTTTAAAATATTATTTTATACAAATTATTGTTGAGTTTAATAGTGGAACAGTTTGCTTTTACTTTCAATGTTTACGTCAACGGGTCTCCTGTCGTCAACAGTTTCTGCCCTCTGTTGATTGTCTCCAGAGCCTTAACATTGACCGCTGATCTCTCAATTTTTACCTAACAGTCTACCTGCACTAATTGTGGCACTCAAAATGTTTTGAATAGTAATAAAAGTGTTGCAACGAATCCTTTCACAATTAAGCCAGAAACAATGAAAGTTAAAAGCTTGACAGATTTTGTGAAAGTCCGCTTGCTTAATTACAATTGTAGATTAAGTTGAAGTCAAGACCGATTATAATTTACTCCGATTCAAAGTTAGTTTCATTGTCAACTAGGTAAATAACTTGGAAGCAAAATGAACTAAAGTGAAAACTATTAAGCTGAGTAAGCTACTATCCGTTAAGTTGGTACCATCAGTTTGATTGTGATTCTTGTTTCAACATGCAAATTCCATCATGTTTGCGATGAAAAAGTTCCTAGGCTGGAATTTATATTATGAGTTATTTTAATTAAAGTTAATGATATTTTTCAAGGATAAACCGACTTCTGATTTGTTTTGAAATGATCTAGTTTTACTTTATTGTGCATTAGGTATAATTTTATGCTGCAGTAAAAGTTGAAATGTGCCGTTTTTGTTTATACTAACGATTGACAATTATATGTGAGAGTAAAAAAGAAATCAACAAGCTTCACGACATTATTATACTTATATAATAATAAATATTATCAGGTGAAGTAGACATAATAAGTTGATGCACGACCTCTAAATACCCCATATATGTATGCTGGGCAATCTCCACCGCTCCTTGAACTTTTATGCAGCACCACACATTAACACTGAATTTGATATAATTATATAATAGAGTACACGCATATGCCTATTTTAATAACTATAATTAAAAAAATATAATTTGCACAAAATTCGATGTATTCACTCCTAATTAATTGGTGATATTTCGCAACTATAGTCTACTTTCTTTAACGAACCGAGCTCTTCTGCTGCTCTGTAGGACTTTTCTTGTAATTTTAAGACGAGTTATAGTGACACGTTGGTATGGGGTAGGTCAGTATGGGGTAGGAGATTGCCCAGCATATATATAATATGGTATGTAAAAGTACTACATTAAATTATTAAACTTGTCCTAGCAGGCAAATCTGGCTTATTGGCTGTCCATGCAGTGAGATCCATCATGTCAAATCACGTTATTAGCGATTGAATATGACAAGTGAGCTCCGTCATGCACTTTTGTCACTTGATGTCCATTCAAACTCAGGTTTCCCACATCAGTTTTCTCAGTCACATAATACTGATTGTTAGGATGCATGGATTATCAAGTTTCATATAATAATAACATATTATGTTACTTTACAAAGGAAAATTATAGTTTACAATGCATGTATGATTATTACTTTGTGCAGTGTGTAGCAAAATGCACGTGTCACAGTAGGATATATAAACACAATGACATATGTCACTATAGTATGTGTCAAAACTGTCAGCTCAAAATGAATCAATGGAAGATATATGTTTTTTTTTTAATGAGCAGGATGACACTTAAAAAGGCAATTACCCCCTTTTAGTGTTATTAATAAAGCAAATGTTTGCAAATGTTGAAGAGTACAATGTTTTCATACTAGTAAAAGGGTTTCACACTCACACTGCGTCACGGTATACGAAACATGAGTGTATATATAACAATTAATTCATGTTATATTGTACTTGTTGCAACACGTAATATATTATGATAAAATATTATATAGAAGCTATGAGAATAACATTATACAGAAACAGATAGACATGATGTTAGCAACATACTAATATACTTACATATTATTATTTATATATAATATACAGAAGTAAATGTTGTGCGTTAAAATTTGTTTCTTACTTGTTATAATTAGTTTGCAACATTTGCTACGTGTGTTTTGTATGTATAATAAGTTGAGAGTTCAGTGCTAGCCTACGAGTAGAAAGTCACGTCACGCTATCCGCGTGCATGCTACTAATGAGCCTCGCCAACCAAGAGTACACGGTAAAAAAAAAACTGCTGTACGTGACACGGTCGTGCATCAGCTCTTTGCTTTTGAGGGAGGATTCATCATGTAGGTATATTTCCATGAAACAAAATCGAGCGGGAAAATCACCAGACGTAGCCAACCAGAGGCTCAGGATTTTTACCTCTTCTCTTTTCAAGTCACCAACGTGGCCGTTATACGATATTGCAGCAAGTGCGCTTTTCTCTGGCTTTCCTGAACCCGCTTATATATTGCTATGGAAATCTACTTTCGAAGTCAAAAATATTTTTTATTACATCATGTAATATATACAGTACATCATGCTGAGAATAGACGAAATATTGGTTTCTAAGAATTTGCATATCTTCATTATCTCCATATCATATAACGATAATTAGTAAGGTGCAGTTCCATGGAGCGATGTCAAGCGAGGCTTGATGGCGCGGCGAGAAAGGCGCACTTGCTTCAATGTCATATTCCGGCCATGTTGGCGTGGAAAAATCGCTTTCCCGCAGCGATTAAATCGCGCCGCGATTTTTCCACGCCAACATGGCCGCCATATGACATTGAAGCAAGTGCGCCTTTATCGCCGCGTCAAGCTTCGCTTGACATTCGCTCCATGGAAATGCACCTTAATTAATAAGCTTTAAAAAAAACGCTAATTAGTACATAATACATTACTTATTATTATAGTGAGACAATGAACTCTTAAAGCATTTTCAGAACACGACTTGAATAATGAGAACATTTCATTCCGTTTCAAAATCAGGTATTTTAAGGTGAGGCTCACGTGATCCCGATAACGTAAGAAGATTATAAATTCCACACCATTCATTACGCACACAAGGTGGTGTTTAATACGGATCCATTGACGACGGATAATGTTATTCTTATGAGGCGTCGTCAACGGATATGTATTAAACACCTTCATGTGAACGTAGTGATTATATTTATTTGCAATTGATGAAGGTTAATTTCTCATTAAAAGGGCGTGTTTCATTCTTTTGTTGCAAATGCACAGGTCAGTGTTGTATTGTATTTGCTAGCCGTTTAGTGTTGACTGTTGCTTACAGGTTCGTTCAGCGTAGCGATCGAGTCGTTGCATGCATTTCCCCGAGTGCCAGATGTAAACAACAGTTGACCACATCCGTTGAGTCTTCTGAGAAACTTCTCCCTCATGAAAGTGGATTCGCATGGTGATTTTTATCACGCGACGCGAAGTGAATAAAGCGCACTTGCTGCAACATCCATTGGCAGCCATATATTTGGTGATTAATAAAAAGAACATCGTAATTTAACGCGATATTTGTCCCCGCAATGGCGAATTCGATTGCCGCATAGGATTTTCACAGCTTGTGTGACAAAATCGCGTCGCATTGCCGTTGTCGCCATCTGAATCCGCCTTTAATCCTATGCGGCGAGTGAATTCGCCATGCAGGTTGCGGCAGCGAAATTGCATTAATTGCGATGCTCTTTTTTTTTAATCACCAAATATGGCCACCAATGGATGTCGCAGCAAGTGCGTATTATTCGCATCGCGTCGCGTGGTAAAAATCGTCATGTGAATCCACCTTCTTTGGAAATTATAAGATGCCTGAAATCACGCTATCACGCGCAGGAAAATTCAATTGTTCCAGTGACAAGCTGCTGACAATTAGCAAGCTTCAAATATGACTTATTGCATCGTCCATCTTCACACAGGAGCAAAGCAACAAAAGGCAATGCACTGACAGTCTCAGGGGAACGATTCAACATGCAGTGCCAACTTTTAGGGTGGCGGGATCTCAAAATGTGTTTCAGGGAAACCTTCATGCTACACTGGGCGACTAAAGAATATAGCAGAGGACTAACTAATCTGCTGTGTAAATGAACTGTTCTTATATTTATTTTTACCTCATCCCCACTTTTATTCTTCTCCGTCAAATATTTTATGTTTTTCAACTACATTTTTTTTCCTCCCTCTTTTTTTTTTTTTTTTTTTTTAATGCGATGCTTGCTGGTTAAGCAGAGCATGGCTAAGAGTTTTAACGTAAAGAGAGCTAAGGGTCTCGCTTGAAGAAACACCGCGCAAAAGTTCTCAAAAGAAAATGGCCAATTTTCCTTCCTTTAAACTCTTGAGTATCGCACGTCTTCTCCTTTATTTTCTTTACTTGATGGTCCGCTTGTTCCACTGACTGAATCCACTTGACTCCTGCACATTTCCATCCCCCTTGCACTAAAATTACTATTAATCCATGGTAGTAAATTTCATAAATCTTTTAAGTAAGACTTAGACTTTATTATTTTCTATAAACGAGAAGAAAAAATTTATTCACCATGCGGTAATGCTTCAAAGTAAAGTGTGAAGTAAAACGGCTATGCTATTTTCTTATTATGCTAAAAGTGTATTCTGTTATTCTAATCTACATCTTAAACAGTTTAACTCTGCATATTTCATTAAGAAAACAAGGAACTTATATTTATTCTAATTCATTAGTTTGTGTACAATTTATTTACCCGTGGGAAAAGTAATCTATAATATAATTAGCACTGTTGGAGACTTTAAAATTTTAGTCATAAAATCAATTTTAGTTGAGATAAATAATTATAAATTCTGTGATAAAATTTTCACTAAAACTTAAGTTCGTATTGCGTCACTGGTTGCATGCTTTGTAAATGAGAAGAGTATACTTACTAGGAGTTCACGTGAATACTTAAAATAATATGAAAAATTAAAACTTTTATCCAACCATTTTACACATATATATATATATATATATATATATATATATATATATATATATATATATATATATATATATATATATATATATATATATATATATATATATATGTATATATATATATATATATATATTTTAATAATGAAAAACATTTTTGTGGTAACTGATAGGTTTACTCACCACAACTTTTAATACACTACTATCATTATTACCATGAATAAGCTATTACAAACTGTAGTTATAGGTTTATATAAAACAGTGAACTCCCTTATATTACCTCTCTCTTTGTCTATATACATAGAAAATACAAACCGCATGTAACTAGTTAAATATTTGACAATCTCAAATTACAGCTAGGCCCGAGGCAACATTCGAAATATATATTACTCGCAAGAAATTATATTTGCTGCTCAAGCGTAACTGATTATAAAGGGAGACGAGAGAGTGGGGAAGGAGGGGGGGGGAAGGGGAGTTGTGGCCAACTCCGCCCGTCCCCGCAGTACTTGTGTAGTGTGAGGAGGGGGGAGGATTCTCGGGGGAACTACACCACACTCTAATGCCAAGCCTAATTAAATTGAAAGAATTTTTTATAAAAACAAATGAAAACGAACGAAGAAAAAGACATGTTGTGCGGTGGGTTAAAAAAAAAAGTTTGGGCTACAAAATTAGTTGAAATTTGCAGTTGGAGGGTAGTTGCTGTAAAGACCGTCGCAACACGGGCGAGCTTAGTTAATTTCAAAGCAATATTGGTCATTTTGACTTTGTACATTGAACACATTGAACAGTTGGACTACGTATGGGGGGGAGGGGATTAGGCAGGCGATAATATTTTGGGGGGTATGAAAGAATTATATTTTACTAATATAGTCGCGACTATTGTATTCTTTATAATTGGATTACCTAACCTGATGTTATAGTCTGTTTTTTTAATAAATATAATAAATAAATATAGAATCGCAAACCGTCTTTTTTTATTAGCCGTATTGGTTTAGTTACATGAGATCTGTGGATATCTGCAACAAAAACATCAATGGTTTCAAAATTTAAAATAGTCGAAAAACTATTTTTGCGACCTCTATAGTAATCAGCTTAGATAAAAAATTTCATCATTAAATTATGATATATATCTATATATATATATATATATATATATATATATATATATATATATATATATATATATATATATATATATATATCCTCAATATTATAGACATTATATAAAATTGTATTAATTGCACAATGTAATATTGTTTTCTCTCTCTTTTCGATAATTTTATTCTTTTCTCTAACTCTATTTTTTTTTTTTTATTTCTGAAGTAAAATTTTCAATGTGTGCATTGTATGATAAAAAAGTAGAGGTAATACGAGGTAGGATAATGTATGACATTAAATTTCATTTCAAAAATATGAAAATAATGTACGGCAGGACGTAAATATCCATCCATGTTTACGAGTGGTGTTGTCGTATTAATATTGCATGCGTCATGAATACTGTATACGTAATATTTAAATAATGAAATATTTTTTTATCATTTCCTTGAATAGCGGTCATGATGAGGCAAGCTATAATACTACAAGCCTACTGTATATAAGCCAATGCTGTTGTTACAAATAATACATATATTATAACATGCTTTTATACTATGTTGCTGCATATTATGCATATTTTATTACTAAAATATAATAAAATAATACTTTTTATATACTTTTTGTGCCATTAAAAAACGACAGTAAAAAAGCAACATCTATATATATAAAAGTTTAAAGAAATATATGATAAATTGAATATTATATTTTTATGCAAATATAATATTATTTGTGTTTATACATTAAAGTTTGTCAACTTTTTTGTTGTTACTGAATGTAATTTTACTACTTCATGATATCCTTTATGATTGTAAAGAACATGAATTGTAACCAAAGTCTTCTGCTCGTTGTTAGTAAACAAAGTATATATTGTTGTTTAATGTCTGTAACGTGAATGGAAAAACATGGGACGGTTGTTGATTTACGTGTATTAACTTATGGAAAATGACTGTTAATTATGAAGTTGAAACGGTTACCTAGCGCCAACAATGCCATTACGTTCTCTGCTCTGGTGGCAAAATTAGGCACTTCGTCGTCCCCCCACGTTTAACAATGAAAAGGGCTTGATGCGACAGACATTATAAACAATGGTTTGTTACAACCAATGCGAGTAGAAGACTTTGATTGTAACTAGCAAATAAAAAACTTTACAAAAAAAAATTGTTACTAAAGACAAGATGAGACTATTTAATATTTCTTGCAGCATGCCACAAGGGGGACCACCAAGATTATTAATTTCAATAATAACTAATAACTAAATTATCAGGCATATAATATGAAAACTCAGGAAATTTGCTGATGATATTTGTCTTGCATGTATTGCAAAAAACAAACAATATATAAATATATATGATATAGTAACACTTCATGCAAGTAAAACTAAATTTATGACTGTAAAAATATGTTAAAAGATAATAAGTACAGTCCTCCCATCAATATATGAAACAAATATAGAACAAGTTGATAAATATAAACATTTAGAATTCATTATTGATACCTCATATCCAATTTGTAGAAAAAAAAAATCAAACCATTATTGGCATACCATGGCGCACTCTGCATCATATTCCGCTCAGTGTATAAAAATAAAAGTACTAATCTTTAATAGAGGCTTCAAGTCAGCTGATTTTTCGGTGATCCCACCCGCTATACCAAACCTATGTAAAAAAAACGTGAATTCGTTTTTTCACCAGGAATAAGATTTTTCAGGGATAATTCCTTTACGGAACTTTGGTCCAAACTGAAAAATAAAGTAGATAATTAAAGATTTAGATTTTTTACTTGATTTATAACCGAGAAAAGTTAAAAAAACACTTTGCTTCATTTTCAAGTGCAAGATGGACCTTAGCGACAAACAGTTGCGCAGCGAAAGCGCATCACTTGAAGCCTCCATTCATTCACATCTCAATAATTTTGTGGTATGAATCTGGGGAAATGCTTATCTATAATAAATGTTTTGAATGCTTTACCAGTACTTCAAAATAAAAATATTGAAAATTTTATATAATTATGACAGGAATTTGAATTATTATATCGAAACAAAATATGTTCAACATAACAGGTCTTAATTTTACAAAGCATTGTCTATAAAAAAATAATTAAAAATTAATTTCTTCCCATAATACTGTTCAATTTTTTTTACATAGATTTCACAAGAGCTAAATTCTCAAATTATGTAATGCCACTCATTTTTTCCTGCCTGAAAATGTAAAAAAAAATAATAATAAATAAACTTTGCTTAAAGTTAAAGTGTTTACAGATAATGCCATAATTCGCACATGTTGTGTGTTTTTGTCACATTACTATCGAAACCAAAAAGGTGTGCCCCTGATCAGCACATAACTCCCATAAGGAGAGGGCACACCTTTTTGGTTCCGATAATAGGTGCTAAAATCTAATTATCCTTCTGCTCGAGCTCACAGAAGTCTGTATACTTTAAATGTAATATGTATAAAACTAAAATGAATATAATAATAAAAAATTAATAAAAAATTATATGAAAAAAATTGAAATATTTTTAATACTATAATATATATATATATATATATATATATATATATATATATATATATATATATATATATATATATATATATATATATATATATATATATATATATATATATTTACACACACACACACAAGTATAATCAAAGCTATAATAAAAATCATAGGACTTTTTCAATAAATTTGAAAAAAATACAATAGCAAATATATTATTATAAATATATTTATATTATAATTATAAAAACTGGTTGAAACAGAGTTAATGTATTTTACAGACTCTACTTGGATGGTAGTATAATTTTTTTTTCTGCCTTGCGATCAAACACAAAGCACGTTCTATAATTTATTAGGTTTGAAAAATTTGCATTACATTTGTAGCAGGTAAACTACTTCACTTGGCAAACATTAAAGTCATGTAAATTTTACATGGAAGTGAGCAAACGCGAACAGTAACAAATATTATCGATTGAGTGACAAATAGGTACGATTTCTACAGAAATGTATAATGTATATATTATCAATACAGTGCATATATATATAAATTTATTTTAATTTAATGTTAAAATATTTACAATAATATTAATGTTTTTCATGCTTGACATATTATAAATCAAGTATTTAATGTCCCGAACAAAAACATCAACGAAGTGATTAACGTTCTTTTAAATAATGAACTAACTGCTGCATGCTTCTCTACGCTTGTATGCTTTTTACATTAAATCATGAAGCCAGCTATTTTTTTTTTTTTAGTTATCATCAATGATTGATTTTTATGAATATTGAATGAAGCTGGATGATAAAACGAATTATTAATCCTGTATTGATGTGATGTAAAATTTGCTCCGAACATCTGAATTAAAGTCTCTACAGTTTCCTGAGTTAATAAATATAAATGGCAAATAGAAATACATTTTTCATAGCATAATATGTTGGGAGAATAAGAAAAAAAAAAAAATAGGATGAACATTAGAAGTTGAAAGTATGAAACAAATATGAAAGCTTTACAAAACTCTAAAATACATCCTGCATGTTTTTTGTTATTGAATAGAACATAACAAGTTTTGAAAGTCGTAAACTTTTCATTTTTTCCCAAGTACATGAAGTTTTTCCACAAAAATATGCTCTTTTTTGTAGTTCAAGAATTTTTTTTTTCTTTGTATCAAGTATCAAGTATTAGTTATTGATTGTCTCCAATGCCATTTTCTTTCAAAATAGTTCTCATGCAAACTTTGCAAAAATACAAATGTAATTATTAATTTTTATATTTCTTAATACTTTGCATACAATAACAATGAATAGATAATAATAACAATAAATCATTATTTGTATTTTTTTGTGTGTTATTTGCAAACACTCAAGTTTTCTAATATATTTGAAAGGTTTTAACTTTGGAGTAATAATTTGTAATCTGATTTTTGCAGACTTTGCATGGCATCTTGGCATGATAATAATATTTCACGGATTGCTTTGTAATATGAATCTTGTTAAATTTTTGTTTGTGTGCTTGCAGTTGTGTTATGTTTTATGAATCACATTATAATATGTATGTAGTTGTTATAACATGATTTGACGTGTTTATATTGTTATGTACACTAGAAAATCAACATTATGAATTATACCTTACTTATGAATTATGATTAATATTTTGCGTCAAAAAGGACGTTCTTGCATTAAATTCTAGGAAGGCTGCATCATTACTGCTGTTTTGTGTTATGAAGGGTCACCAGGACGTATATAATATTAGCATGGAAGGTATAACTTAAAGGTCTTCGTGGTAAAGCAGTGCATGTGGTTGGTGTCGAAATCAAGTAATTTATAATGTTATTTGTATATATACATTAAGGTCGTCATAAAAAAAACATATCATTAAATTAATTTTGAAAAGAGCTGTGAATCGAAAAGATTTAATTAGTAGATGTTTATCGTTTGCTTGCCAATTACCACATTTAAATTTGTTGAGTGTATGTATATAAGAGAAAAAAAGGAAAAAAAATATAGATGGTGTTGATTATATATGCATATATAAGTAAAAGAATATGTTGAAAAGATATAATTTGTGAATGAAGTTATAGCGGTAACCCAGAGTCGACACCATATTAAAGAGGAGCACGGGAGTAAGCCTCACTGACTCTCTTTGCTTGAACTTTGAAAAGCTCATTAAGATTTTGCTGCATATTTTTCAGCACTCAAGGGTAATTCTGGCTGCTTCCTGCTTACACCAACCAAGCAAGCCAAAGCTCCTAGTTTTATATATATATTCTGTTAAAATTTTACACTATCATATTAATGCTACAGACCTAAAAAATAAATTTTAGCTACACAGTGAATTGTATAGCAATGTAAAATTATTTTACAAGATAGAAATGTAGTCTTTTCATTAAGTTTTGGAAAGTCAACAAATGCTGAACAACTTAATAGATTTATATATTTATAAAATCAGAATTACTTCAGGAGGCACTTTACAGTACATATCTTAAATTTTACATCAAAAAAGGTGAAGCCAACATTAACCAACATTAAACCAACACTCTCAAAAATGACGTTTGGATTCATTTTGAACCATTCATTCAAACGTAACTTACAAACAAAAGTATTAATGAATCGCACGATCATTTAATTTAAAAGTTCATTTACTGACGTCATTAAATCCAAATTAGGTGCAGTATATTATTTAAAAGGGCATTTTTCTTTATATAAAACTCGTGATAAAAAACTTCTCTAAAATGAGATCATGTTACTATATTGGTAATTTTTGGCTATTTTTTTTTTTTTATCAAACCCTATTGGGTACTTCTACTAACTAATTACATACTACTTTGAGACCCCGAACCTTCCGAAACCCTAACTTGAGCGTTTTGCGGGCTCTTCCGAAACGGCATTGCAATCCATCCCGGCATTTGCCTGCGACTGAGGAAAACGTGGAAACCTCAGCCAGGATGGACGCTACAGCTTTTGTCAATGAACCGGAAGTGCAATGGTCCAAAGTCAGGGGAACCACATAGTGGAAAAGCGCAACGATTTACCCCTGGGTGGGAAACGTGTTTTTTGTTGAAAATGTTCACCCATCCAACTACTAACCACGCTTGGCGTTGCTTGACATCGGTGATCTGACGAGATCCGATCAAGCGTACTGCGCCACACCTCCCATTTTTGCTATTTAATGTTAAATATAATTTATACTTTAGAGAACTGTAATAGAAGAACCCTGCTGCCATTCCTGGTGATGCTATACTCCTGCGCAAAAGTGAGAACTTTTCGTTCATATACCATTCAACCATGACAAAATTCCCTAGCCAATAAAATCTAACCGTGCATCCATTTTTTGGTGCAAAAACTCTCAGATAAATGCGCTGTATATAAACCAAGTGATGATTTGATTCCCCAGTAATTTAAAAGTTGAAAGTAATTAGCTGTCTTACCAAAATGTTTGAATTGGATTAATAATATTTTAATATTGATGGAAAAAATGATATCTTAATTATTATCTTTTATGACACTTCAACACTATTTCAAAGAAATGAATATCAAAGTATTTGTATAACTAATTTAATATGACTACAATTATTCTACTTTGTAATTAATTTGATCAGTAATTACATAAAGTTCAATTATTTTAAATAGATTTTAATTGAAATTTACAGCGAGAAGAATAATTTAAAAAATGATAAAATGATGAGTTTGACTCTAATTGTAAGTAAATTACATTTGTCAAGACGCTCTTTAAGTAGCGCACTTAAATATAATGGACTTAATGGAAGTGGAATTACAATCACATTATGAGCAAGACAATAAATGTATTTAAATTTTATCAGTTCTGATGAAACTTAAAAGCTCTCTGTTTTACATTAATTGTCATAAATATAAATTTAAAATGACATTTCTATATTCTGGTTATTTTCAAAATCTATTCTCCTACAATGTTTTATTTCACTAAAATATTATCATTGATTAAGTATTATTAAATTAGAGATTTTACATTAATATTTTTTTTTGTTTGTTAATTAAATTTTTCTCTTAAATTAAAATAATATTTAACCCTATAATTACCATGAATTCTATCTCACACTATATATTCAGTTTTTACAAATAGATTGAATTATTAATTCAGAGAAAGATAATGAAGCGTGCTTGTTTATTCTGTTTAAGTCAACAATATATATATGAAAGTGCATCGAAACATACTTTAATTTAAATGCATGCACTTTCATAAAGTTAATGTACTGCACTTTAACATAACTATGCAAAAGCTAGTCATATTTTTTTCTTGACTTTGATATTTTAATTTATCATCACTTTTAAAACTCTAATGGATCAGAAAGTAGCAAAAATGATTTTTTTTTTAACTTCTCAGGTAAAATTTGAAAAGAAACAAATTGTGACGATATACTTATATAATACGAATGTATGTATATACACGGAAGATGAAGGAATAAAGAAAATGCAGAGTTACGAAGAAGTTATTTTTGTGCCACGATATAAATGATATAATGTTGAAGAGTGCAGGATATAGTTCACTGCCTCAGGCTTTCTTTGCTCCTTGCTTGTTAGTCCACAATAAATCTCCTTGCCAGCCGTCCGGCCTCTGCATATATTATATAGTTACTTTATATTAATACTGTCTTCAAGACGGAGTCGCAAACACCCAATTAGAAATCCATAAAATATGTATAGATATGAATCCTTCGCATTATATTATATACATCTTTGGAAGAGGGGGGGGGGACTATAAACTATTTAATAGCATTTTATATTTGAATACTTGCTATCCAAAAAATTAATACATGCATGTAATTTTTTTTTTCAATTTAATTAAGGAAAGGCTTTCTTTGCAGAATTGTAATATTGTGGAATAAGCTGCCTCATGCCAAACTGTTAAATTGGAATAATTGGATGGTGATCTGCAGTTTCCTTAAAAAAATATAAATTTCAACTATATACGTATTATTAAATTATGTATTGACTCTAGCATAATTATGCTATATGCTATATATATAGTAAAATTGCATTGTGTTAATTTATATTAATTTGGATAACAGCTAATTTTTAGTACAATTTTGCATAAAATTTTTCTTTTCAAGAAAATTTCATCTCCATATAAACAAATGGAGTTTGAAAGAAAAAATTGTATGCAATAGTTAGAAAAATTATATCGTGTAATACCGGTTTTATGGTGCATCTATTCGGCACTTTTGCCTGTTATCCCCACCCTAAATAACATTTTTTTTTATCAAACCCTATTGGGTACTTCTACTTACTATTAAAGTAGAGTGAGTGAAAAATTGACCGATGGTAAAGCTCATTCTCTTGCATGTAAAAAGTTACTTGGGAGCACCATAAATAAGGATCTGAAATCAGTTGAGACCGTCCTTCGTAAAAATTCTGAGCATTTGGGTCTAAAAGTCGATGACTTCGTCCATCTACTCCATGCTAACGCTCGAAAAACGTGGCTTCTTTTTTATTCGAACTTTAATTTCTTTCGCAATCTCCCGTAAAATGTGTTTAAAAAATATTCTAAGATAGAACATATTATGGTGAATCAGAAAGTGTCATAACCTTTATTAGCCCTTCATAAAAATTTTGAGAAAATTCCGATACAATACCAAAATCCGTGGCAAATTTTCATTTCAAATGATGCGGTCTACCGGTTAACAGCTGACTGGATCAACGGGATCAACAACACTATATAACTTCAGCAGATGCTCGTATTGCGCAACTTGCATAAATTTCTACTGCGCAGCTTTTGTGGAGCCGACGTAACTTTTTCGTATGCACATATATAGTGCGTGACGTCATTCCCGTCATGCACTGCGCACTCAACTCGCTGACTCCTCTTTAATTACATGCTACTTTGAAAACCCGAACCTTCCGAAACCCTAACTTGAGCGTTTCGCGGGCTTTGCCGGAACGGAGGCGGTCACGGCCTTACAATTCATCCCGACATTTGCCTGCGACTGAGGGAAACGTGGAAACCTTAGCCAGGATGGACGCTACAGTTTTTGTCAATGAACCGGAAGTGCATGCAATGGTCCAAAGCCAGGGGAACCACATAGTGGAAAAACGCAACGATTTACCCATGGGTGGGAAACGTGGCTTTTGTTGAAAATGGTCACCCATCCAACTACTAACCACGTTCGGCGTTGTTTGACTTCGGTGATCTGACGAGACCCGGTTAAGCGCACTACGCCACACCTAACATTTTACCGTGTAGACAAAAATTTGTGTATCTATTTGAAATAATAAATAAATATACACACATAAGTTGAGTCTATTTGAGTTTTATTATAATTAAGGAAAGAGAGGGAGAGAGATACAGTGACCGATATATAGAGAAAGAGGGTGGATATCGAAACTAACATCCCTAATAAAGCAACTCCAAGTTTGACGGTGTGTCTGGCTGGTTTGGTTTAACTTGGCAGGGATACACTAGCTATATAATATGTATGTATGTAACCACCATATGCCATCATCCATCTATTCGTATTGCAAAGTCAGTCTGTATATATATATGTGCACGAACAGCAGCAGCCGCCGCACTCGCTTAATACTACCCTTCTTCTTGGTCCCAAGTTTGAGGAAACATCACAAGTTTTGACGGGAGGGGGATATCTGCCAGAGCAGAAGGACATGTATCCGAGGAGGAAATTCAGTTTCCAATGTAACTCGCACAAGTAAGTTTGTTCTCGAGCCCCACTTTGTATGCTAAACCCTGTGTCTTATCGCCTGCCTGCACAGCCCTTTTCTCACTAAGCATGAGGCAGCTAGCCGTTGTATATATATGCACTGTATGGGCCAGCCAGCGGCCAACCAACAGTCATGGGCCACCTTAACTTAGCCGCAACTCCACAGCTGTTCTAGTCCCTAGCCAACACAATATATGTATACTGATGGTATACACAACTTACAACTTAACTGAAAAGTAAGAATGTCACATGCAAATTTAGTAGAAAAAAAAATATAGAGACACATTTCACTGTAATGCAAATCTGATAATATTTAGAAAGGTACAGCAGCTAAATTTTAATTTTAGTTCACTACAAATATGGGCATAAGGTATCAGGCGCGGATCCAGAACCAAATTTCGGGAGGGGCTGTCTCCATAAGGCTAATGTCAGAAAGAAAAAAACAAATTGGAGTCGGAGAAATTCCTATGTTGCCAATGTTAAATCCAAAATTTTTTTGGATTTAACAAAAAAAAAAAAACCCAGACCTCCCAGCCACCCCGCTGGTTCCGCGCCTGTAAGGTATTATTTGTAATTAAAAAAAATATATGTGAAATGAGCTTTTTAATATAGATTACACTTGAGTCTAATTACTATAATTGAAATAATAAATTAAGCGAATCACTTTCAGTTGTTGAATGTAAATTGAAATTTCCTACTTAGTAGCTAACTGCACGCAGATATTGCACTCGGAGAGATAACTGCAGCTAAGCAAGATGCATTATTAAAAAATACGAACGCTAATCTTATATAATAGGCTTTATATTTTAATATACGCGCGAGCTTTAGAGGCGTATAAAAGCATAGTGAAATTTAATATTTAATGCAGAACTAGAATAAGTATATTCTAAGAAGTTCGAATCAGACTGACCATATCATTATATTACATGCTGCCCTTGTGGTGAATCATTACTATCAGCATGGATATCAAACAATGTACACTTTTTCTTGTATCGGACAAGTTTTACATGTTATTTGACTATGTCCCTTTTTGACGCCGATAGTGTAATAAAAATAAAACGGACTTTGCCACCATCAATAATTTGTAGTTAGTGTTTCACGCGTCATAAACTGCCAAATAAAAAATACAAAGTATTTCAAGACACTAATAGTATTTACATGTGGCATGCATATGGGTCATAATACGGGGACTGCTTATCATCTGATTATCAAAGTTAGTATACTAGTTGGATGGGTGACCATTTTGCGGTTCACACCAGCAAATACTACAGAAGTTATAATAATTAATTCAGAATTATAATACTAGTTCTATACTAAACTTTTTCTTCTATTATTTATAAACTTCGAAGGCTTTTACGATGCGTTTTACACAAATTTACAAGGAATTTTGTTATCTGCTTTTTTTTTTATTTTTTTTTTATTATTTACTTCACCAAACATTATTATATATACTTATTACATAAACAAAAATAATAATAAAATGGTGAAATAGGATATTTTACAAAAGGCAGTATAGGAAGCATATCAATACACATAAAAGTGGTAAAATATCCTTTTACTAATTAATACATACAATTTCTAACACTTTATTTAAAACTCTTTTTTTTTATATTAAATTTAATTTTGTAATTCAATATTAAATTTATAGATTAAAAAAGTCGGAGGTGGATATTGTCAAAAAATTTGCTGTAAAAATTGACACTTTTTTACCACACTTTTTTTATACTATTTATTTACGAATAAATTTATGGTGGAATTTAGATTTGGCCAATATAAATATGTATAAAATGTATAATAAAAAACTTGCAAATTTCTCAACACCGTGATTGTTGTGGTATCTACGATGGTGGCGCCGCGAGTGTGATATCATCGAGTCTCATGCAGCAGAATCGTGCGTCTCAAGTCGGTAATCCACGCTCTAGTAACCTGCTGCTGCTTGGCTAGTCTATCTGTGACCCAAGTTACTCAGTTGAACATAATGGAATCGTCCTAAGGACCATTCTATCCTATCTTAGAGAGACGGAGCAAGTCTGCCTAGTTAGAATTACTTCCCGGCTGTCGGTGCACCGGGACGCCAGTGTCTCCATTAAATTCTCTACCCCCCTCTTCCCAACACTAACTCGACGTTCTAAGTCCCTGTGTAATTAAGATCCCACTTCGATTAATTCCCTCTGATTATCCAGAGGAAACTTAAAATGAGGAGCTCAACTTTTTTTACATGTTATGTAACTCTAACGGTGTTATAAAATATTATCTTGTATATATAGGCTATATTTTTTGAAAGAATTATAATATAAAAATATCTAATAACCTTAACGACGAAAAGTATAAAATTATGAATTTTAATTTTCTGTGTCAACTACAGAACGCTTTATTGCTTTTTAAAAAAAAATGCGGTCTCTATTTTTTGAAAATTGAAAATAGTGTTATACATATATATATATATATATATATATATATATATATATATATATATATATATATATATATATAGGTATGTAACGCAATAAATCAACGTAATCTCGATAGAACCCAATGTTTATTTTTCAAGCCGGACGAGAAATAGAAATGACAGTTTCATTTCAGCTTAAATCAAATTATTGAATAATAAAAATAAGACAAGTCGACAACAATGACAAAAATTGTATTTTTAAACATAATTATAGTCTTCACTCTTAAGGGAATTTATTGAAAAAATTCTTGCATGGAGACCATTTTCATTTTGTGCCGCGTAATTCCAATTATACGAATAAAACTTTAGGTCGAGCATTACCATAAGCATTATTACTTTCTGCCGTCCTGCTAAATTTAATTCGTTAAATTAATTGTTTAATGTTATATTGTTAAATATACTTGTTTGTTCACTCTCCACATTTGGATATTGTCTTATAGAACCAACAATAAAGAGATTTAATTTATCCTCTATCAATTTGTGTAAATAAACAATCAATCTATATAACTACAGTTCTATGATCATAATAAATGTTTCTGTGTTCCTATTAATCGTAGCCGCCATTTTGTTTCTTACCCCGAGTATTAGGCCACACACTTCACACAAAGGTTACTGCACACAAATTAGCCTATAAGTTTTAATGTATAATGGTAAGCGGACCAAATACCCCCGGACGAAATACCCCCGGACCAAATATCCCCGCCCGGACCGGACGAAATACCCCCGGACGAAATACTCCCGGACGAAATATCCCCGGACGAAATACCCCCGGACGAAATACCCCCTTGTTAAGTGGAGAGGGGTGGGTGACCAACACGGGAGGGGAAGTTGACTTTATTTATGAAGTCTGTTTTTCTGTCGTTTGTCTGACGTCACACGCGTCGTATTAAAGAAGGAAGTTAGTAACGTTAGGCCAATACATTTTGCATTAATTTATCATATATCATTCATATCAAATTAAAATTAATGTGTAATATATTTTGATACGATACATTTTATGCATGTTAATTATAAGTGTTTATTGCATTTTTTTTAGATTTTTTTTAACCAAAAATTTTCAAAATCGTCCCTATATAATTTTTTACTTTAAAAAAAAATTTTAAGTAAGTTTTTTTAGTGTAATTTTTTAATTCTGATTCGATTGGTATATAGGTCTAAAAATTAAAACTGCAATATTTTTTATTGTTTTTGGTCCCCCGGTGCTATAGGTGCCGTGAACACTTAACGTAGCATGTGTACCCCTCCTGAAGAAACTTAATTTACTTGTTGTTCTATTTATTTCCTTATTTATTCCTTCCTTTTCTATTTATATATGTTGGCACCAAAGCCCGAATTCAATGCGCACATCTAGGTGTGCCCCTAGCGACTTGAGCAAAGCCCGAAATTAACAAATATTTTGGGCTTTGCTCATATAAATTTGCACATTTCTAGAAGTGCTCAAATCGAAAAAAAGAAACCCCGACGAGAAGTTTTATTTCGGGCTTAAATTTACTCATTTAAATTTGACCATTTCTAGAAGTGCTCAAATCGGAAAAAGCAAACCCCGACGAGAAGTTTTATTTCGGGCTTAAATTTACTCATTTAAATTTGATCATTTCTAGAAGTGCTCAACTCGAAAAATACAAACCCTGACGAGAAGTTTTATTTCGGGCTTTTTGCTCACTGTTTTGATCATTTCTAGAAGTGCTCAAAGCAAAGTGAAAAATAATAATTGGAAATTGTGCCGTATTATATTATAGTAATAATTTGTAATAAATAATTAAAATAATAAAATATTGTGAATTTAATAATATTTAAATTAAATACATCGCTTTTTTAATTAAGTAACAAAAATTATACAAATTTAGCATTTGAGCGTGTATATTATTTTTTTATTAAAATATTTCTTTCTGTTTTATTCAAGTCATACTGAAAAATACGATTTTGTCACAATTTTTATATTAATATTTTATGTTAGTTAATTTAAATATTTTTTTTTTTACAGCTGATATATTATAAAATCTTTTTAACTTAATTTACAGAACTTGCTAAGAAGCACAGAGCTCCTCAAGATAGTACCAAACCTATTAATTTAAAATAAATAAATATTATACCTGATTATTACCTGATCTTATTATTACCTGAACTTGACTTATTTTTGCAGGGATTACTATCATGGCATTATAAATTTCATCTAAACTTTTTCTTTGCACAACATGTTTTAGATTGACAACCTTTCTTATAGTTGCGTTGCAAAACACAAAACCTTGCTTTGAATTTGCTAATGCTGCTGCTGATCTGAGACACTCTTTTCTTTGTCATGTGTGGTACGTCATCTGAACTTAGAAATTGTTCATCTGCTACCTGGAATTCATTGCTAGAGTATATAAATTGTAATCATACCTTTAATTATAAAAAAATGATAATAATAAAAAAATTGAAAGTGTCTCTCAGTGTGAAAAAATCGTATTTTTTCAATATGACTTGAATAATACAGAAAGAAATGTTTTAATAAAAAAAATACTATACACGCTATTAATGTTAAATTTGTATGTTTATCAATAAATTAAAAAAGTGATATAATTAAAATATTATTAAATTTACATTATTTTATTATTTATTGCTATAATACGGCGCAATTTCCAGCTATTATTTTTCATTTGCACTTCTAGAAATGATCAAAACAGTGAGCAAAGCCCGAAATAAAAATTCTCGTCGGGGTGGCTTTTTTCGAGTTGGGCATTTTTAGAAATGAGCAAATTTAAAGGAGCAAACCCCGAAATAAAACTTCTCGTCGGGGATTGCTTTTTTCGATTTGAGCACTTCTAGAAATGTTCAAATTTAAATGAGCAAAGCCCGAAATATTTGTTAATTTCGGGCTTTGCTCAAATCGGTAGGGGCACATACCTAGGTTTAAAAACCTAAAATCGTTTAAAAACCTTCAAAATCTTGCTGCAAAACGCTGAGACAATTTATAATTGCCGCACAATCAAAGTAAGCATATATATATATATATATATATATATATATATATATATATATATATATATATATATATATATATATACAAAAATCGTTTGTTTGCGGCACAATTTTGAGTATGTTTTGGTATAGTAAAATTAAATACGCAATTTGAGATCTTGATACGGCATTAACTATAAATAATATACTTTGAATATTATATATGATATATATTTGTTGTGAAAATTTTATAAATAAAGTTAACTTCCCCTCCCGTGTTGGTCGCCCGCCCCTCTCCACTTACAAGGGGGTATTTCGTCCGGGAGTATTTCGTCCGGGGATATTTCGTCCGGGGGTATTTCGTCCGGTCCGGGCGGGGATATTTGGTCCGGGGGTATTTCGTCCCGGGGTATTTGGTCCGTGATTCTGTATAATACATGATAAGAAGCTTATTGAGGTTAGCTATAGATGTAGTATTATAAATGTCATGCAGTAAGTGTATTAAAATCTTTTAAAATCAACAAATGTTTCTTGATGGTCACTTTATTTATTGCAACGTTTACGACTTCTGCTTGCTGCCAACTGATTTCTGTTAGTTGCAATCCTTTGTCCGCTGGGATTTGTCTGGAGAGAGAGAGAGAGAGAGAGAGAGAGAGAGAGAGAGAGAGAGAGAGAGAGAGAGAGAGAGAGAGAGAACTTTTGGGGAGTGCAGCACAGTTTAAGCCAGGAGAGGTAAATGTCCACAACCTATATCGACCCTCGTAACTTTTTAACTTTTCAACATATCGTAATATAATACCTCCCCCTGCTACTTGAATATCCAATATTAACTGACATGCTATATGTATAAATTCCATACTGTCGTGGGAATATAATCTAAATTTAAACACAGTCAATTATAATTACAAAATAGAATTTTTATGGTTTCGTAATAAAATCAAAGTTTTTTTTTCCCCCTTCTTAAAAAGAAATGACTGAAAAAAACTTCATTTTAGCCATTCTGGAAACTCCGTGTTCATTGATGCAGCAGGCTTGCACTGGTTTTGGATCGAGGGCTGTCAAGGATTTTTTTATTATTATTATTTTTTTTTACAAGGATACACCCCTAAGAGCTTACAGCTCGCGTCTGGGTTATATTGGGTAGAGATAAGGTATAGAGAACGGATGGTGGCCTCGGCCAGTTACGCGTCCCAGTATTCGCTGAGGTTAGACTGAGGAAACCGTGGAAAACCTCAGTCAGAACGGACACCTCTATACTTTTTATCAATGGACCAAAGCGATGTCCAAAGCCTGGGAAATAAAACCACACACAAGTGCATCATTGCACTGGGTGGAAAGCGAGACGAATTTACCCCAGGGAGGGAGCAATGGAATTTTTACTTGAAAATGTCACCCATCCAAGTACTAACCACGCTCGACGTAGCTTGACTTCGGTGATTTAACGAGAGTCGGTCATTACACTGCGCCACGCTCGTATATATAATTTGCTATCTTACCTAGCTTAGACGACACTCGTCATCAGGCGCGGATCCAGGGGGGGGGGGCTGCAGCCCCCCCCTGAAACTTTGGATTTAACATGGGAAATATAGGCATTTCCCCCACTCCAAATTTTTTTTAACATTGGCCTTATGGAGGTAGCCCCCCCCCCCCCCGAAATTTTTTTCTGGATCCGCGCCTGCTCGTCATGCCTTATGGCGTTGACCAGAAAAGCTATTTATAGTGTCGTTTTAAACAATTTACAGCTGCTTTAAGGTTCATTTTAATATGAATATACTCTAATAAAAAGATTAATTGTAAGTTAGAAGCAAGAAATGTGGATACTGTGAAAGAGAACAACAGAATATTTGCAAGGCAGATCCACTAAACATGGCGACATCTGTCAGCTTTGTATGGAAGTGTAGCAACAAGCAAAACTATTTTTCTGCAGCATGAATATTCATTGGGTAAACTTTTCTTGTTTTCCACAGAGTAAGCTTCCCTCTCAGGCTCGTCGTTCTATATTAATAAAAACATGCGGAAAAAATAGAGAAGAAAATAACTACACTCGTCATTTAAAGCACTAGAAACCATTTAAATATTTATATTGTTATATATAAATAGTGATGTATTTTAATGGCTTAAAATTGTGCACAGAGTACTGTTGAATTTTAATCAAATAATATCAAATGTAGGGCATTATTATTTTTATGTTTATCATATGTTCTGTAAAATTCCTTATTTGGAGATTCCATAAAATAAAATAATACACAATGGACAACATACATGAAAAATTTTTATTGCAGAAATGAATAGAGGGCACCAAATTATGCTACTCTGAATTTTTTCAAATTTTTTTGAGACCCGGAACTATTTTTAAATAATTATTGAAAGCCCTGTGATTTCAGTTGGCACCTCTGAATTCTTAATAAAAAGGATAGAGACTGGACGCCTATTGACGCCTCCAGGGGGCGTGGCCGCACTTTCATTAATTATTTAAAAATAGTTCTGGGTTTCAAAAAAATCTGAAAAAATTCAGAGTAGCATAATTTGGTACCCTCTATTCATTTCTGCAATAAAAAATTTTCATGTATGTTGTCCATTATAATTATTTTTCAAGGAGCTTTGGTGGTCCAGTGGTGGTATATAGTACTCCGTGTAATTTAGGTTCATATATAATATAGGCTTGTCGCAGACAGAATCGCATAATTTCGCAGTGTATGATAAAAAAAAAAGAAAAAAAAAAAAAAAAAAAAACTATGCGATCAGCTGTGCGCGCGCACACAGCTTCGTATCGTATGCTGTCGTATAATGAGAAACTTACGTTAGAACCGGTTCTAAATGAGAAACGTATTACGATCATAAGCTTAAAAGACGTTTTATGAGACCCACAGAAGTTTTTTTAAATAAATAGAAGGAGTATAATTGATGTATTGCAGAGCCTACATATACATGATGAAACTCGACATCCTCACTTTGAACGACAACCTTTATTTCATTAGGACGTACTTTTCTTATATTTTTAAGGATTTTACGAATATTCATCCACACTACTGCCACATGCATATATTTTTATAAGAGATAAATTTCTCTTTGACAGGAATATCCATATAAATATTTTTTCCTCTCGCTCTTTTCATGTTATAAAACCAGCTCATAATAAAGTTATATTATTAAAGTCTCCACTCTAGGTCAAACAACGCCAAGCATGATTGGTTAGAGTTAGGTGACTATATTCGATAGAAATTACACCCAGGGGTACGCCTTTTCACTACATTATGGTTCCGACGTTGGACCATTGCGCGCACTACCTTGTATATTACAGTGACCATCTTATCTGAAGTGTCCACGGTTTTCTCAACCACTGGTAAATGGTGCAATGAATTTGTTATATATCGTGACCATGATGAGCCCGCGAAACGCACAAGTTGGGTTTTGGAAGGTTCAGATGGACAATTAACTTACATGAAAATTTTTTGTTGCAAAAATGAAAAAAGGGTATCAAATTATGCCACTCTGAATTTTTTCAGATTTTTTGGAGTCCCCCGGAACTATTTTGGAATAATGGATAACATACATGAAAAAATTTTATTGCATCAGAAATGGATAGAGGGTACCAAATTATGCTACTCTGAGTTTTTTCAGATTTTTTTGAGACCCGGAACTTTTTTTAAATAATTATTGAAAGTCCTGTGATTTCAGTTGGCACCCCTGAATCCTTAATAAAAAGGATAGAGACTGGACGCCTATTGACGCCTCCAGGGGGCGTGGCCGCACTTTCAATAATTATTTAAAAATAGTTCTGGGTTTCAAAAAAATCTGAAAAAATTCGGAGTAGCATAATTTGGTACCCTCTATTCATTTCTGTAATAAAATTTTTTCATGTATGTTGTCCATTATTGAAAGACTTGTAATTTAAGTTGGCACCTCTGAATTCTTAATAAAAAGGATAGGGCAAAAACGCCTATTGACGCCTCCAGGAGGCGTGGCCGCACTTTCAATAATTTTTTAAAACTAGTTCCAGGACTAAAAAAAATCTAAAAAAAAAATCAGAGTAGCATAATTTGGTACCCTCTATTCATTTCTGCAGTAAATTTTTTTTATGTAAGTTGTCCATTAGTAGAATTAGTGAGTCCCCCCCCAATTGTAGTTTTTATAATAAAAAATAATAAATAATTAAAACTTAACGCAATAGATTTTGTTTTAACTGTGTGTTCAACAATTAAAGTAACCGAAGTTTGATATATGAAAGTTGAATCGTGGGCGCATGAATTAGCATTTCGATGGAAGATCACCTCCATGATAACGTCACAAACAGCTGTTGTCCAACTAATTAAAAGTCGGAGAGAAAAAAAGACACCACCTCAACTTTCACATTTTATAACCCTCGCCTTTTCCGTTCAATTTTTCTAGAGTTTTTACTAGCTTCATTTCATCGTACTTTAATAGAAACCAATAAGAGAAATAATATATTAAAGCAATCGAAATCATAAAGACAGGTAGACAGACATCTAATAAAATCGTCCTTGATGCATCTGGCAACTACGTGTTGTCAGCCATGCTGATTCTAACGAAATTACAATGCCGTCATCTGTTGGTGCTCTATGAGGTCAGTTAAGAAAACATTATAAACATATTGAGCGCGATTCACGAAGCAGTTAGCCAGATTTCTAACCACGTTTAACTATACCTGTTTTACGTGTTAAACCACCCTACTTAAACGTGGTTAAGCTAATCGTGGTTAAAAACCTGGCTAACTGTTTCGTGAATTGCGCCCATTATATATTAGAAATTGAACTTCCTACAGCGTTCATTAAAAAGAGAACAAAAATTAGTTCAACTAATTTGCAATTTCCTCCCTTATAACTAAAAAGAGTAATAATTTTGTTGGAAATATATAATGGACAACCTGCATTAAAAATATTTTTTTAAGAAATGAATAGAGGGTACCAAATTATGCTACTCTGAATTTTTTCAGATTTTTTTGTAACCCAGAACTATTTTTGAATAATTATTGAAAGTGCGGCCACGCTGCCTGGAGGCGTCAATAGGCGTTTTTCCCCCATCCTTTTTATTAAGGATTCAGGGGTGCCAACTTAACTTACAGAACTTTCAATAATTATTAAAAAATAGTTTCGGGTCTCTAAAAAATCTGAAAAATAAGTTGCATAATTTGGTAGCCTCTATTCTCTATTCATTTCTGCAATAACAAAATTTCATGTAGGTTGTCTGTTGTGACATTTTTTTATTATTTATCATTATTATAGATAATAAAATTTAAAAAAAAACAAACAAAAAAACACATTATATATATTGAATAAATTTTAGCCTCTATGAGCTTTGTGCTCAAGCAAAGGAAAAAACCTGAAATTTTAATTGCTTTTGATAACAAAGATATAGAGGAAACGATAGGCATTATATGCAATATAAAATATTAAAATTATTTAGGATAATATAATATCATACATTAGCGGAAGGTAATGAATTATTTCACCGTCATATGCATGTTTGATCTCTTGCAAACTAATTTTAATTTATTTTTTAACGAATCGATTTAGTGTGTGATATTATTTGACTGTTTGCCAAATTGAAATTAATTTGTGTGCATCAATTTTGTGTTTTAAGTGTGACGGGCTCATCCTGGCTGCTTTTAAAAAAATTATGTATTGAAAGACCACTAACATTTTAGCAACCGTGAGCAAAATTAGCATTAAATTAATTATCTACGTTCACGGTGTTGGAAGGAATAATTCATTTGTTGGAAATAAAAAATTATCAACGTCACATGCAGATCCGATGCACAAATTTAAAACCCATTGATTATCCAGAGATCATTTGCAGTGTGAATCGCGCCAATATTTAAATGTATTTGTAAATTTTTAAAAAAAAGTGATTGATTTAATCCTCCATTAAGGTAGAGATAACACCGATCAGCTGTTTGACGTAGTCCCTTTTTTAACATGCAAACCTTAGCAAATTCACAAAAATTCTGATATTTTTTTTAGTTAGTCATAGAAAAAATTTCAAAACAATTTGTTGAGTCCATTTTTTTAATTCTATTTTTTTTTTTAATTTTCAGCATAGGGCTTTCCCATGGAGAGACAAACTAAAAAAAGTGTCTCGTTAAATTGTTTTAAAACTTTTTATATGGCTTTTAGGCACTAATATCTGCCTCTCAAAATTTTTTCATAATTTTTGTGAATTTGCTAAGGTTTGCACAAGGATTCTTGTATATAACCTCATATACAAAATCCTTGGGTTTACATGTTAATCGAAAGAGACTACGTCGAACAGCTGATCGACGTTATCTCTACCTTAATAGTTTAGTATTAGTATCATTTAGAGAGTTTCCAACTCTAGCAAACCCGGACTATAATATAATATATATATTATAATACATTACACAATATTCTGAATATTAATTAAACTCCCCCCCCCCCCACACACACCTCCCAACTTAACGAGCTTTACTATGTTTGGTTGGCACAAACAGTAATGAGTTAAGTTAGTTAAAATCTCTTTCAATACTCTCCATTAGAAGGCAGTCGAGTGCAATTTGATTTGGTGTCCATGTATTGTGAGGTCAGTGTCAACGTTTATCTATCTCCTATACAAACAAAAGGTCATGCAATACATGTGTTAATGTTGATATCATTGCTAAAACAACCATACCTTCTATACTACTGGCTGTCTCTCTATCGTTGTCGCAACTCTGTTGTAGCAATAAAGGTCTTACGTACATGTCTATATCTCCACTTAACATACAATATTGAATACTCAACCTATTTAATACACAATATTATATATTATCGTACATATAGGGTAGTATAATTAGAGCTCATACACCCGACTGCGGATGATGATGATGATAATAGTGATTATAATGATGATTCTGTATTAATGACATTCTCAACCTATGTTGTACAATATAAATCAAAATGTATTATTATTATTATTATTATTATTATATTATATATTATATTATCCATTGTAGCAATTGGTATAAAATGTGAATAGATGTGTGATTGAAAGTGATGAAATTAAATTTTAATGGCTTTAGCACCATTCTGATATCAGGAAAGTGTAATTACTTAACTTTAATTAATTAATCACGTATTATATTATAAAGTTTGTAATTTTATTATTCTCTATTATATAACATTTTAATATCATGTAATACACATTATTATGTGTACGTACATACATAAATATAACCTATAATAGATACAGTATGATAATAATACACAACATTCATTCAAACAAAGAGTTTTGTTTTATAGCATAACTTTAACAAGTCGAGTGTGGCGCAGTGCATTGACCGGTTCTCGTTAGATCACCGAAGTTAAGCAACGTCGAGCGTGGTTAGTACTTGGACCGTTTCAAGTAAAAATTACGTTGCTCCTTCCCTGGGGTAAATTCATCTCGCTTTCCACCCAGTGCAGTGATGCACTTGTGTGTGGTTCCCCAGGCTTTGGACTGAGTTTGGTTCATTGATAGAAAGTAGCGGTGTCCGTCCTGACTGTTCCACGGTTCCCTCAGTCTCACCTCAGCGTATGCTGGGACGCGTAACATGCCGTGGCCACCATCCTTTCCCTACCTTATCGGCCTTATCCCTACCCATTACCCAGCCGCGAACTGTAAGCTCTTAGGGGTGTACCCTTGCAAAAAAAAAAAAAAAAATGTTTAACTAATTTGTTAAAACTATTTTAAGTTGTCTCAGGTAACTGCCGGTGAATAGCATCAACAATTTCAATAATGTGGTGAATGTTCGCTCTATGTGTATAGGTTCCTTAGCCTTTTATATTCACCAATTTGGGTTATTATGTTGTTGCTATTATTTATTTTTTTTCCCTATTCCCTACAATGTAATTTATCCCAAATAAACAAATATTATTATTATTATTATTATTATTAATAATGGACAAGCAGTATGACCTTTTTTTATTGCATTAATGAATTATGATTTTGTTCCAATTTTTTAGAGACCAGGAAATATTTTCAAATAATTATTTGGCCATGCCTTAATTCTGGAGGCGTTAATTCATAGTCAGTACCTTTAATATTTTATAAAAAATAGTTCAGGACCCTAAGAAATGTGAAGAAAAGTCAGAATAGCATAATTTTCAGAGATCTACATAATTTTGCACCCTTTATTCTTATATGCAATGAAAAAGTTATGTTTATTGTTCATTATGTCTTTATCGCCAGGGATATGAGACAATGCAATTAATAATGAATGCTTAAAAAGTTTCTGTAAGATATGTTGATGCAAGATATGAGTAAATTTCTGTTTTCGGAACATCCCCCAAATTTATAAAAATTAATTAAATATGCCTCCAATATATATGCCTCCTCTAAATATGCCGCAGGTCAATTGCACAGGCAACATCGCACTGACAAGTGAGTACGGCTGAGCGGGAGGAAGGGGGAGTGAGTTACACGGAGAAGAGGCGGCAGTGTTGACAGGCGATGAACGTGACGTCACGTTTCTCCGGTCGCGCTATTCATAGGGCACTTACCCTGGGACACTCACCACTGTGCGGCATGTATTCATACTCAGTTGATGGGTAACGTTTGATTAGTACTTATTTTTAGGGTCCCCTGTCCCTTAAAACTTAAAAGCAATGCGTCATCTGAAAAATTCAAGTCTCACCTTTGTGATGAAATACTCTACATAAATTCTGGCAATAGCAATAACAGAAAACTCGAAAAGCACAAGAATTTTCCATAAGAATTTGTGCCTTAATTAAATAAAGCAATTGAGTTAAAAGGTTGGCAAAACGGGGCTGCTTGGCTGTGTGAGAAGAGCATTGTCCAGAGCCATTATTATAAAACGAAATTCCCTGAAAACCCTTCGAAAATATAATATATTTTTAATATTTTAACATGTCATAAAAAATAATAATAATAAAAAAATAAATCAGAGCGACGTAAGTGCTACTCTCTATTATTATAATATTATATATTTTCTCAAATAATACTTAGCTATCAATCATAAATAATGTTATGCATAGGAAAGGCAGGGAGTAGAGGGCCTAAATCTCATCACAAAGAAGAAAGACGTGTATACAGTATATTATATATATTTTAATATTCTGTATTTTTTAACACTTAATTTAAAAAATAATAAAACAGTATAATTAAACAACCAGTATTCAAGGTAAACTTATTGTATTTTTAAATTTTCAATATTGAAACATAAAATATAGCTGATGTTATATTTCTAAAAGAAAAACATGTATATACAGAATTAATTTATTAAAAGAATACAGCTATATCGTAAAATGGCTACGCTTTAACTTGCTTGTCTCAGTTTAATTTAATCTTATCTTCTGATGATAATTTATAGAAGTTTGCAGCTGAAATTGCATTATAACTCTGTCGCTGTGGCTGCCTCGCTGCCAGATGCTCTCTCTCTTAAAGAGCTCAGCTCGAAACATCCTTTTGATGTCCATCACTCAATTAGCTCTCGTCTTAGGTCAGCAAAGTTTAATAGCCGCAAAACACAAAAGGGATTCAATTGAAACTTCTTCTACAAAACACTTTAAACATGATCTTAAAATTGTGACAGGCTTTACCATAAATGTTTTTAAATTAAGTGAGCTACTCTGAATAAGCCACGAACAAATTATTTTAATCGTAACCTGAAATCGACTATCAATAAATGTCACGTGTAATTTGCTGCGAGTGTGAAATTTTCATCATAATTAAGGTCTCGTTAAAATATGGAGGGATACAAGGAAGGTATAGTGGGCGCAAACTTCAAAAAGTGGGTGGAAATCATGAGACAAAACTCATTCATTTTTTAAACCGATAAATTGATAAATCGATAATCATACATTAAACATTAATACTATAATTATTTTTATAATGATCCACTTGCAACACATTGTCATGTGATAATACGTCGTCACATTTAGCAGCTGAGATGAACTGTTATTTAAAACAAAAGACAATTTTACATAACTTCACCCATAACTAAATGTGGATTTTCATGAGTGACAACGGCGATGCGTCGCGATTTGACGTAAAAGCTGCGAAATCCTATGCGGCGGCGAATTCACCGGTAATCGCGTTAATTACGATGCTCTTTTTCTTTTAATCGCCCAATATGGTCGCCAATGGATGTTACAGCAAGTGCGCTTTATTCGCGTCGCGTCGCAGGCTGGAAATCGCCCATGAAAATCCACCTTAAAGGTGGATTCACATGGCGATTTTTACCATGCGACGCGACGCGAATAATGCGCACTTGCAGTAACATCCATTGGCAGCCATATTGGGCGATTAAAAGAAAAAGAGCATCGTAATTAACGCGATTACCGGCGAATTCGCCGCCACATAGGGTTTCACAGCTTTTACGTTAAAATCGCGTCGCATCGCCGCTGTCGCAATCTGAATCCGCCTTAAGATAAAATTTTTACTGAAAAACAATAAATAATAAATAAATAATATTAATGCTTTCCTTATATAATAGATTAATATAATAATATAGTAATATAACAAGGAATTAGTTTTCAGATTGTTCTCAATTAATAATAATAAAGAAATTGAATATAAAATTTTTATTCTCTCAGGTATTGTAAACTGACTAGATAATATTATAATGTGTGATTGGTAATTATAATAATATAAAAGTGATGAAATGTGTTTTAATTTTTATGTTTCTTTTACAAGTATTGCAATACTAAAATATTGTAAACACTATATGCATGTACCTCACGGTTCTTTATGTGTAATAAATAAATACAAATACAAAAGATATAAAAATAAGATAAATTAATTTGTCAATTCATACAGCCCAAGTTACAAGTTATATATATAAAGCTAACCGTGTACTTATTATTGTGCAAAGGTTCATGAGGCCTTTAAATCACAAGCCAGGACAACACCCGCTTATGAAAGATGTGACGACATGATCTGCAGAACAGAAATATTGTTTTACTTCGATATTTCTCTGTATTTTATAAAAAATATATACTCATTATATTCTATGTTTAATAAATAATCATACAATATAACAAATATACATATTATAATATGTATTAATTATATTTTTTGGCATGATATTTACCTCTGTAGGTCGAATCCATCCACATTTCTTTGTTGACAATAAATTGTGGGAAACAGCTGTTTTTTCAGCTGATTTTTAATATTGTAATTCCAGGTTACACTAATAAATAACGCAAAATGACCTGTTTTATTAATTAAAAAATTAAGAAATCCAAATCATTATTTAATTAAAAAAGACAGATAAATGTTCGCAAGGTAACATACTTGCACGAGATAGTCCTTTTTGGGAAACATTTTAGTCGTTTTTGCACAGCCGCGATAAAACGAGTTAATCATTTTTGCGCGGCCGAGATAAAATGAGTTAGTCCTTTTTGAGCGTGCGCGATAAAACGAGTTGATCGTTTTTGAGCGGCTGAGATAAAATGAGTTAGTCCTTTTTGAGCGCGCGCGATAAAACGAGTTGTTCGCTTTTGCAAATCGCGATAAAACGAGTTGGTCCAATTTGACGGAACACCATCGATATATATATATATATATATATATATATACATATAAGCTTTTGAATTCCTAAATTTTACACAAAAGTATTTAAAAAAAATATACATATTATTAATTATTATATACTTTTTAAGATTGTGGCTGCATTTTCATTAAATTTTGACAATTATGCTTTTAAGTCAGTTGATTGCAATAAATTGACGATGATTGAATTATACTTCTCAGGATGTAAGTCATACAAACAACATTGGAGTCAAAAATTTATATATTTGAGGACTACGTGAAAATTAATATCTCAATTAGTGGGTGTTCTCGCGTATCTTTTCCTCCTTCGGTTGCACGGGGAAAAAAAAATCCAATATACAACAAAAATTAGCAGAAATAGTTAAACGATAATTTGATATATTTTAAACAACAATATATAGTTAAATGTATGATCAATACATCATATGTATCAATAAACCATTTTCCTTAAAAATTATTTTATTATATTACCTCCTTACCTTTACTACTAAAATATAATATAGCTAGATACTTAGAATACCCACATAATACTAATTTCTGTCAATATTTAAAGGGACTTAATGTTCTATCCAGAAATATGAGCTGATGAGTTCCATGTATGCAGTCAAAATTTAAAAAAAAAAAATCAATTTTTTTTATTTAATCCATCTACAATCAATGTTGAGGTTAGTATAGGACACGTCGTGTGGCAATTATAGGCCAAGATTTAACATACAGAAGTAAAAGATTATGGTCCACGTATGTATTTCTTAACACTGTAAAAACAATTGTGGGTATAGACAACAGAATTATTGCGAAATCGATAATAAATACACTGCACGTCGAAAGAAATGTTTTGAATTTTACAATGATGTGTCACCATCAGTGACTGCCAGCGGCCCACCCCTTTCTTCACATCACTGTCGGCTTGCCTGATCCTTTAAGCCAGCAAACCTCATTTTATATGCACAACATCTTTTCAAGCGATAGATTCGAGAAGGAAGTCAGGTTAATAGAGTTTCAAATATTTAAAGAGACATTAAATATTTAATATGTAAAATGAGACTATAACAAGAAAGAAGAAAAAAAAAAATAATAATAATAAGAAAACAAAATTAGAAAATGAACTTGAGACTTTGCTTATATTAAGGTGAAAATTACTGCTTCATGAAATTGAACATACTATGGTGGTATAATGGAAAAACAATTTATTTTATTTCATCATTATAATTGCAGGCCTTTGAGGACTTGCAGAGCCATGAACTATTTTCACTCCGCCATCAGCAGAATAAGAAAAGCACCTACACCAATGGTTTATCATCTGTTTGGGGCAAAGCAAAGTAAGCTTGTGCTATGTACACTCATCGCCTCGGAAAATTTCCCTTTGCGGGCATGTTAATCACCATACCTCGTAAAAATAACACAGAGCATGATGATTATCAAGGCTGCAAATGGGAAATTTTCCAAGGTGACGAGTGTACGTGAAATTAACGCGAGTGTGTTTTCATAAATTAACGTTGCCAAAATTTTATCAGCACAGTCAGCCACAGAGATAAAAAAATATTCCAAGTTTCATAGTTACTTCCGCAGTTAGTATACGGATAAAAATTTTCACAAATACCAGCATGTAATATTCACATTAACAATATAGATTTGTAAAATTTCTTACAAAGTTACTGTAAAAATCGCAATCTTGGGATTGTAAAATTATCTTTGTTAAATTTAACATTTAGTATGTAATTTTTGCGAGTCATGGGGGACGTAGTTTTACATACTTGGATCGGTTATCGAATTGAGACGCATTTTTACTGCAAGTTGGTAAAAATTTGACATACCTAACTTGTTATCGAGAGTTTTTACAATGTTGTATGTAAATTTTACAACGTTTGATAGTTATTTTTAAAAAGAAACCGTTATTTACTGTTGGTGAGATTTCTTTTAGTTTGTCTCCTGCTGCAGCATGTGCAAGTTGATTATGAAAGATTGATTACAACTTCTGCAATATCAAGAAGATTTGTGATTTGAAGTGAAATGTGCAACGTTTGGAAGTTCACCATCGTCGTGAGGAATAATAACTTACGTTAAGAAAAGTGACTGTTATTTTATTTTGTACATGCAGGTTATCAATTGATGCTGGATATGCTGTTGCCTCCAAAATTTACCCATGTTTTATTTTGTACATAGTCAAGTACATAGATTTATACTCTTATCCTCGCAAAATTTATCCTTACTTCTGCTGTATGTAATCATAGACATCAATATTTTATATCAATTGCTTTCTTGAAAGTTTCATTGAAATCTAACGTATGCGTTTATTTGAGTCTGTACTTCCTATTATAGCAGTAAACTGAAATAACCTTCATATATTTGTTGCTAGCTCTACATATATATATAGTACGACTGCATTGGGCATTTCATAGCCTTATGTCTCATGTTGTATTTGCATTGCAGGAAGGAGGTATCGTTGCCGCCAAACCACTCTGCGTACCATTTGCTTTGCATCATTCGGCCACGTACTTCTACGCACCACATGCACCACTTCTGTCCCTGGGTCAGCGGGTCTCACGACGACGGAAGCACCCCACTAACAAGCACTGACGGTACACTGATCGTGATGCCCATGCCCATTAATTTTTGCAATCACTCTTGAATTAATTGTTTCGTACGTGTGTAAGCATGCAACATAATATTATATATCATTATTCACAAGAATTAGAATTATTTACTGTTAATATTGATTATTATAAATAAATTGTTAAAAAGACATTACCGCATATTCTTTCACCCTCCTCTCTATTTTTCTTACTTTAAACTTTAAAAAGAATTTAAAGTAGATGCAGCTTGATAGACCATACATGTTCTACAACTACTTATTATTTTTTTCATTGAACTTATGATACGATACACAAGCTATATATATTATATATAGCTTGTGTATCGTATCATAAGTTCAATGAAAAATAATAAGTAATTTTAAGGCATGGCAGATTACTAGAATAAATTAACTTACTGGTTTAGTATGTAAACTATAAAATGAATATTTACAGGGCAGTATGTAAAAGTATATATTATAAAAGTTAACAAGTTTAGTATGTAAACGCGTTACAAACTCGGTATGTAAATGAAAAAAATATTAACAAACTGATTGGTAAAATATATATTACAATCCTAATATTTAAGTTTTTACATACTTACTCATTTAATGACAGAATAACAAGCCTAGTTTGTACGATTTTAACATACTTGGTGTTAAAATTTTTATCCGTGACTAGCTAGCATGGTTTTGACATGAACAGCGTGCCATCTTGACTGAGGTTGTTGCGGTTCCCTTACTCACAAAATAAATTCAGGGATGATTATTTGCTAACCCCATTTTTACATAGATGACACAAAACACACAGGCTGTATATAATATAAATATAGTGTATCGAAAGATTCATAAATTAAATTCGGGTTAGTTCAAGCACCGTATTTCCACACACATGCACACACACACACACACACAAAAAAAAAAATAACAATAATGGGTGCGATTCACGAAGCAGTTATCCAGGTTTTAACCAGGTTTAGCTTAACCACGTTTAAACTATACCTGTTTTACGTGTTAAATCATCTTGCTAAACGTGGTTATATAAGCTAAACACGGATAAATACCTGGATAAATCTTTCGTGAATCGCCCCCAATAAAAAAATGAGTGAGGTAAAAGCTTTAAAAGTTGTCAACATGGGGATTTAACCTGTGGGTTGTTTGCCCCTCCCCATCCTTGGTACTGCTAGGGTTAATACAGAATTAAACATTATACATTCAATACTATTCATTGCTGTAAAATACTTTTCATGTAACATAAATATGTTACATTGTGTTTTAGAATTTTTTTAAATCAATAGATTTAAAAATCAGTATTTTTTTTTTAATATCTCTGTTAAAAAGTTTTAGTTAAAAAAATGGTGTGTCATTGATAAATGATAAAATAAATAATTGAATAAAATTATATGATACTTTGATACTTTAATAATTGAAAGTTTTTAATTGCGTTATGAACCATTTATTTGATGGAATCACCTTCTATAACTGGTATTTTAAATTCACGTAACTTTACGATCCTAAAGCATGCAGGAAATTAAATAATTGCTTCATTTCCTTAAATATAATCATTCGATTATATTTAAACACTCCTCATTATTGTAACTTTGTTAGTTTCGTACAGTTGACTTTGATAAAATTTTACTCATCATACAGACAAGTTTTTCTCTTTCCCAGTTTTTATCATATTATATATTATAGTGGTATGCGCCTCTGATTCGTAATCGGATGGTCGTGAGTTCGATCCCAGCCATGCACCGCCAAACTTTTCATAAGTGGTGGTTGCTAAAGAACACCAAGTCGTGCATCCGGAAGGTGATTGGTAGCATCCTCCATCAATTGCTGACCATCCTGATTGAGGTTTCCATGGTTTATTCAGTCACAACCAGGCAAATGCTGGGATGGATTGCTTAGTAGGCCATGGCCGCCCCGGTTTGGAAGGGTCCCACAAAAGCAGTGTCTATGAAGAGCAGGGAGGTTAAATTCAATTCAGTCACTTAATTGTGGCCAGTACCCTACAACAGGGTTCAGTTTTAAAAAGCTAAAGATATATTATGCACACATTAAAAATACCAGTTTTGTACATAGCAAATCATTAATGTTGCATACAGACTAAACATTACATAATATGTAAATAACAATACAAATGGATACAATGAAATCTTCTTCTTTTTCTCCATATTGCACTATATATAATATTTTGCTGTGGCTTGACATGCAAATACAACATTCTGAGTTCCAGCAATCTTTTGTAAGTGCAGTAAAAGTCACAGCGAGCGAGCCTCACAGACAAGTTGACAGACAAGCACGTACACCATCGCGGTGGCTTAGAAACAAGGCAGTGCAAAGTATTATTCCCAATAGACAATAATGGTTGCATTTTTTTTATTTCATACTTAAAAAATATACATAAAAATATGCTTTTCTGAATTTTTTCAGATTTTTTGAAGTGCGGAAATTAATTTTAAATAAATATTTAAAATATCTGAATTAGGGTGGTACACCTCTGATGGTACAGTCGTGACGTTATTTTCTCGTGCTATGATTGGCTATTGATGACGTCACGGTTGTCCCATCAGGTAGTACCACCCTAATTCAGATGTTTTAAATACTTTTTTACGAGTAAAATTAGTTCCCGTACTCCAAAAAATCTGAAAAATTTATAAAAAAAAAATAATTTTATATACATATTTTCTAATTATGAAATAAAAAATCAACCATTATTGTCTTTTGTGCCTCTTTCCAAACACTACCCAGTCATATAGGAAGCATGTTACATTTATCGTGATTTTCTATTAAACAATTTTTTAAATTCATATGCTGAAGTTCGGCATCGGCTTTGAATATTATATTGAGAACATTTAATTAATCAAACTAATTCAATCTGTTGTATATCACATTATATAAGATTACGTATATTTCTTTTCAGAAGTAAAGTAATACATCTTTTGATAAAATGGTCTTTTATAAAAAAATGGATAAAAAAAAGAAGAGAACAAAAATGGCAGGCAGCATTTTTTCTTCTTTTACAATGATATTTTTATTGATGGAGTGTAGCTGAGTTTTGGTTGCTCGTTCTGATGTTGTCTCGCTGGTGTGGCGGTGAGTGACAGCCAGACAGACTCGCGCAACAGAAACAACCAGCAGATTGCTGCGAACAACCACGCCAGCTGCACCGTAGATCTTTCTTGCGTATCGACTCTTATATATCAGCCTGGAGTGACGGAAAGCATCGATCACAACAATCGATGAATCAAAATATCGTATATACTGTAAAGGGAAATCTCTACTTTAAAATATATTAAAAACAAATTTGTGAAAAATGTTATGAAATAAATAAACAAAATTATATGGTGATGTTTATTTATCTTATGAAATGAATATTTTGACAAATAAATTCTCTCAGTTTGTTTTTTATGAAATGTTATCACCATGTACCCTAAAATTATACATTAGTTCTGCCATACCACTCAAAAGTTTTACACCTTGATTCTCACGAGTCATAGCGAGCATTGGTGTACACTTCCGTTCATCCCAAAAGTTACCCCGGCTTACTTTGCAGAGGTGCAGTTGTTACACAAGTTCAGTCAACTTTATAGCTTGATGACTTGAAAATCGTGGCTTTAATTAACTGTCAATCAAATATCCTAATTTGAAGATAGGTTTAAAATAAGTGACCATCATGCAGCAGAGACCCTACAGAGACCTCCGTGTCTTATGGCCAGGGATTTGATCAAAGTTTCGCTGTGTCTGAGAGTGGCGGCGCTGTTAAATATTCGGCACGGCCCGGTTCTTGCTGGCTAAAATTGCCCGCGCAGCCAGTGAGAAGCAGGCCGTGCCGCTGCGATTCAGTGGCGCCGCCACTCTCAGTTACAGTGAAGTTCGGCCAAGCTGGTCAAATTTCTGGCCATAAGACACGGAGGTCTCTGTAGGGTCTCTGAGCATGCAGTTGACTATGAAATGAATGTTGCATATGATAATGTTATTCTTATGGCGGCCTCATCAAATCCGCACTAAATGTAAACTTAGTGATTGCAGCCTGACACGTTAATATCATTATGTACATAGCTATTAAAGTTATAATATAATCGAGGGCATCGCTTTCAATGAATCTCTCAACTAAAATTTGAACAATTACGATTATGCATAAAGAACTTTGTATAGATTTTAGTACTGAAAGTTTTAGTACAATAGTTTGATATCAAATTTAAATCGAGCACTAAATCTGACACTAAAATTTTCTAGGCTAACCCCTGTTTATTATGTTTAACATATAAGAATAGTCTAGTAATTTTTGAGTACTACAACATACTGATGTATATAGTTAGAGCTGGAATGCACATTTTATAGCTAATAAATTTAATCTGGCTTTGAAGCTATGTACTGTTTAAAAGTTCTTCCCTCACTTCATGACACAAATACTATAACATATTAAGTGCAGTATTACCAGTTAAAATTAAAACCATTAATCGTCTACAAAATAATAGCTGCTGAAAGCCTCGCTGAAAGCGGACAAAGAGTTTCAAGAGAAATTCCACACACACACACAAGTGTTTCTAACCAACATTACAGAAAAGTTAAAACATAACAAAAATATTTAAAAAGCTTAAAAATCCACAAATTTATCAAAGAATTTGTACAATCAAAGCGCGTCCTTTGAGTTTTAATGGTTACATAAAAAAAAAAAATAGAGTATAATAGAATGATGTTATCTAAAAATATTAAAATGTATCAAAAGGTATTAAGATTTTTGTATTTGTACAATATTATAGCAATGGAGGTCTGACGAAAAGCTAATAGGCCGTGAAATTAAATCTTTTATATAGACCACAGATAACTATAATACAAAGAGCAGAACATGGTAGAGAAAAAGGGATAACACAAGTCTTTCAAACACACTCATGCGAAATATTGCCATTATCAAGCCTGACGTAAAATTTTAGCTTTTATAATGTTCTTTCAACATTAAAATCATTATTTTTTTAACTAAAGTTTAGATAAAGAAATATACTGTACCAGTATTTCAACAATAACGTTTTCATAAGGGGAAAGGAAGTTCTTAGATAAAAGAGAATGTTTAGAAAGAAGGGAGACAGAGTTTACCTTTTTATTATTAATAATAATTTTTATTATTAACATTTCAGAAGTTGCTTCAATAATGTACTCTCTGCGTGGCTGCTGTTGGATTATTAGAAATGTCGGTGCCAGGGGGGCTGCAGCCCCCGAAATGTTGGATTTAACATGGACAACAACGTTCCTTCATACAGGTTAAGACACGCACACATTTCATGCGTCAATTTCAGTTAATTTTTAGGCCCCATTGCACCGCGAAATTTAAAAAATAGCATTGCATGATGGGCGCATTCCAGAGACGCTACAGAGACCTCCGTGTCTTATGGCCAGAAATTTGACCAACTTGGCCGAGCTTTTCACTGTAACTGAGAGTGGCGGCGCCACTGAATCGCAGCGGCAAGGCCCGGTTCTCGCTGGCTGCGCGGGCTGCCAGCAACCAGCAAGAACCGGGCCGTGCCGAACATTTAGCAGCGCCGCCACTCCCAGTTACAGTAAAGCTCTGATCAAATCCCTGGCCATAAGACACGAAAGGTCTCTGCTGTAGGGTCTCTGGGCGCATTAAAATTTTCGCGGTAGGATGAGCCCTAAAATACTTGAACGTGATTGGCTAAGCCTTTTAACATTGGTCCAATTGGTGGCGTAACCTGAAGGAACGTTGATGGGCAATATATAGGCATTTCCCGCAGCCCCCATCCCCTGATTTTTTTTTTTTTTTCTGAATCTGCGTCTGTAAGTGATCGAAGCTGTGAGCTGACGCTACTATTGCGCCTCTTATCTCCTTGAATCACGTTCCATATTATTATATATCACCAGCAGGTGGCGGTTTATAACCATCTGGTGATATATAATAATATGGAACGTGATTCAAGGATATAACCAGGTTTTTACCCGCGGTTGACACAGACGCTGACCGTGGTTAAGTGCATGAGAAAGTTGGATATATTCCTTCATGATCCGTAACACTGTTAATTATATAACATATTCAAAATAATATTATTATAATAATATGCTGTAGTGAAATTATCAATAAATATAAATAATAAAAATGATTTATATTATTTTACTGATATTAAATGGTAAATAGTGCTCAGAATATAAGTTTACTATATATGTAATATTATTATATTAGATGAGTAATGTAAGAAAAATAAATAAAGAGCCTTAGAGCATTTTAAAATACTTACATTATATTTTATATAACATTACCTTACTTGGCATAAGGTTTGCTTTGATATGTAGTGTGGACAAAAAAATAGCGAATTTTTTCTTATATTACACAAGAAAACTATAAATTACATAAATGTATAGAACGTGTTCAAACAAAAAATGTTACAACAAAACAGTTTATGCAGCCAATAATGGAAATGGGCTCGGTACTGCACTTACTTGAAGATGTATTTATTGAACTTCCTCTTGTTATTTGGAAGGTAATGTAGAAAAGAAAACAAAAAATGAGCAGTAAAACATTGTATTTTTTTTTTTTTTTTTTTGCCAATGCTTCCATTATTGATTCAGCAACAGTTCGTATATACCATAAACTTGGAATAATATCGTTGAGCTTTACGCTCACAATAATAACTGTGTATATATTACGTAATGTATGTATATTTTACTTTTTTTATAAATAAATATAACGTTCAAGATCTCAACAATATCGTAATGTATTGTTGTTTACTTACATAATGTAGAATTCATTTATAGCATTACTTGTTACTGAAACTTGTGCTTAATTGGAATTGAAATTGTTGTCGAGAATTAATTGTTGTTAAGTAATTGCGCAATAATTTGCAAGCAGGTGTGTTTCGTTACACGTTTCAAAATAATAAAAAAAAACTAATGCAATAAAACTCAAAGATAATTTGAATATGTGAACTTTGAGGATCACCAATTCATTGAGATATTATATATATAAAAAAAAAAACAAATGAAGTTATTGTCAGCTGAGCTTTTATTAACTTTCTACCTGAAATATATACTACACAAAAGTATTTTATTAATTAAATAATGTAATTAAATTCTCTTTCTCATTAATGAACTTGAGCAAAGAAGTTAGTAATTGTGAAGGTACACTTTTAGATCACCTGAAAGTTACCCCAAAATGTATTTTTTTGTGACCACTCTCCTCTGATTGGTGAATTTCAACTCCCTTTTTGACATGACTGCATTTGATGTTGTTAGTTTCTTTCAAGAAGATAACCTGAGTGACGTCATTACGCATGCAGGTAAGAGATAACGTTTCGCCTGCTTCAAAGTGTTATGTACAATTTGCACTAAAATGTAAAGTGTATATGATAAAAGTTAGTAACTCTTGAAAGTCAAATAAACTGATGCTATTGTATATAAATATACGTTTCTCTTTGCTCCATTGAATAGTATAGCATTTGCCTGCTACCTAGCTTACATATATACAGTATATATTATATAGTATGAAGAAACTCAACACATTCGCAGAGTTAAATATCATTATTAAAGAGTATTATAAGTGAAAATTGTACATTGAGAGAATTACTGTGTAGCAAGCACTATAGTTTAGTTTGTAGACACACAGCGTGGTAGCTGTTAGTCGCCGCTCGCCCCCCAGTCATAGTGACACACTTTCACACTGTCACTCGAGATTACATAATCCTTCGTCTCACAAGGAATGTTTGTTATTCTAGAAACTGTACACACATAACAACACTATATAGCTTCAACTCTCTCTTGTCATTTTGTGTTTATAATGTTTGTGTATTATAATATCGTAGTTTATTATAATATATGCAAGCTAAGGAAAATTAGGGGAAGAAAACAAGATAGAGATATTATACTTGAGAAACCTTAATAGCTTAAGATATTAATTAGCCACAATAACGTGGAATTCACTTATATAGACGATGGTGTTAATTAAGAGAGTGAAAGGTGTGATTGTAGCAAAGTCCTAATTAGTCGCCAGCTGCATTCAAAGTGCATAAAGTGGCCAATAGTCACGTATGAAATCCCGGCACAATAAAAAGCCATCCATGCTCATCACAAAATTGATTATATGCCATCACACATATATATGCAAATGACTCCTTTTTAACTTATTTAACTTTTGTGCTCAATAATAATTAGCATTTTGAGGTGTGGATTCGAAATTATTTAGTTATTTAGCATGTGGGATAACCTGATTATAATTATAATCGTTCGGACACTTGACGCAGTGGTATACGCCTCTGATAGGCTCTGATTCGTAATCGGATGGTCGTGAGTTCGATCCCAGCCATGCACCGCCAAACTTTTCACAAGTGGCGGTTGCTAAAGAACACCCACTCGTGCATCCGGGAGGTGATTGGTGGCATCCTCCATCAATTGCCGATCATCCTGACTGAAGTTTCCATGGTTTCCTCAGTCACAACCAGGCGAATGCTGCGATGGATTGCTTAGGCCATGGTCGCCCCGGTTTGGAAGGGACCCACAAAAGTATGGTCCATACAAAGAGCCGGGAAGTTAAATTCAGTCACTTAATTGTGGGCAGTACCCTATACTAGGGTTCAGTTGAAGCAATAATCGTTAATTTATTCACATGCATGCATTGTTGTGGCTTTTAAAAGTAACATTTAACAAATAAAACTATAAGGCAGCTGCATGAGATTTTTGGGTTGCCTGTTTACAGGATAACGTCCAGATCATGTTTACCTCCCCTCTTTTCCTTCCTTCAGTACAATCGTACGCTCTAAAGCATATTGAAAAGAAAACTGTAAAGATTGAAAATTGACTTTGTTGCCAAAATGTCTCCTTTTTGTGTAGAAGCTATTTACTTTTTTTATATTTTGTTTAAAATGAATGCAACATTTTTTGTGCGTTAGGTGTGCAAGTGTTTGAGCTCTGGAGTGTTGCTACATTGGATCTTTTGCAGAATCGAGTGCACACTTGGTGCAAAAGAATAGAACATCCCTTCAAATTTTAGAGCAAATGTTTTTTACAAAAAGTATAGTCATGTTTACGAATTCCAATTTAATGTAAACAAATAATGCACGTTACAGTACTTTATATTTTCCCTCAGTTGGTGCATGGTACTGCCCACTGTGAAGCGCGCGAAGAAAAATAGTATAGTCGACCCCATTTGCTATAGCATTGTAAAATTTAAATTAAATCCACTATAGAAATAAATTTTTCTTGATAGTTTCACACCCCAGGCATAATTTCTAAACCTCTTATCTTGCTTGCCATGTGTAAAATTTCAAAATTTTATAATCACTCCTTCCATGAAAATTTCAGGATCAAAGTTGCATATAACTCAATGGAAAATGAAAATCTAGGACTACTATTTCAACAATCGAGATCGATATTATAGTGCGCAGGCCTTAATGGAGTGGGCAGTGGGCATGGTTATACAATTCAATGTATACCAAGTGTTTGAAATATTGTCGACGGAAAAGCAACAAGAACAGACAAGGTTATAGTGTTAAGTAAAAAGGCTAAAAGAGTCCGTGCTCGGAAATAAAAATAAAAGACAATCGTAAACCAACAAACACGTCAGGGAATTAAAATATAATTATTTTCTCTTATCATTGGACATTTTAAGATAGGCTGCCGTGTTTTACAACATTACATTACAATTTACAGTGCTCTAAATCTCAACCTCTCTCAAGAAATCTTGTTTCTTATTTACACGGTTAGTCATTTGGTCAGTATATTTTCTGCCTATTAAACCTCACAGAACTGGGAAAAATGTATGCATAAGTGCAAGCAAGCAAATAAAAAAAAAAATTAGTTAGGGAGTTTTGACCGCTTTTGTCCTCAAGAGTTGTTTCTATTAAGTTCAACGTCACGTCGTGTTTTTTAAACGATATGATTTTGGTTTTAAACTGGTTGTAAGCCATCAAGCTAATTTGTCAAAAATTTCCGCAAGTCCATGAAAACAGCTAATTTTGGCGTTCCAGGCCATCCTACACAAAGACCACGTGGCGGCGTCACTGCCCCTTCCTTACACGCTGCTGTGCTCTGCGGGTTGCATACCCAGCGACGGAACATTTAATTTGTTGGTTTTGGTGAACTTTGAAACAAAATAATATCCACCAAATGTTCTATCAGCACGAGAAATTAATAAGGTCCACTTTTTGTATCGGATCGATCACAACACGTTCTTGTCGTTTTTTTACGCATCGCTTGTTTATAATGCAGGGTGTAATAATTCTAAAACAAGAACTGACAAGCAAAATTATGTTTTCCTTTTTTAAGGATTATTATTTTCGATCTGACATATATATAGGTCTTATTTATGCATATTTGTATAAAAATGTAGTATTATTGTTGTAAGATAATTAAATCAAGATAAGAAATTCCGTTCTAAATTTACGTTATTTTTATCACACTCCATCCAAGGTACTCTTATGTAGTTGCTTTAGGTTAGTAAATATTTTGGACATTACATTTAGAAGAAATAAACAAATGTTGCATAAATATTTGTTTATAGAACCTGTTCTTCTTAACAGTTTAAAATATTATTGATAGCCATAAAAGGTTACAAAATTTGTACGAGACAAAATAGATAACAAAATTATATATATATCACTGTTACCTTTTATTAAGTTTACCGATTTTTCACAAAAATTGCAAGTGGTTGTAAAAGTGAGATCATTATATTTATTTACTGACGTTTCTTTGATCCGAAGCACTTTTCCACCTCAGCAAAGACAGGAACAAAGGACATCGCGAGGTGTCAGCCCTTCAAATTTTCACTGAGATATATATATATATATTTTTTTTTTCAAACCGACCGCAGAGTCAGAATAACTGAAAACTGCTAACTCTATAAAATAAAATATAAAAAAATGGCTCATTGAGATGGAGGGAGAGAAAAAGCTTTTATGAGATTTTTATTTTCTTTCAATGTTATAAGCAAGCAGTGGGATACATAATACGAAAGGTCATTTCTAGAGTAATTTCATTAGGTTTGCACTTAAAAGCAATATCCATTAAAACATTAATGTATTATAAGTTTATATAACAACTTAAAACATTATAAAGTTACCTTTTTTTTTTTTTTATAGATTTTACAAACGGAGTAGTAAATTTATGGAACTTATTATAAAGTAGAATCCACAAAGTTGGTAGTGAATCAATTTGGCTACGATGCGGATCTGATCTGATAACCGGGTTATCACTGAACAGGGCATGAGAGTTGGAGCTAGGGAGGTGGAAGAAGGAGACACGGAATTGGAGGCGAGCTAATGGAATTTGCTCTCCCACTGAGATTGCGAGCGAAGGCCGGCTTGCGACGATAGCATTTGCCATAGAAACGTTAGTATAGTGATTGCAACTAGGCACCAGACAGCACTGGTGTTCTATTTTTTTTTATTTTTTATTTTTTGCCTTTTTTTCTCGACTGATCGTTGATGTTACTTCCGCTCTGCTGTTGTTTCTGCTATTGATATGAAATCAGCTGCTCCAGATTGAAGCCCCCCCCCCCCTCCTTGATGCCGTTTTATTTCCTCATATCTATACCTCAAAGAAAGACGTTTCTCTCTCTTCTCATTAAAAATACAGCATGGAAATCTTAAAAACATTTTCATCTCCTCTTTCTTAATATTTTCATAACAGAGCAAACAAAGCAATTCTTTCTTTATACCTTGAGCCATTATATTGTAAGATGTTACCCATTTATGTATGTAATGCTCTAAATATTTTATGGAAGTTTGTTTAATCATATTTTTGTCTCTCACTTATATTTAATATTTTTAATAATAATTTTATGCTTCAAAATTTCAAATTCTGTTTGGAGCTTTTAATGACCACAATGCGTGCATCGCTATGCAGCCTGTGAAAACTGCGCAGGGAACAGCTTTGATGCGGTAGCTGCATTTCCCGTATTGAGTGAAGTAAATTGTCACTGAAAATAAATTGATAAATTGTTATCATCCTGGTAATATTTAAATTATAATGGTAATACAATATTTTAATTGCAAAGCTATGCTAGACAATAATGTCTATGAATTTGCATGCCTAAAATGTAAATGACTTTCAGATGCAAGATATTATCGATACGATCGAAGTCGATATAACTTGAGAATATTCTGAAACGTGATTGATGTCCCCCATTTTACTTTCCAACATAAACGCAAAAAGAGGAGACAGTATTGCAAGGAACCAAGCATCAAAGGAAAACTGAAATTCTTTGTGTGTGACATATACGTTGTAGCTCTAAAGAATAGAAGCCAATGAAAACGTCGCGGGAACATTATTCTCTAGAAGTGAACATTCTTTATTTAATCTTCTTTATAACAAGATTTGAATTTTTTTTTATTTTTTTTTTATTCAATGACAAGAAACCATTATAGCAGATTTTTTAACGTAAATAAAATAACTAAATGTTAATATAATAATATAGAATAAGCATAACATTATGCACTATATAGTTGACAAATTTCATCATCAATATATATATATTTTTATTTTTTTATTTTTAATTAAACCCTATTGGGTACTTTTATTTTCTAATTACATACTACTTTGAAACCCCGAACCTTCCGAAACCCTAACTTGAGCGTTTCGCGGGCTCTTCTGGAACGGGGGCGGCCACGGCCTTACAAATCCATCCCGGCATTTACCTGCGGCTGAGGGAAACGTGGAAACCTCAGCCAGGATGGACGCTACAGCTTTTGTCAATGAACCGGAAGTGCAATGGTCCAAAGCCAGGGGAACCACATAGTGGAAAAGCGCAACGTTTTACCCCTGGGTGGGAAACGTGGTTTTTGTTGAAAATGGTCACCAATCCAACTACTAACCACGCGTGGAAGATGTAATCTAATTTTCTTATAAAAGAAAAATACTTTTCTGTACTTTATATTGTATAAGCTAAAAATGGTTATATCAATACACACGTGCATAAATTTTCTTTGTTAAATATATATTTATTATTTTGTAGTTTTGTATTTTACATTTATTTTTAAACTCGATGAATAATCTAACGCAGTTCGATTCTGGCAATACAGTCAATATAAACTGAACTTGTTTGATTGTCCTGACACACTCAAATAGCAGCATAATTTAAGGACATTTTGGAAGGTTCAAATAATCAATCCATGTGCCTATAGTTGGTGTGTTACCTTGAACTGGGCTATTATCCTCGCAGAAATTATCGTTTTCTTTTCACTGTGCACTTAAAACACAAAACACACAGTTCACTTGTACAGTTCAAAAATAAAACAACAAACCCGACGCATGTTTCGGCACCTTACCGATGCCCAGGCGCGGATCCAGGGGGGGGGGGGGCTAGGGGGGCTGCATGGGCAATATGGGCATTTCCCCCACTTCATTTTTTTTTAACATTGACCTTATGGAGTTATGGAGGCCAGTCTCCTCGAATTTTTTTCCTGGATCCGCGCATGCCGATGCCCTCTTCAGCCCAGTTCAAGGTATTTATTTTACACTCATTGTGATACTTTGCTTGCAATTTTCTTTTTCAAACATATATAGATACGTATATACGGACGAAACAAACATTTACATGTCATATAATATCAAAACTCTATAAAACACAAAGTAGCACAAATTTAAACAGCCATTTCAAGATGCATCTCTATCAGGTCATCATGTCAGATGTTGTATAATTTCCTTGGTGAGCAAGTACATCTAAGAGTACAGAAATTGTCCGCTGTAAAGTTTGGCCGAACTAGGTAGACCTCGAGGATTGCTCTGTACATTGCATAACAGATCGACTTTTACTGTTTGTCGCTCTCAAAAATTAAATAAAATATAATTTTATAGTATTTGAATTTTCTAAAATTGTGTTTCACTGAGTACGTTAAACAATTCTCTAACATTTTAAATTCTTCTTCTCGTTAATTAAAATGAAATGTGAATTTTTAATAATCTTGATGAGATTACTTTTGTAAAATGCATTGTAAAAAACAATTGATATCAAATATGACAACATAAAATTATTTTAACTTCATGTCAACATAATATGCATCATTAGACTCTTAAAAAAAAAAATAAAGCATTTTTATTTTTTATAAAATTATATTTTTTCTTATGATATTAAAATGTAAAAATTTATTATTTCATATTTTTTCTTTGGTAAGATTACATTAGAAAGTGTACCGGTACCATGCTGCAACTCTTATATCTCCAGAGTTGTTCTCGCTACCGACTGGGAATAAAATGTAAACGTAAAGCCTTAAATATAATGGTTCCCTTGAGGGTCATTTGCCTACACCACTCTAACCGCATGTAAAATGGCTTTAGCTGTTGCCTGACTGGTTGCAGTACAAAGATAGGTATAGGTATATGCTGCCCTAACCTAACCTATATATACCCCAGTCCAGTGTGGTGCCCTGCGGTGCATAACGCGGTAAAATACATACATTGAATACACACACATGGTCAGTCGAGGGCAAGCTGCTCACTGAATCTATTTTATATCCGTTGCTCCTAACAGACTGCATGCATAACAAAGTTAAATCTCTAAAGTTTTACAAAATCGCCGTTCCATCATTTTTATTGAAATATACAATTTTATATATATAAAAAAAAGATAAAGTTTCAGGGTCATTATTTTAAATTAAAACTTAAATATTTGTTTGTTATAGAATTTTTTAATAAGACTATTTTTAGATTTTTTTTAATCGATTGACATGATGATATTTTTCTCAAGCTCCATTTATGTAAAATATATCCAATTATAACAATATTATACATTAAAATGTATTGTTAATTGTTTAGAAAGCAACATTTTAATTAGATTTGATCCATGCTGTAAAGCTTATATATGACAGAATGGAGTTTCGAATATCATTCGAAAAATGTGCATTTTATTATTAACATTAAGTCGATTATTATTTTAAGAGTATTTTTCCTCGATAACTAAAGAAAAGGCACTCCAAATTCATTATTTATAATTATGGAAAATATGCATTCGAGTAATTAATATTATATGGAACAACAAAAATTAATTTTTATTTCATGAATAAAGAGTAAAAAAAAAAAATGCGTTTTGGCCACCATGCCCACATTGCCCTCTAAAGGCGTCATTTTTTGATAAAAAGAACGTGACCAAAGATTCAATAATTAATTTAAAATAGTTTGAAAAGTCGTAAAAGTCTTTTTTTAGATGGGTTGTCCATCATATTAATTATTCCGATGTTTAGATTCCGAGACGATGGTTAATGTATTGCATCCTGCAGGGGTAATTGTTGAAAGCGCTCCTTCGTTGTTTCCTTTACGTTTAATATCGGAATAACAATCTATAATTACGAAAATAAAATCACTCACAGCCTCAATAATGAAATGTAAATAACCTTTTACCTATTTTTACAAACGGTACATATGGTTATTTAAATATTGATAGGAAAAAAATCCTTGCAAACTTTCAAAATTACAGTGGGAGGTGGTGCGCAGAGCGCTTGACCGGGTCTCGTCAGATCACCGAAGTCAAGCAACGCCAAGCGTGGTTAGTAGTTGGATGGATGACCATTTAAACAAAAACCACGTTTCCCACCCAGGGGTAAATCGTTGCGCTTTTCTACTATATGTGGTTCCCCTGGCTTTGGACCATTGCACTTCCGGTTCATTGACAAAAGCTGTAGCGTCCATCTTGGCTAAGGTTTTCACGTTTCCCTCGGTCGCAGGCAAATGGCAGGTGGCAGGATAGATTGCAAGGCCGTGGCCACCCCCGTTCCGGAAGAGTCTGCGAAACGCTAAGTTAGGGTTTCGGAAGGTTCGGGGTTTCAAACTTACTAGTGAGTAATTAGTAAGTAGAAGTACCCAGTTAGGATTTGATTAAAAACAAAAAATTACAGTGTACAGAAAATTTTCGTTTTAAGTTAAAATTCCAAAACATGCTTAATCAACTTAATTTTTTCTTCGTTTTTTTTTTTAATTAATTCACTATACATACTAGATTAATAATTTATGAATATATTTAGTTGTGGACTGTATTGTGGCATAATATTATTCGAACTTGTCAAACAAATGACTATATAGCATAACGATATGATTTATTATTATTATTATTATTATTATTATTATTATTATTATTATTTTTTTTTTACAAGGATATACCCCTAAGAGCTTACAGCTCGCGGCAGGGTAATAGGTAAGGATAAGGTAGGGAACGAGGGAACGGATGCCACGGCCAGTTACGCGTCCCAGCATTCACTGAGGTGAGACTGAGGGAACCGTGGAAAATCTCAGTCAGGACGGACACCTCTACTTTTTCTCAATGGACCAAAGTGATGTCCAAAGCCTGTGGGGAACCACACACAAGTGCATCACTGCACTGGGTGGAAAGCGAGACGAATTTACCCCAGGGAGGGAGCAGCGTATTTTTTACTTGAAACAGTCACCCATCCAAGTACTAACACGCTCGACGTAGCCTGACTTCGGTGATCTTGTGGCTATATGTAAGACAACATATAGAGACCATGAAAATATTGATATAATAAAAGTAATCTATCTTATTATTTAATAATAAAAATTAAATATAATTTATCCAAGAATATAATAACCACACTGCAGGTTCTTAATTATTAATTGAATTTTTTTTTCGTAAACGTCTCAAATCCAGCTGTGGACTTCATTAAATTCTTTTCCGAAGTATTTTGTCGCCCTTTTCATACAACATACAGTTATACTTGATAATGTTCAATCCAAATTCATGTGAACAAATTGCTGCTAATTTTGGTGGTGCCGGCAGTTGACAAATGCACGATCAAGTGCGAAGAAAATATTCTCCGGCAGCACGAACCAAGCAAGCGATTTATTTTCCATGCATTCTGCACGAATCAATTATCACAAGAACTTAAGGATTGACTTCAGTTGATTGAGATCACGGAATCGGTCCCCTTAAATACTACAAGATTTGCAGAGAACTTAGAACTCACCACCAATAGGTGGCATGTAAATTTTGAAGTGGATCTATCTTATCAGTTTTGAGAAAACTGAGGTAGAAATTTAACATTGGTCTTATGGACGGAAACCGGAAATGGAGCTATTGGGAGGAAACCGCCCCCTTGAATCTGCTCAAACCATAAGCGATTAATTTTTAGATCATCCTCGAAAATTTAAAATTTATTTCATTCCATTCCGTCTGACAGAAATTTCCTTTGACTCGCGTAGTATAACTGAGGTAAATCGTTAACATGTTTTTGTCAATAGTAGCAAATGCAATAAAACAAAAAATTAGTCAGAATAATAATTATTATTAAAAAAAAAAACTTCATATAAATTGATTTAATGTTATAGTAGAAATATTTATGCATAAACAAACAATCTAAAAAAATGTTTTACACTAGAAAATTGAAATTTTTATAAAATAATTAAAACTTTTATTAATAAAAAATATTATCAATTGCAATAAGTTTGTGCCGAGTAAAATATAAATGTCAACAACATAATATTCTTGATAAACTCTTATTTTTTTTTCACTCTTGATATTAAATTGCAGCGATATTGAAGAATTGATTACACTGTAAAAAATATTTGTAATTTTTCGTAAAATTTGGCATGTAATTTTACCTATTTTATTGTTTTTGTAATTTTTTCATTAAAAATTGCAAATTTATTAATTTTTTCGTAAAATCACTGAGCAAAACGTTAAAATAATGAACTTACAAATTTTTATGTATTGTTACAAAAATTTACTTTAATATTTTTACATCGGGAAATGTTTTTAAAAACACATAAGAAAACGTAAAATTACTCTAAATAAATGTAATATTACTTTAAAAAAATGTAAAAGTACATTTTTGTTTGTTAAAATTACAAAATATTAAGTACTATTACATGATAGACAGTCGTAAGCGTCACAAAGAGACGCCATGACACACGTAGTTCTACAGCTTAGTAATTTAATGATTTGTGATGATATAATTAGCATAAGATGCCAATTTTAGTGCTTGAATTCTTCGGTAAGTGTTATTCTATATTTTAAGTAGTAACTTGTATAAGTTAGGGAATTAACGGAAAAAAACGGGCTATTAGTGACAAAGAGCTGATTTTTTCAGGGATGCAAGATATGACCGTAGAGGTAATTTTTTTCGGCAGTACCAAAAAAAAAGTTCCATAGGTTGACCTTGGGTGACCTTTGAACTTTGACCTCCGATTAAATTAGCTTTATTTTTTTTACTCAGAATCTAAGGCAGTTACGAAAAAATTTGTCATTACCAAATGTGTTGACAACAACTTGAGGATTCATGACAAATTTTTGTAAAGACCTAAGTCCATAAAAAACAAAATGGCGGCCGATGAAACTTTAATTTACGTTTTTTTACGACACTATTTAGCTTATTTAAACTAAACTAGCAAAGTTGTTGTTATGTAATAGCAATTTTCAATTGCCCACTATGATTACCATGAAAAAAAGTCACACAGCTTGTTGATAAGACAACAATGACGTAAGATATTATAATTATTATTGTTTACTCCATATGCCTCCTATACAGTACGGCTTTATGATAAACAAAATTATTTTGTGATAAAAGCAAGTAACCTTCAGGAATAATTAATTTAGTCATAAAAACTATTAAAAAAAAAACTGGTTCTCAAAAATTTGGGAACCTCTTTGACCCCTGGTGACCTTTGAATATTATGGTGCTTGCGGAGAACTGGAAAGATTTTTTTCTGGGGAACAGAAGCTCGGGACGAAAATGTTTTTAGGGACAAAATTTGCTTGCAATAGCTGCAAGAGTGTCCCAAATTTTTTTCAAAATGCAGTTTGCCTAATAGAGCACCCATTTTGCCAAATCTGCCCATAACCTGTATATTACGGTCATTTTTTATTGCTTACAATTCGTGCTTTGTACAATTTAGGCTTGAAAGATTAATCAAAACTGGGGTTGTAGGCTATTAGGTATAACATAGAAAATATGCATGGTGTTAAAATTTTAAAACCATTTGGGGGGGGGGGGGGGGTTGGAGGAATCTTTTTAAAAGAGCACCTTTTTGTAATTTGAATAATATTTTTAATTTTTAGGTACATCTGTATATTACATCATTTCACCATCGTTATATATATAATGTACTGTTTATTTACTACGTTTTAGTAAAAAATGAACATGCTTGAAATTATTTTAAGAGCACCTAGCTCCCTATTTTTCTCCAAAATTTTCAAATATTTTGAAATTCCAAGCAATTTTTTACCATCCCGGTGTATGTTTTATCGTCCCTCGTACATAATAAAGGACGTGCTCTCTGCCTATCACGATCTCGTTGCAATAATGAGCCGTCTGCTATTTCGGATGAGCTTAATAATGAACTTAATTTCATACCAATTTACAGTTCATTATTGCGCTCACCTGAAATAGCAGATAGCTCTTTATTGCAACGAAATCTTGGTAAGCAGATAGCTCGATCATTATTACGGACGAGGGACGATCAATGATATCGATATACATTAAATATATGATTTTAGCAACTTTTAGTCACGATGATTCACGACAGCTGTAATACTTGACAGCACCACTGATTTAATTATAATATTTTTATAATAATATACCATGCATAATCCTTATCGCAGACAAATCACGGGTGATAAACTGGGTATTTTGGGGGGTGGGGTAGAGGGGGGAGAAAATGACACAGTTGTCTCTGGTCCATGGTCCATGAAAGCTGTGCAAGGCAGGATATATGAATAACTAATGTCGTATTTTAATAGCATATGAAATGCATGTTTCATAATATAAACTATATTACATAAATAGGCTTTACACTTAGGACAATCTTGTTAGACGCGTTTCAGTAAGAGTAGTAAGACATGCATGCAAATTACTATATATTATACTATAATTAAATTAATTAATTTACTATAATTACGATACAGTATATTTACTATATTTTATGCAATGGAGTATGGACTTCAATTTTTTTATTGCAGAAATGGATAGAGCGTGCAAAGTTATGCTACGTACCCTGATTTTTTTCAGACTTTTTAGAGCCCGGAAAGTATTTTTAAAAAATGATTGAAAGTTCTTTTTGCGTCGTTCACGAGACGCTGCTCCTTAAGAAAAAGATAGGACTTGCCGCCTCGTGACGTCACAAAAAGGAATTTCAATAGTTTTTAAAAAAACTTCCCGGGCTCTAAAAAATCTGAAAAAAAATCAGGGTAGCATAACTTTGCACGCTCTATCCATTTCTGCAATAATCCAGTAGAACCCTGTTGATCCTGCCCACGTATTATGTATTGCAGTGGTATGGTGCTCAATGTAAAGTTTAGGGTGCTATGAAGGATGATTGTCTACTGGTACCCTGGCTTGTATTTTAGCACAGCTTCCATGGACCATAGATATAAGACTATACCATTGCTTATTGCCTCCCTCCCCCCTAATACCCAGTTTCCCACCCGTGATTTGTCCGTAATAAGGATTATATGGTACATTTATAATACAGCAATTGTGCCTGTCAAATATTTAGAGCTGTCGTAAATTATTATGGCTATAAATTTCATATTTAACGGACTCAATGCAGGTAAAAATTGCTGGAAATTTAAAAAAACTTGAAGTTTTGGGAGAAAAATAGGCAGGTGCTCTTAAAATAATATCAAGCATGTTCATTTTTTACTAAAACGTAGTAAATAAACAGTACATTATATATATAACGATGGTGAAATGATATAATATACAGATGGACCTAAAAATTAAAAATATTATTCAAATTACAAAAAGGTGCTCTTTTAAAAAGATTCCTCCAACCCCCCCCCCCTAAAATGGTTTTAAAATTTTAACACCATGCATATTTTCTATGTTATACCTAATAGCCTACAACCCCAGTTTTGATTAATCTTTCAAGCCTAAATTGTACAAAGCACGAATTGTAAGCAATAAAAAATGACCGTAATATACAGGTTATGGGCAGATTTGGCAAAATGGGTGCTCTATTAGGCAAACTTCATTTTGAAAAAAATTTGGGACACTCTTGCAGCTATTGCAAGCAAATTTTGTCCCTAAAAAACATTTTCGTCTCGAGCTTCTGTTCCCCAGAAAAAAATCTTTCCAGTTCTCCGCAAGCACCATAATATTCAAAGGTCACCAGGGGTCAAAGAGGTTCCCAAATTTTTGAGAACCAGTTTTTTTTAATAGTTTTTATGACTAAATTAATTATTCCTGAAGGTTACTTGCTTTTATCACAAAATAATTTTGTTTATCATAAAGCCGTACTGTATAGGAGGCATATGGAGTAAACAATAATAATTATAATATCTTACGTCATTGTTGTCTTATCAACAAGCTGTATGACTTTTTTTCATGGTAATCATAGTGAGCAATTGAAAATTGCTATTACATAACAACAACTTTGCTAGTTTAGTTTAAATAAGCTAAATAGTGTCGTAAAAAAACGTAAATTAAAGTTTCATCGGCCGCCATTTTGTTTTTTATGGACTCAGGTCTTTACAAAAATTTGTCATGAATTCTCAAGTTGTTGTCAACACATTTGGTAATGACAAATTTTTTCGTAACTGCCTTAGATTCTGAGTAAAAAAAATAAAGCTAATTTAATCGGAGGTCAAAGTTCAAAGGTCACCCAAGGTCAACCTATGGAACTTTTTTTTTGGTACCGCCGAAAAAAATTACCTCTATGGTCATATCTTGCATCCCTGAAAAAATCAGCTCTTTGTCACTAATAGCCCGTTTTCATTAATTTTTGCCCGTTAATTCCCTAACTAGTATCGATTTATGTGTTTTTCTGTAAGCAATGATGAAAGCATCATGATAGCTTGTTTTTTCCGGGGAGTCGATAGTTTTTGTGCAAATTTTAATCCATTTTACAATAGTATTTAAAAAGGGCAATAGGCCCATGCATCCATTATGCTCATCTTAAGGTATTTTTTATTTAGAAAATTGACTTGAATCATGACATCCGTTTTATAAAATATACGTTTTTTTAATTTGATGACCTACAGTGCAATATTATGTTGCCTCTCCGCCGAGAGATTCAAAACTGCTGCTTGGTTAAATATGGCTATAAAATATTTAATTTTGTCTGTGCAATGTCAGGCCGATTGCCTATTTTTGAAGCGGGAATAATTGCAAAATATTTACTTTAACATTAGAATTTGCGTGCGAGCCGTTTAGTAAGAGAAACATTTTATAAATCTGTTTCAAGACTATAACTCTTCGATGGACGTAAGAGTGATTTTTCCTGGTAGAGTCTGAAAATTATTAATAAGTAGCAATACTCGTATTGATATTTAAAAAAATATTTTATGCGTAGATCCTGAAAGAATTAATAAACGGTTTTCATTAACTTGCATTTGAAAAGCAATAAATAAAATAAATTGTAACATAACTTTTAATATTATAAAAAAACAAAAATTTATGTAGCTTTTAAACAACATTTTCTATGTAAAATTACATAAAAAAAATTGGAAATAAAACGCCAAATTATAAACGTGTAAAAAAACGAAAAATTTGTATTTGGTTAAAAACAAAAATAAATGTATATTTACAAATGTTATAGTTTTGTAATTATACATTTAAAATTTGTAATATCCAATTACAAAATTTTAAGTTTAAATACACGTTTTTAATTCGGCGTTTTATTTCCTATTATTTTTTGTAAAAATACAAAGAATTTTTTTACAGTGTAGTGCTGATAATGAAATTTCTGAAAGTGAACATATCTGTGACAAAATATATACAAGGACGGATGAATTAAAAATACAAAAAAATGACAACCCTTTCAACTATATTTCTTGGCTATTTTGAGATAGTAAGTTCTACATGTATTCCTAAATTTATTTGTTGTTTTATTATTATAAAAACATTGTTTTCCTTGAAAACATTCATTAATACATATATTGTTTTAGGTATGCTGCTTTTTGAAACATTTTACTTTAAAAAAAATTAATGGTCAATATAACATACTTTATATGTTAATTTTTTGCGGTATTTTGTTGCCAATAGCGAGAGATGGAATGAAGCCTGTATTACACGATACAATTTTGCATACAATTTTTCCTTGCAAGAAAATTTCATCTCCGTGCAAACAAATGGAGTTTAAGTTTTCTTGTAAGGAAAAATTATATGCAATATAGTTAGAAAAATTGTATCGTCTAATACCAGCTTGAGCTTTGTGTCAAAAGTCGTTAAAGTTCACAGTAAGTCTCAGAAAACCTATTTTTGTTATTTTCTTTACAATATAAGTATGGAAATATTAAATTGCATAAGAGGGGGGAAAAGAAAGGAAAATGACTAACATTGTTAACAATAACATTGTTAAATAATACAGAGTAGTATTATCTAAAATTTGGTATTCTGTTGGCATATTGGCTGACTTGTAGAGATTCAATCTGTTTCAATCTGTATAGTTGTAGTGCCCAAATCGCTCTTTCCTTGCCATGTGCATATGGCGAGCCAGCAAGTCGTGCATGAAGCAGGCACCAGTGAGCCAAGACTTGGGGGGGGGGGGGGGAGGGGGGGCACCACCCACTGCAGCTAGTAACGCCCACGGCGACCACCCATTCATCAAAGCAATGCCACATACAAATGGAAAGGGATATAATATTATATATATATATTGTATAAAGAGAGAAGAAAAAAAAAATCTCATTTTATTTTTTCAAAATTCAAAAAGTGATTATGTAAATTTAATAAAATATGTATATTTTTTTTTATTCTTTTGCAAAAGAAATGAATTTTTTTTTCAACGGCAAAAAAATAAATAAAAGGAAGTCAAAGAAGAAATATATTTTAATCCCATAAAATATTGGGTTCATGTAGCGAACAAGAAGAAAGTGTCCTCTAATATAGCAGAAAGGATGCAACCCAATTGGAAATCGAAATCATTGCATTTAAGTGAACGTTGTTTCAGCAAAATACTTATAGTATACAATCAGCTTTTCGAGATAAAACGGAATTTATTATATAAGGATTATGGTGTATTATATGAAGTAAGCTTTTGTGGAAAATATAGCTGTAATACAATTTTAGATATTGCCTGTGTTACTATTGATGTGATTTGATGATGATTTACTTCAGTTGCAACGTTTCTGTTTCCCAGTCTTGGTATATCAAGGTAATTAAAGTTTCCATCGCTCAGTGGACGTAAGGAGAACCCTCTGGTTGCTGATGAGTCACAAAAGTGCATCTACGAGTAAAGTTGAATGCAAGGGGTGTCACTAACGAATGCAAATTTATGCAACTGACTGCACAAGGAGACTGCAATGGACACATACGTACCTTACCAATAGCAGGTTGCAGTTGCACAAATGGTGAGAAAATGAAATTTATTTTTAAAGAGATAAAGCAGGCAAGTATTTATAGATCATTTTGCAAGCAATGAATTAAATTCACAAAATGCAATTTAATTTACTTTACACATTAATTATTATTTTATTATCAAATATTTAAAAATATGCTCAAATAATTAAAGACTAATATTCTTTAATTTTATAATAAAATAATCCCTTAGCATGCGCGGTGGCTGTGGTAAGTACGCTTTTCTCTCTAGAGATAGCAAAATTATGTAAATATAAATGCACATGCTCTTAAACGTACTGTCGTAATACATAAAATATGTTGTATTTAATAAATGTGTCTAGTAATTAAGACCTGTGTCATTCAAATTTTGATCCGTAATTTATGTGTTTATTGCATCCTGCAATGTATATAAAGGGCTACCTAATCAATAGTCTGCACTGGATGAAATAATAAATAAAATATACCAGATGTGAGGACTGTATAAGTGTATGATAGGCGAGTGTCAGTGGGCCAGGTTTGGGCACCGCTCATCTGTTAAGCCGTGAATACTCGAGCGTGCAACTACATGTTGTTTGTTTCACGGGTCAAGGAGTGCTCGTCAATAATACTTGCTAAATGTGCTGCAGTGGAAATGTTAACATTGAATGAAAAAATGAAATACCTCGAAAATACATATTTTAACGAACCATAAGACTATATACCGCGGTTTTGTTACAATAAAAAGATTTAAAAAAATAATTTAGTTTTCATAAAAAAATTCGACTGAATATTAAACTAACAGTAAGTTCATGTGTGTTGAAAATAGTACAATAATCAAATTTGGTTTCAAAAATAACTGTTAAAGAATCTTTTGTTGGACCCTCACAAAGTGTCGTAACTTCATTTGTAAACAAACATCCACCAACAAGGGAGTCGTTTCTTTTTTGTTTCTAGTCTTCCTCTTTTTTTTTTTAATAAAATTTTGCCATGTTTGTTCATTAAAAGAAAGAGTGCTTTATATTATAATCTGTGATAAATTCAATACAAGTATAATTTTACTTCTATCTGTCCAATGCAAGTACAATGAACGCGCAAGTGAAATCAACTTATTGCTGCAACAACAACCTTGATGCGTTTTACCAACGACCAAATTTACGATCTTCAGTTAGAGGATCGCTTGCTTGCGTGCTTCTTTTGGCACAAAAAAACACTTAAATAAATGACCTTCCAACACTGACCCAAGTTTTTTAACGTGGTTTACCATAAGAAAAAAAAAAAAAACGGGTACACTTCTAATATCGTATTCAGTTGTTTCTTGAATAATTTTCGTCAAGGGTAGATGGCAGCAGCGTTGCCAGCGTTGATAGTTGATAACAAAAACATTCGAGCAACAAGGTCAAGCTGCAAGGATATTTTGTTTTCAGTAACTCCTACCATGTACCCCTGCTTCCCAAATCACTTTTTCGTCCACTGTAGGTGCCCTAAATGAACTCTGGGTCCCGAATCACTTTCTCGTCCCCTGTATAGGGGCCCTAAATGAATTTTCCCCTCCCCTCCAATATGGCCGCTATATAAGTAGGCCATATAATTTCACTGCCATTGTAGGGTAGGGTAGTAGGCGAGAATGGACATTTGGAATGCAGGCGTATAGTGTTTAATTTCCAACGACTGAGGACCATTTTAAATGGTCACACATATTCACACATAATTCTTTGAACATATTGAATATACCTATTAGCCACTCCTTCTCGGCCTTAAAAGTATCTTGTTGCCGCCATGGACTGTCATATTAACCTCAACTTGATATAATAGGTCTGTTCGTAAATACACAATCAGAAAGAATCGATTATTTGTGATAAACCTTATGTTCCATGTACAGAAGGTTCATCACAAATAATCGATTCCTTCTGATTGTGTATTAACGAACAGACCTATTGATTGTAGGAGAAATGGATTAAATAAATAATTTTGAATTTCTTCTTCCTTTTCTCAAACAGTACGAACTACATATTAGTACATATGCTCTGTTTGTTGTGCTGTTACACAATGATTCCTTTTTTTAAAGATGTTTTCTTGTACTCTTCTTGCCTCTCCTAAAATTTGTAACTTTTTGTTACCTCTTGGAGCTGATGCAGAAAGGCATAGCGTTTGTGCTGTCTTGAGGTGTAACTCATAAAAAAATTATAACAGGAATTATGAACAAAAAATAATTATACGTTTGTTGAGAAAAAACATTCATACGGTACTAGAAATGCCCTCCTAAAAGTAGAATTAGACTTATTGAAAATGGTCCTATGAATAAATGTAATCCACTTGTACAATAAATTACCAGTATCATTAAAAAATATACAAAATTATGCAGATTTTAGAAATTTGATTACAAAGTTTCTGCTCAGTGACTGTTATTACTCTGTTAAGGATTTTTTTTTACTGTGATGTTTGTTTTGTGTATTGATTGTTTATTTTGCCCTTTGACGTGTCTTACCCATGCATAATGCTTTATTTTTACTTGGTATTAATATATGCATAAATGCCATAAATATATTTGGAATTGGACGAATAAAAAGAATTTGAAATTGTTATATATATTGATAAATCAACACTTACTTTTATTTTTTTTTTTATTTTTTTTTTTATCAAACCCTATTGGGTACTTCTATTTACTAATTACATACTACTTTGAAACCCCGAACCTTCCGAAACCCTAACTTGAGCGTTTCGCGGGCACTTTTGGAACGGGGGCGGCCACGGCCTTGCAAATCCATCCCGGCATTTGCCTGCGGCTGAGGGAAACGTGGAAACCTCAGCCAGGATGGACGCTACAGCTTTTGTCAATGAACCGGAAGTGCAATGGTCCAAAGCCAGGGGAACCACATAGTGGAAAAGCGCAACGATTTACCCCTGGGTGGGAAACGTGGTTTTTGTTGAAAATGGTCACCCATCCAACTACTAACCACGCGCGGCGTTGCTTGACTTCGGTGATCTGACGAGACCCGGTCAAGCGCACTGCGCCACACCTCCCACTTACTTTTATAATATCCAATTTAAAAATTATTCTAATCTTCATGTTGGAAACATCTCATAATATGATTGGTGGAAAATTGAAACGCCTTTCCTAATTGGTCAACACCTGCAGTTACACTAGCAGAAACACAGTAAAAAATAAATGTGATCTGAAGTTGGATATAATTACACTACTTTTTTCAGTGTAAGTGCTGTATGTGTCGGTGGTAAAAGTTCAAGTCAAGGTTCGGGCTACCACCCCTCCAGTCCCCACCCTTTCCCAACTTTGACGGTTCAAACTGTACTAAGTAACTGTAATAAATTTCTTGCTGTCTCAGACGAATGTTATCAAAAACTTTATTTTTGCTATAAAAGAGTTACATCTTTTCTCATGAACTTTCTGTCATAATATACGTTATATTACGTTTAGTTTTGCAACCTTCTTCTTTTAATATAAATATGATACACCTACTATAATAAAGAATAAATTTAATTTTTGAAAAAAGTTATTAGTAGAGTAAAAAAAGAGTGCGTTAGCTGTAGATATATCTAGATAATAAAGATCAAAGTACAACAAGTTATTTATTAGCAGCTTTCTTACGAGATCGATTATCTTTTGATTAAAGGCAATAATAAATATTATAGGCAGTTAATGCAGAATAAAAATAGCAGTATACTAACAATAATTATCGTTGCATTGAACACATCAGACTGTATATAAAATGTTAGGCATGAGGGGGGAGGGGGGGGCTGATTTTTGCTCCTTCTTGCCTCCACACCTCTTATATGTACGTGCTAACTGCGAGGTAGAGATTGCAGTAGGTAAAATTTTTATGCTCAAACAACTTATCAAGTATGTGGCGCAGTGCGCTTGACCGGGTCTCGTCAGATCACCGAAGTCAAGCAACGCCGAGCGTGGTTAGTAGTTGGATGGATGACCATTTCCAACAAAAAAACACGTTTCCCACCCATGGGTAAATCGTTGTGCTTTTCCACTATGTGGTTCTCCTCTGGCTTTGGACTTTGGACCATTGCACTTCCGGTTCATTAACAAAAGCTATAGTGTCCATCCTGGCTGAGGTTTCCACGTTTCCCTCAGTCGCAGGCAAATGCCGGGATGGATTACAAGGCCGTGGCCGCCCCCGTTCCGGAAGAGCCCGCGAAACTTTTAAGTTAGGGTTTCGGAAGGTTCAGGGTTTCAAACTTAGTGAGTAGAAGTACCCAGTTAGGGTTTGATTAAAAATATATATATAATATATTATTCAAATTCATTAACTAACTTACTGTGTCAGCGCAATGATTTTTTGTTTAATGCTTGGTTCAAATTCTGATAGTGGAAATATCATGATTATATTAGTACAGTACGTCATGTACATACATACAGTGATGTACAGTGATTGGAATCTCACTCTCGGAGAACGTCTCAACAAGCAAGTCCCTTGACGAGCGATAGTACAGGAACACGCTTATAGATAGAAAGATGATGTAAGTTTTTGTAGCCTCACAACATCAGACCATCTTGCAGTGCGCCTAGGGACCGGGTCGTGGCAAGGAAAACTCTCCCGAACAAGTTCCATCTTGGTTGCTACGTAATAATACTGTTTTATATGCGATTCACGGCCTCCCATAAAGTCTCCTACCCACCCACTACTACCAAACAAGCCATTCTAATTCCAGCCTATTTTTATGTATCACTGATTCTCTAAAAAAAAAAAAGGAAGAAAAAAAAAGACACAATTTAATCTTTAAAAAGTTACATTCCCTATGCAGACATTTGCTAACTTCATGCTATAAGATAAGAACCAACACAAATTGTCTTTTGCAAGCAAACCACTTTCTGAAATATATAATCAATCTTAGCGTTTTTTTTTTTTTTTGACCTAAAAAAAAGTTCCAACAATGAAAGAAGGATGTATCTAATAATGATACTTTAGATTCGAAACATAACCAATCGACATATTTCAAAACAACCAAAGTACTGATAATTTATAGAGCAAAACAGCGAGTGATTTCGATTTAAAAAATAAAAATAATAATAAAATAAATGTTATTTTATTTTCTTCATTGCTTCTTGTGCATGATAATTATACTCGATTTTTAAATTTAATTACAACATATTACTTTAAATTAAACAATGTTAAACTCGATAGAAAATTAATTTACACAACGTTGTAAACCTCCGATAGAAAATTAATTTACACAACGTTGTAAACCTCCTATAAGGTACAATAATGCATTCATAGACATGCACATTCCTTGTTGCAAAACCACAACATCAATAATATGCATAAGCCATTTGTAACTATACAATATAACGTACATAATATTAATTACAAAGCCTTCCTACAAATTTTATAATGTAATGTATAAACATATTAAAATGGACCTTAATTAACAACATAATTATAAAATATGCACTTTATAATAATAAATAATAATAATATGTAACAGCATACACGACATTCTGTTATAATATTGTGTATAGTAAGGTAGATAAACAGTTTATGCAAAATAAAGAACTTTCATAATGTAGTTCAACACAAGGGAATTATGTGAGTGGTCACACGATTGCATTAGTGCAAGCCTCAATATGTATACGTAAAATATATACAGTATAATATATCATAGCTTTACCAATACATGCATACCTTAAGTATACAACAATTTGCTGCTAAGCTTTTGTATGTATGCCTGTGGGGTGTTCAATATTATTTATCATTAATATCACTGCATGTATGTTTATAGACTATAGCAAATTTAATTTAATATAAACTTGTTTAAACATGAAGTTATGTAACCTTTGGTATGCATTCTCACTTTATCAGTTAAGTAGAAGTTGTGTTCGAATTTCTCTTAGCTGCTTCATGCATTCTATTATGTTTATTATAAACATTCAATATAATATTGAGTTTAACGATTGTTTATTTTTTTTTTAGTATTATTGTAGTAAAATTTATTAAAATCATATACAATAATGCATTTTTTAATGATTTTTTGCAACTGAATAGTATTTAAATGTAACATTAGTTTCTCTCTGGTACAATGTATCAATCCTTTCTGTAAAACTAACACAAAGTGTAATTTGCCTTGATGCAGTAATTTGATATTCCCTCCTGGAAAATTTTGCAGTTCACAGTTAGCATTGAAATTTCTCAAACAAATTTAATACTCCAATGGACATCTTGCGTTTTTTTTTTTTTTTTTTTTTTGGTTATATCTTCAATATATTGTCAATGGGAAGCTGTGACCTTGACGTCATGCAACTTTTGTCCTACTATTTACTTACAAGAAAAGATTGGGCACACGTAAGATATCCTACATGGAGCAATTTTTCTATCGCGAATTGTTAATTCTTTATACAACTTCTGTTTCCGAATTTAAAATCACGTACTGTCACTAAATTTTTACATTTGCCAGTATTAAAATATTATTTGCAACCCCAGCTCAGTTTCAGTAAAGAGACTCTAAAAAAATTCACGGTACTTGTGTTCTGATTTTGGAGCGGGAAATCTACGCAGAAACGTTGCGCGATGGTGTCAACATATGAATATCCTCCAGCTAGAATATGGTGATCAAATCAGCAGGTTAAGCTTCCTATTTCGTTCAGATTTTTGGGAACCCACTAACACCCTTAAAATTGGCGAACGACGCTCAGAGTCGTATACAAGTTATGCAACCTTTCCCTTCTCCTCCGTTTTAAATACTTAGACGACTATGACGTCACATGCAGTATTTTGCAACACGATTTTAAAGGGTTGAAAATGTGGAAATTTTGATAGTACATTTTTTATTCAAATATACAGTAAAAATTATACATGTTGCTCGCTGTCAATCTATTTTGTCTGCAATGTTTCTGAATTAAAAAAAGTACCAATTGGAAGGCCGAGGACTTTGCACTTCCGGCTACTTCCGGTGCGAATGTTAAGTCAATTTAACTTATTTAGAAATATAGCTAAATAAGCCACAAAATTATTATACCAAATGTAAATAATAATATAAAAAAAAAAAAGTTGGCTTCTAAAGAGAGCGTTGTTCCATAGCATCTGCTTGGATATTTAGGAAGAAAATTCTTATTGTACTGATTTTATCTCTTGGAAAGCTCTGAACAGAAAATTTCATGTTAATATACATTATGTTTATATATAAAATTGTAAATACAGTAATGGTACCGTCTCTATCGAAATTTTGATAGCAACTTGTTGAAACACTTTAATATTCAATATGATGAAAATGACAGCTAAATTCAGATTCAAAAAGGCTTTTATTTAGAAAATACATTCATATTAAAATACAGATTTGGGTTTGAGTTCAAGAATTTTTAACCAGATCAGCCATAAAAAAATATTAAAAATACATTATTATGCATTGAATAAAAAAATACAAATGAGACATAATTAACATAATCAGGTTCAGTTTACATAGGAAAAGTTGTGCTCGATTATATTATATAAGCTTTTATTGTTTTTCTTTCGAATATTGTCGTTATTAATTGCACACACTGTGATATATTGCACTGTGACACTTTTATGGTGGAAGCGGCTTTAAATTCTGTTTCAGCCTGTAGTTCATGCAACCATAGCTACACACATGTTCTATCTGTTGTCTATTTTACAGTATCAGTGTGAGAAAAATACTTATTTTGCTCCTAAAGAATTTACCAAGAAGTTGCGATTAAGTATTAATATTCAGAATATAATGTAAAAGTTTATAATATTCTATAATTAACTGCAACGTGGAGCGACTTATTATTTTAGTTTGTTTTGTGAAAATAGAATCAGTAATTCAGTGAAGTGTCATACATCATATCATCAAATAAATATATTTATTGTTTATCTCAAGCCAAAAGGTTTCGAACAAATAAATAAATAACAAAGCCTCGCTGAAAAATATTAAAATATTATATTAAAAATTTAATGTAGTATTAGTATGTAATTTTGTATGATTTGAATGTAATGTATAATCTAATTAGCGAAAGCTATCAATAAAGTTTAATTTCATTTCGCGCGGAAAAAATATGAGAACCTGCGGACCAATCACAAGGCAGTATTTGGACCTCTGGGCACGACTTTACAAGGAATAAAGTTATTGTTCTAATTTAAATATGCGTTATATCAAAGGGCATTTAGAAAGGTTTAAGGCTCAATTTAGGGCTAAATTCTGACATGAAAAATTAGGCCTAAAATAGAATAGAATAGAAATTTGCTTTTAAAATAAAACCTTTGTCAACGTCCCTTATCATGTTTTAAGTCAACTTTTAGCGTTAATTTGTTCATTTACTCTCACATCTAACAAAAAAAAACATTGCTTCTGAAGAAATAATTTTATTTTAATTAAACTGGAAGTTAATTTATTTTAAAAATTTACATCAAGATGACATGGGTCCTTAATTCATAAGTTTGAGTCTGCATTTTGAAGTAATGTTTATATTTTTTACGGGGATACACCCCTATCCTCGAGGATTGAGCTCGAGGTGGAGTTAATGGGTATGGATAAAGAAGAGAAAGGATGGAGTTAGTTGAGACTATAAGAGAAACGTGAATAACCTCAGTCATGATGGACCCATATATTTTTCTTATCAATGGATAATGTCAGTAGCTTGGGAAACCGTTAACAAGTGTAAAAAAAAAGTTCTGTTAGGTAAGCATGTATCTTTATAAACTAATTCCGATCGTGGAGTATAAGTTTTAGAGACTCTTGATGAGAAAACCTTCCGGTCCATTACACATACGTTGCAACATGTTTTTATGAACACCACAGGCATCAGGTCATTGAACTGAAATATTAAAGCTCTAAAGTGTCCACATATTTTAACATCACTGCAAGGGGAGGTTTGAAAATACAGTAAATGTACATTGTTACAAAAAAGCTAACACATGGCGTACAGTGACCCCTAAAAATAAAGTAGTATTGAGACCACATAAAGAAAATGTTATTAGCTATATTAAGCAACCAATTTGTAAAATATAGCATACAAAGTAGACGGGAAACCTGTGGCTATATAATGAATTAAATAACCAAAACATTTAATCACTCTAAAGCATAACCACATCATTTTAATTATAACGAATTATATATTGTTCATATTTTAATATATACATATAATATATTGAGGTTATATCAATAAAAAAAAAAGCGTATCACCCCTCTCAAATTAGTGAGATATGTTTCATGTGCTTGATGTAGGGGATAGTTTAACAGGCAGAGGGAGTCCTTAACCCATCACTGTGACACGCAAATAAATTTGAGGGGGAAAGAATGAATAAACGAGCGTTCATAACACTTGCACCCTTTTGGGAGAGTTTAGAATTGGTTATTTTCATGGATAAAAAACGAATCAAATTTAAGAATACAATTTATTTAAGTAAATTCGATAAAGTTAATTCAATATTATATAAAATCCAGGTGTAAAAAAAAAAAACAAAAAAAAACAAAAAGAAATAAAGTAAATATAAACATTCGATAATCTGCTTTACTGTGCGATTATGGAATAGTCTCTCTCTCTCTTTTTTTTCCTGACTGTTTGCTGCTCTTTTTTATTACATATATTTTTTTACATGAAGTTAATCAATTTATAAATATAAATTTAATAACAGAGAGATCAACACGGCAAAAAATTGTTTTAAAATTATTTGCTTACTTCACTTGCTTTACGTTTCATGTGAAGAACGAGTATTGTTAATATTTCTCGATTTGTTATTATGGATTATTTGCATCAGTACGTAATACATGCAATAAACAGAAACAACTACTGACCAGTGCAATTTCGTTTACTTGGCTCAAGGCTTAAGGTTTGAGCAACTTTTCTAAATTTATGCACAGAGTTTCGAACAATCTTAAAACATATCAAAGGTCAAAGTCTGTGGCATCAAACACCGTCCGATATGTTTGGCTAAAATGGTTACATTCTGGAAGCTTTCTATTGGTTTATAAATTAGACACACCAATCAAAATTTTGATTAGAGGTAATCAGTTCTTGAAATAAACTTAAGTTAAAATCTTTGTGCTAAAAAAAATGAAAATTGACAAATTTTAACAGCATATAATTTACATTTAGCATTAAACACAGGTTAAGTCAAAAATGCTATGTTTAAATAATATAATATGCTAAAAATGGTGGTATAACCTAAAACTGTACTAAACAGTATTTTGAATATAAAGTTAGTTTATAGTTAATTCTAAAGTCACAGTTTTTACAACGAAATTATATTCAGGGATACTTCTGCCAAGAGAAAACTTTAGACGGAGTGTCATTCAATTCAGTCCGTCATGTATTTTTTCATATTAATAAGACACAACATTTTCTTACAGGATGGTGACACACTTCAGTAAGTAAGCGCGTGCACTTGGCAACTTCGTTAGTGGGACTTTGTAATTTGGCACCCCCCCTTTCCACGAAGCTGGCGGGCATACACTCGTCTCTCGCTTGTCAACAGCCTGCTTGCCTGCACACGACCCTCTAGTATACTGACAAAGATTAATTAAATGTACACTGAATGCCTCAGAAAATATTCACAGGCAAATCACATCATTATGGGAAGTAATACATAAACAGAAATAGCAAATTTTCAGTCTAAAACCACGAGTTTTTAAAATAGAACTGGCTGGTCGTCAATTCATAGATGATATATGTTATATTATATGATATTTTTATACCTTTTTGTGATTGCCATTCCATAGTAATAGTAATAATAATAATAAAAAAAATCGTTACTTTATAAGTTTGTTCTTGTTAATAAACAAAAGTACAATAATAACAATTTATAATGTACTTGAGCCTAAAACAACATCTTGGCTGATGAATCTGAAAATTGAAAAATCGAGAGAAGAGTAGTTTATCCATTCATTGGTAAAATTTGGCTCTTATAGCCTTCATAGAATTAGATTAAAAAATTAAAACATGATGAATTTGACAGCAATTTTGAGAAATTTGAAATATTATATAACGTTTCAGTCTTAAAATTAGAGTGTTTGACATTGCAATAAACAAAAAACAATGTCTAAATAATACAAACAACAAACGTGTACAATTTAACAAATATTAATTTTGCAATCTGACATTAAATATGAATCGATTATTTACGATGAAATATTATTGGGCGCGATTCACGAAGCATTTAACCAGGTTTCTAAACTTTCTAACCACATTTTACTTAACCACGCTTAACTAGGTAGTTTAATACGTAAAACAGGTATAGTTAAACGTGGTTGAGCTTAACGTGGTTAGAAACCTGGCTAACTGCATCGTGAATCGTGTAGCAATGTAGCTTCGACGACACACTAAAAGATGAACAAGCAGGAAAAATAATTTCAATTCATTTTAATTCAAATATATTTTAGACAGTCTTTTATTATGATTTACAAAACCATGAAATTATTAATTTTAAGAACTATAATTAATTATAAACACAATTAACTATAAATAAAACACGAATACAAAATTTAATTAAAATAGTATGTTTTTAAAATAAATGTTTATTACATTTTGTGGTAATTTGTAATTTTATATGAATTTTAATAACACAGATTGTAATGTAATTTTCCCTTTAATATTTCATATAATATACAGTATAGTGTTGTTATAATATAGCCAAAAAAAATATGTATATGTATATTTTTCTCCTTTTGGATTAAATTAAAAGTAACAATACAATTAAAAATAAAAATGCGACAGTTATATTTTCCTTTGTAAAACATATATAATTACTTTTAATACATTATACAATTTGTTCATAATAACAAATTTATTATTTACTTTCCTGTTTATAAAATAAAAGGCATAAAAATGATTTGTATTTTCACTATTTTTGTTATTCTTTTTGTTGTAGTTGTTAAAGTTTGTGTCGTTCACCGTAGTTCTTGCTCTTTCGCGCTGTGAACTAGCCCCCGTCCCGTGAGAACCAAAGCAATCGTTGTCCATTGTTAGTGGGGGAGGGGGGGGCAGATAGCCTTCAGTGCACTCGTGAGGATACGCAGCGCCCGAGGGCGGATGGAGGCTGCCGAGCACCATTTTCCGCCCCCCGCACCCCTGCCCCGAGGGTTACAAGAGCTGTTAATAACAACTGTAGGGGGGAGGGAAGGATGATCCTGCTGCTAACTGCTACACCGTCAATTTTTATATTTACAACTTTATTTGATAAAAATTTAAAATCCATATCAAACTATAATAAATTAATGTAAACTGTGTTTTTAAAAACTATCTTAAAGTTCTATGACTAAAGAAACTGCAGGTTCTTTTAAAGAAGCAATATTTTAGTATGACATGGCAGTTTGACCATTTATTTTTTTACTGTGTTGACACAATATGTTAGACCTCCCACTGCACGCTTTCTTTTAGCAATCAGCCAAAGCATAAATGGCCGTAAAAAAAAAAAAAAATGAAAAACTCTAAAATTATTATTCATTCAGAAACAGTTACAGAACCAATATACGAAATACAATAAATTCATAATAAATAAGGCATAAAAAATCAAACAAAATTATATCATAATTTAAAAAAAAAAGACGCAGTAGAATAAAAGTCATGTACAAAGTTTACAGCAAAAATGTTTAAAACAGAGCATTCATCAAGTTGGTCCGAAATTGACATAACAAAGATTTGAATATGTCTAATCTAGCTTTTAAATTTAAATTTATTACTAATTTTCTGTTGTTATATATATATATATATATATATATATATATATATATATATATATATATATATATATAACAACAGAAAATTAGTAATAAATTTAAATTTAAAAGTATTTACTCTGTATATTAAGTCCAATACAGTATATAATACAGTATTTCCATAAATTTGAATACATGATGTAGTGCATCCCCAGCCTATATAGTATTCTAAAAGTATTATATATATTATATTCGCTTGAAATAAAGAAAATGGGCGCAATTCATGAAGTATTAAAATATCCATATTTCTCACTAACCACGTTTAAACCAATGGCGTTAACCACGGTTAGTGAGAAAGCTGGATAACTTCATAGATAATCGTGCCCAATTTGTACTGAAATGTTGGAATATTTTGGTTGTATATGAAAATAAGAAACAAAATCTAAAGTAAGGCACGAAAGCCATATGAAGATATTCTTTAGGTTTCCACCCCATTCTCAAAGATGACCCTCTAGATCTGTATTAAATGGCTACTAAAATATTATATCTTTCAAAACACCTCACTATATATACATACAGGTAATCAATAAATGTCTTTATCGTATAGGTGTCAACTTGCCGAACTTGCAATTATATTTAGCTTTGAAACTCGTATTAAATTGAATTTATTGACTTCGGGTCAGTGGACCAAGCAGTCATTACCCGTAAAATTGGAAACTCTTAAAAGAAGATAATAAACACAAATGACAGAGTTGCCAGAGTTGGAATACTTTAACATTGATTTTTCAACCGCTCTTCATACGCAAGCAATCAAAAAATACAATCATCGCCTAAAAATGGACCTGTAAGTAGGTGGCTGGTAAAATATTCACGGCGATTGAAATCGTCAATATTATTATGAGAAATTATTATGAAACGTCTTAGCAAAAAGTGAAGCTAAGAAATTATGCATTTTTTATTTATCTGACAAGCGAGTGCTGATAAATATTCTTTGATTTTCAATTAATTTTTGTACAATTTTGCTCGAAAAAAACAACAACAAACAATAAAATTGTAAAGCAATTTGCATTTTAACATTTAATAAAATATAAAAAAATAATTGAATTTTAATAAATCATAAAACTCGGTCAAAATTCATTAGCAGCAAGCTGTTAGCAGAACATCAAGTGTAACATGTACATATATTATATATTTTATTTTTTTGGAACTTTCAGTTTTTATTCCATTTTTTAAAACATGTCCAAGCGAGTGAGCGTGAAAACGATCATCAAACGGCCACAAAATTTTAAAGCCTCTGCAACGCTCGTAACGAGCACTTTCATGTGTGAGAGAATGTAAGAGAAATTTAGTATTACGTACATTTGGTAAACAAACAAGCGCTAAAATCTCTCTTTAATAATACAATTATTTTACTTTTATGGTTAAATATCTCCGTATCAAATTTAATATGCGTAATACTTTACATCTATGAAAAATGATTGCAATTTGAATGGGGTTTACGAAAAGTGGCAATCATGATGAAATAGCTCTCTGGTTATCATTTGAATCTAGATTAAATCTCTCCCTCTCCCTCTCTCCCTCCCTCTTTCCCCCTCTCTCTCTCTCTCTCTCTCTCTCTCTCTCTCTCTCTCTCTTCTCTTGCTCATAAACACACAACATATTACTTTTCAGTCTTGTTCATCCGTGATCCTATTGATATTATTTAAACATTTTTAAACCAACATGGCGTGCATAAAACAATTAATATTGTTCACATTGTAGGGTGAATATAAAATCGATGAGTAACAACAATATGGAGCTGTGCATGCTGCTTGAACTTTGTACCGTGTACAGCGCTGATGCTGCTTGATACGATGCAGTCGATTTGATATTCCCAACAAAGTATAGTCTTTTGTCCTTTTTGTTCGTATTTAAAGTTTAAAATTTCTCGGGGAGAGGTTTGTAATAAGAGAACCAATTTGTTTGCAAATTTTCAAGGAGGCATGAAGACCGAATTATTCCAACGAAATATCAAAGGAAAATTTTACTCGATTGGTGGACATCGATGCAATTATCTAGATCGATTATGCCACGTTTGAAATTCACTCTTGCGTCATTTTTCTTTTTTTAAATCACATTTTCAAATATACATTAATTATTATGAAGATGAAAAACGTAGCTGTTGGTATTACAAGGTAACAAGTGTGTATATTTTCAAATTAATTCCACTTTATTGTACATTTTCCTTGCAGAGTTACTTCACGATTCATATATAACTGCTAGCAGGCTTGTTATATAGGAACTCTTATTTAATACAATGCATTTAGATACATATCAGTGGATTTTTATAGTAAACCAGTGGAATATTTTATACTTTTTCTCATTTACTCCTTGCCTTTTTTAATTGAAGAAAATATCAATAAAAAAAACGCGTTTCTGCTGAGATGTCGTTAGATAGAAACTCTTCAATATATACATTTAATGACTACAATAAAAACATAAAAATCTGAGTGCTTTTAAAGCAAAGTCATGGAAATAAAGTACACGATTATTTCTTTAACACATGCAAACATGGAGAAATAATAATAATAATAAAAACAACTTTTTTTTTTGTAGGTCACTTGCATGTGTGTAAGCATTAGTAATGGTGCATGTATATTTATAGGGTTACTATGGTGCACAAATGATGGGCTGGAAGCTAACTGGTTGGTACTTCACCCAACTAGAGAAGCCACTATACCATACCACGAGATCTACCACCGCATTATCCTTTCATTAAGTCCAGCCTCTAATCCACCACAAGCTCTCTCCTCCGGCTTCTTTACGCTTCAATATTCCTGCTGCCCCAACCCCCTTTTTGTTTACATCTTTGTCACTTGGTACTTTGGCTGCGACAACAGTCAGTGAACAAACTAACAATGCAACATATTCTTTCATAAGTTCAGAGTTGAAAATAATAAAATGAAAATGTTTTGTTGAAACAATCTTGCAATTATTTTTATAAACTGCATTATTTTAATAACATTTGCTGCACATAACTGTGATTTAAATCAGTTGAATATAACATTGAATAATATTACAAGGAAAGAAAGTAACGTAATTTGATAACGTGTTATCGAACAAGCTCAGTAACACTTATTTGACAAAAATATAGAGAATTTGGATTTTTTTGTTGATTATAAAAGTATATTATGTAATAATCTGAAGAAAGTTCATTTATTTATTTACTTAATATATATATTTTTTTAATTAACAAAATAATTAGTCCTCCATGATAAGTTAATCACACTAAACAACAAAATAATTTAATTATAAAATGGTTTTACAATATTTTTAATATAAGAACTCGCTTTATACAGTACAATGTTTTATAACTATATATAATATAAAAAGTTGGATACAAATAGTTCGTATACTTTGTGTGACCTATTATAATATATAATAAGTCACTTTAACTTATTAATTGTAAACTTTATAGTTGAAGTTGATTGTTTAGTTTTTACTAATGTTTTGGGTTAGTTGAAAATAGGATTAAGTTAATAGAAGCTTCAGGAGAGAGAGAGAGAGCATTAGAGAGAGAGAGAGAGAGAGAGAGAGAGAGAGAGAGAGAGAGAGAGAGAGAGAGAGAGAGAGAGAGAGAGAGAGAGAGAGAGAGAGAGAGAGAGAGAGAGAGAGTTTGAGGTGGCGTTTTGTGGCAGCCGCGCAGCATCGCAAGGTCACAAAGTAATCTGATTGTGATCCTGGTTCTAAACTCAATTACATGTGCTCCGTGGTGTTTAGGTCCCCCCTACTTCTCCGGTCATTGCAGCCATGTTGGTGCTTGCTTATCCGCTTATTCCAATTTTCATCTTCCAACTTGTGCAGCCTCTAAATAAGTCTCAAACAATTAGCGCATACATTAATTAAATTAAGTGATTACAAATGACAGCTTGGCTTTGTAATCCATATTTTACACTAGATTTTACTTTAGTTATTTCATTACAAGGGACATCAAATTACTAAAATTTACAATAACATTACAGTAATTATGTTTTAATTTGTGCTTCTTTACTTTTTATATATAATTTTACGAATTACAAGTTTCTAAAAGGTATAGAAAAAATTACATTTTTGAGTGTATACATCAACTAATTCAAAAACAATCGAAAAACTTCATGCATTTTTTTTATTGTAAGCAAAAAAAAAAAAAAAAAAAAAAAAAAAGAGAGAGAGAGAAATACATACATAATTTTCTACTATCTCCCTATATATAATGCTAGAAGACTGTATAGTACATTTTAAAAGATGAAAATAGTGAATTTGTGTTGAATCTAAATTCAACAAAAAACAAACAAACAAAGAAACAAAATTTTGTTTGCAACTTTTGTAAGCTTGTTAATTTTTTTGAAAAAGTTTGAAATTAAGTTGGCAGCTCTGAATCATCTCCTGTGACGTCATAATAAATATTTGCAACAATAACAATAATCTGTATGATAGTCAGACAAAAAGCAAAAACAAGAATTTTAAAGTAAATAAAAAAAAAAAATTTTTTCACGTAAATTCTGCACACGGATTAATTTCAAGTTCGAACAATCACGATAAAAGTTTTGTTCTCTTCGCGTTCAGTAACACGATTTCACATAAATTACATTCGATCTTATCCCTGTATGTATAGTACTCGCAAATTCGATGAGAAATGTTCAATTTACTTTCGATATAAACATCGTAGTGTCCAAATTGTAACGAAAATAAACTAATTTTATCTTTAATTTATTTTAATGATACCTCGTAAATGTCAAACAAAATAATTGTTCCTTTCTTTAACAATAATGTAATAACTGATGTTTATTTCCCGTTCACTGGAAACAAAAGAGATCGAAAATGAGAAAAAAAAAAAAAACGCCATGGAAAATAAGAGCGAAACTTTTAGTCACATACAAAAGGACACGCAGTAACTTTTGCTTTACTTCTTTATATCTTCATTTTTAAATGGCCTTTGCCATTTATTTATTTGTATAAAATTTATCACGTTGCCACAAACAAAAACTTCAATAACCACGTCCCTTATAATTCTAACTTACAAAAAAGTAATCTTCCTTAATATTTTCCCCTCTTTTTCTTCAATGTTATGGTTATTTGAGTTGCATGCAAATTTAATATTGTAAAACTTATGCTTGGTGCTATGTTTTCATTTTATCACTTAAAAATAAACAATTAATTACTGAACAATTTCTCTTACAATTGTTAATGAAAATATTAAAAGCCTTTATTCGTTTCATTTTGTATTGTTGAAATGGTAATATTAGAATGAATTGTTAAACGTTATTATTACAAAATCACACTGTAGCGTGGTACTGACAGATGCTAGTTTGCAATATTAGATTTTGTTAAGAGCTGAGCAGCTTGGCATACGTACTCACCTATATACAATTCAAGCCACTTTCTTCTCGTATCATTTTAACGTAGCCTTTTCTTAATGGTACAACTTAGCTCTTTGATATTAATTAGGAGAAGCAATGTTGGCGGCAGAAAGAGAGGGGAGTCGGCTCTAAGATGATGGGTATTTGAGCTGCCAACACCTGCTGTGCACCCCCCCCCCCCTCAATCCTCATTTCTCGTGCGCTCACTCGTTGTTTCTCACAAGCAGCCGTGTGACGTTTGCTACTTGACGATTCTCTTTCGTAAATCGATGACACAATGTCAAAAGTGAATACCGTTGTACGGTGTCACAAGTCCCGGGCGTGTTTATGCACTAAAATTCTTATCGATAATAATTGGATGATGGACGTTTGTGACGTAACAATAATGCACTCATATAATATGACGAGTGCAATGTGATGCGTTTTGTAATAAGTTTTAATAAGGGGCATTCACAAAGTTTTAAGGCCACATTTAAGGCTCGATAATTTAAAGCTTGATTTTTTTTTTAGACCCAAAATTTCTGGTCTTAAATTTTCGAGCCTTAAATGTGGCCTTAAGGCTTTGTGAATGCCCCTTAAAAAGACAACAAATACACTCGGTACACAATATCTTGTCTGTTTGCAACTTTGCATTCGGTCTCCATGATTTCTGGTTGTTACTGTACATGTAATTTAATAATTACTGAAGTAAAGTAAATTTTTGTTCTCTCATATGTATGTTAATTAATGAGCAATGCTTGTGGACAGGAGATTAAGAAACAATGAGTGCATGCGTTTGAAATCACGGGCCAGTCCGGGCTGGCCCAGGCTGGATAACCTTGGTCAAGTGGTATGAAACGTCATAATTACGTCTCGGGTCTGGCTAGCCTGGTGTGGAGAAAAAAAAAAAACGCTCTGGCCCGTGTGTTTCGCACGCGAGATTGCGATGCCATGAGATGCTCATCTTAAGTTCACATTGCAGTCTCACCGCTAGGTCTCAGTCTCAGTGAGTGGGCCTGCGTCAGCCTGGGCCAGCCAGGAAGTGACGTCATGAAAGGAGGGAAAATGGCCGACGGGCTGGCCCCACTTGACGATAAGAAACGCTGCAGTCCAGGCTGGCCCGTGATTTTAAACGCACTCATTGTTGACTTGGATGTACAACAGTAGCGTACGTAGCCGAGTTTTTTTCCGGAAATTCTTGTCATTCGGGAGAGGGTTGAGAGGTCATGAAAAATGTCATGCCCTCCTCCCTCTCCCTTCCACCAGGCTATGCCACATTTATACAGTGCTGTTGAAATGTGAGTCCCGATAAAATTTGAATTTTACATTTAATTTTAAAATGCCACACACAATCTCTATTTTAGTTCACATTTTAATGGGATTAAGTTTTTTTGTGCTTTACGTATTATGTAACAAGTTTTATACTTTAATGTTTTATTGCTGTTTTATTATTGTTATGTTGAAGCCTTTTTCTAGTATTAAAAACTGATTAATTTTCAATCATGAAATCTACAGAAAATAACTAAAAGCAATTAAATCTGTAAAGCATTACAAGTGGAAGTTGCAACGACCTGCAGCTATGCATTTTATGCAGTTATGTACTATATGCAGCTATATAAACTGGTATGATGATGAAATAAGGTCACTAATATGCAGTACTTACTAATTATACTGAATTTCGTATAAAAAAAAAATACTGAAGTAGAAATAACAATTCGACATGCATGAACGTAAAAACTAGAAACTTTTCTGTGAATTTATTAACAGTTTAATGTAAATGAATCCAAGAACATTTTATGGCATGAGAAATTTAATCATATTTTGCTGCGTATTAATTGTTCGTTTTCAATGTTTATTTGAATATTTTAATTACTGGTATAGAATGATAAAATTTTTTATATACAAAAGGATATTAATTACCAAGTTAAAAAAAATGTACATTGTGCTTTTGCTGTTATGTTTAATTCATGCTAATTCATTCTTCTATTTTTTTTATGTATTTCATCGTTGTATATAATATTTATTTTATATACGACTGATCTGCCTAGCCAATTTTTTAATTGGAAAATAAAAGCAGAATGATTTTTATGCGGAGAGCGCTGCTCATTTTTTTTTTTTTTTTTTTTCTGTGCTAGCAGTCACGAGCAGACAAGTTCCAACTTGCTGTCGCAGCCACATGTCACCGTGTGCTTGCCCACCCGCGATAATAACATAATAACATCAATTATATTGACATAATAACTTTTAACACAAATCAAGCTACTTCACATAAAAATGTGTGTTACATAATATTATCATGTTTATTATACTTTTGAATTCCCAAAAACAAAATAAAAAGCTGTGTTGATTGTTGTACATAGTTTTATGTCAACTAGCTGATATTTGATTAAACCAATATCTAATGCACTTTAAAATTAACATCAAGGTAAATAATTAAATTCTAAGAAGCCAGTACTCTTTTCTGCAATGAAATTTGAATATTATTTGATCTGAAATATATTAAATGAAAATGAGTTCCATATCACACAACGGGCAAGCCCAATAACATGTGATTTAATAGAAATGGATGATTTTATGCGGTGGATTGGTGAACTGTCCCGGGAATTCCCTTGTATGGTGTGGGCCACTACAACCACAGCCTGGACTAACCGGAGCAATGCATAGACCTGTCAAGCCTACACACCGATCCTAGTCGTATCAGCAGCACAGTAAAGGACATGCAAGCGCCATCACTCGCGGAAAGCACGAGCACACACTCGAAGCACAGAGGCATTTACAATGTAAAAGCCACCTGCACCTGGGAGCGAACCCAAGCCTCCCGAGCGACAGACAAGCACGCATCCACTGCGCCACCGACCGACTTAATATATATAATATTAACATTCAAAGGTCATTAAATAGACTCTATTAAATAATATTGTGTGAGCTGTCATCCACTCATTTGCTTGCTTTAAATAAAAGAACGTTTAAAGTATTTTAGAAAAAAAAATGTAATAATTTTGCGTAAAAGGAAAAGAATAATTACTTTTATAACGATTTGTCAAATTAAAACACTGTATAGAGGCCTTGAGAACCTTAATTTCATTTGAGTACGCTAATATTTTCATTCAAAATTCTCCCCTAGCTCTCTGTCTAAATTTTTTTTTATGTGTTATTCTTGATTCTCATTTGAATAAAAATAAAGAGAAGAAAAAAATAAAATGTAAAAAAAAGACATTTTAAATTTATTTTTCACTTACTATCATTGCTTTATTAAATTCTATCTATTATACTGTTTAAAATTTTCATGTAAATTTTTTTAGCTACAATACTTTTATTATTGTACATTAACTCTTATCAGTGATGCTGATGAATTAAAAAAATTACTAAATTTAATCTTAATTACGCTGAAACAAATATGCGTACTTTTGAACAGAAATTATAATAGGCTAATACCTCAAGCAATTTGTTTAAACGTTGCAGTCACACATTGCATAATAGTGCATCGGTTAAAAAATGCACATTATAATGCTAAAAGCATTTTATTTTGCAGCTGAAACTAAAGAATATATTTTATAGTTCACCTTGTAAGCCCTTTTCAAACTCCAACTTTCGATTTGCTTAGTAATACACGTCTACTTAATCCAAATACGTATTGGCAATGGAGTGGCCATGCATAGCGCCTGCAAACAAGTTGCTTATGCAACCAGTGGAGCATTTCTGCTACTTAAGTTGCATACCTTTAAAGAAATTTCTTTAAAAAAGTGAACTGCTAAGTGCTAAACATTAGGGAATGGGAGGGCGGGGGGAGTTATTTTAACAATGTTGCGATATTACTGCAAGCTTAAGCACCGAATCAACAAAAACTGTTGTAAAGGATAGAATTTTGTTACGAGAGATAATCTTTAAAGCTATATTTTTTTTTTTTACATTGACAAATAATTAACCCGTAGCTAGAAAAATTAAATAGTGACATTTTTGGGTGGAGAGGAGGCGGGATGAGAGTATTTTTAACCTTGAAAAGTGATATTCAACTATATATATTTTTAGCACACTTAAATTTTTGTCACTGAAAACTTAGTGCTTTTAAAACAAATGTATTCATTTATCAATACTATTATAATCTCTAAATTATAAATTTTTATTTTTAATTTAGTTTTTTCTGATTATGTTATGTAATATTTTATAACGTCATTGTGTATAATTTCATCAGAAGTAAAATTAATTAAGGTATAAAATGATGATACCAAAAACTAAATTTAATTACATAATAAAAGGTTAGTCAATATAAAAAAGGCATATCTTAACTGCAATCATGTTGACAATTTTAATCATACCTGTGTCCTCATAAAGTACTAGTTTAATTGAGTGCGATTCACGAAGTAGTTAGCCAGGTTTCTAACCACGTTTAGCTTAACCATGCACGTTTAACTACACCTGTTTTATGTGTTAAACCACCTTAGTTAAACGTGGTTAAACTAAACGTGGTTAGAAACCTGGCTAACTGCTTCGTGAATCGGGTCCATTAACGGCAAGATACATTTTTCAGTTTCAAACATCAATTGTTCACATTTTTGGCGTATTGGGTAACCCACTTCCATTTCCATTCAAAAAAGGCGCTATCACATGAAATTATCGTTTGAAGATATATTATAACTATATTATAGGGTGCCATTCACGAAGCAGTTAGCCAAGTTGCTAACCACGTTTAACTATACCTGTTTTACGTGTTAAACCACCTTGTTAAACGTGGTTAAGGTAAACTTGGTTAGAAACCTGGCTAACTGCTTCGTGAATCGCGCCCAGACTAGTGTGTTCTTTACCTAACCCACTACGAACTCACTTGTCAGTAGGATTTTGGATAAAAAAAAAGAAGATTCAAATCCAAAGTGTTGCTTTTTTTACCTTGCCATCTCGTTATGCTACATAATAAATCGTTTTGCAAAATGAATCTTCATTGTACTTTAATGTACAGTACAATCCTTTTAAAAACAAATTTTGAAATAATGTGACTATAATTGTATTGGATAATATGAAATAATTTCTGAATTAATATTTTGAAGACCCAATTCAAAAAGTACATAAATTAACATTATTTATTCATATTGAGGGCGATTCAGGAAAGAGTTATCCAGGTTTTTATCCGCGTTTAGCTTAACCACGTTTAGCAAGGTGATTTAACACGTAAAACAGGTATAGTTTAAACGTGGTTAAAACCTGGCTAACCTCTTCGTGAATCGCGCCAAATTAATATTTATAACATTAAATGAAATACACTAAACAAATTGAAATGTTAAACATATAAATAAATACTGAATATAATATAAATTTTTTCATCAATCTCTAGACCTTCTACAACTGAACATGGAAACATTGGCTCACTGGGAGGTAATATTAACCAATATAATAGTATGTACGTGACATTGTTTAAGGCTGCATACAAAAAATCATGCAACTATACAAGCTTGTGAAAGAAATTTAATATTTAAGTGCAGTAATAATTAAACAGAATTGAATAAGAAATTTTGAGGCAAGGTTATTATAACGATATAATATAGAGTCTAACTTCATTACACATGGCGGATCTAAGAGAAAAATTGACGGTACTCAATGTGGAAGCACAATAATTTTTCAACAGAATTACTTAAGAAGCTGGTACGGAGTTATTTGAGTTCTTGCCGGCTAACGTTGCTTGAACAAACCGAGAAACACAAGAGAGGTAATAAAAAGTAAATTTGCCAGCCCCAAGAGACTTGAGAAAATTTACTTTTTACTGCCACTTTTTTCAGAGTGTACTAATGATCTTTCGAGGCTATTGAAACAGTTGTAAAAATTTTGTAAAAAGTAAAAAAAAAAAAAAAAAAAAAAGAAAGAAAATAAATATTGTATGATTGTATGCATCAAACAAGCCATTAACATTGAAATTATTGAGGAGTATCTTCAAAAATAATTTATTTACAATATAAACAATATTTAGTTTTGTGTTAAAACAAAATTAAAATTATTCTATATATAAATTCACATAACTATGCAATTTAATGGTGATTGCATGGCAACCTCGTTAAGATTTTACAGCAGATACAATTGTAATATTATGCTAGGTAAAGTATATATTATGTACGAGTCAAGAAGAAATGTCACATACAATTCTCCATCATATATTACATTGTTATACTTGCACTTACAATATAATAAGAAAACTCGCACGGTATATAACGAATAAAGCAATGGACAACCTGCATGAAGAATTTTTATTGCAGAAATGAATAGAGGGTACCAAGTTATGCTACTCTGATTTTTTTCAGATTTTTTTGAGACCCAGAACTATTTTTAAATAATTATTGAAAGTGCGGTCACGCCCCCTAGAGGCGTCAATAGGCGTCTAGTCCCTATCCCTATAAATAAATCTATTTTTTTTTATTAAGGATTCAGGACTGCTAACTTAATTTATTTTCAGAACTTTCAATAATTATTTAACAATAATTCCGGGTCTCAAAAAATCTGAAAAAAAAAATCCAGAGTAGCATAATTTGGTACCCTCCATTCATTTCTGCAATAAAATTTTTTCATGCAGGTTGTCCATTTGATTTTTTGAAACCTTCTTACATATTATAATCTGTTATGTATACACACCAATTATGGATATTAATTTGTATAGAATGTTTTGCAAACAATGGTGATTCATGGTAAAAAAAAAAGAGAGTTTTTTTTATTTGTGGCTGTAACAACGAAATAAGGAGTTTGCACAAATCTTCTAGCGCCTCTGCAATAATCAACCAACAATGGCAGACGGTGTATGTACGTTCGCTCCCACAATAAAACACTACTTGTATATATTTTTCTTTTTATTACATGTGTTAGATAAAAAAATATATATATAATATGAAAAGTGTAGTAGAAAAATGGAATACAAAATTTTAACATAAAAACTAAAATTTAAATATTTTTTTATATTGATAAAGCAAATCAAATTAAACGTGCGTGCGTGAGATACTTTTTAAGAGGCAGACGACGGACAATTTGGCTACCCGTGCATAAAAATGGTATTTCATTTAACGTATCATAGTAGTAATAAAATAATAGTCAATGGATCTTGTGCATGCAACAATGAATTACTTTGATTTTTAAGTAGACCTCATCCCCTTTTTACCATATTTTAATTAATCCTTTGTCACAATTTTAAATTAACTCCATTTTTAGTCAGATTTTTTTTCCAAATAATTATAAAAATATTTTTACTTTAAATTTATTTATATCTATCTCAATGCCGCATCTAAAAAAATAAATAATAATAAAATTCCGCGTATGGCGTCATTTTTAAGTTGTTGTTTTTAATGCTAATTTCAGATATAATTTCCGAGCTCAGAGAAATCAGATATTTTTGTGTTTTATTTTTATTTTCATAATAAAACTATTCTCTGGCGACTTTAAAATTTTAAAACAATGTCTAGACACTATACACAGGCCTTATGGGTGCCGTCATAAAAGACGTTTGGCATCGAGGTACGAGTGATATATAAGATAAGACACCGACTGACCTTCACTTCAAAAATTCAATACATATCGTCTCCGATACGATGTAAACAACAAGACACTTTCAAGTCCCCCGTTGGAATATGAGATATGTGAATAAAACACAATCTATTCATGTCAAGAATCAGACGATCCATCTGTACAGGGAATGTAAAGATTCATGAATTTTTGTTGTTTACGAATACATCATTGCGCGCATTATTTCCTAGAAGTGTATTGCCACATATCTATAGAGTACGGAGTATAATAAATACAGTTTATGCTATTTGAATACCTCTTAGCTATTATTTTTTTTTTTTACATAATTATATTTCAATTCTGAAACTTAAATTATAATCTTATTAATATTTTAAATACTTAATTTTCTCATATTTTCAGAACTTGCGGACTTAATTATGTACTTTTTAATAAGGACTATTCCATTTGATGAATTTTAGCTTGAGAATAATAAATTTGATTGAATAAATCAGTTAACTTATGTTTTACTTGATTGAATTTAGGAGCGTGACGTATTGATTGTGTCCATATACAAGGTTGTTATAATACTGCTGCTTGCCTTAGCGCCTCCTTTAGACTAGTATATATATAGACTCTGGTTCACGCCCAATTGATTGCTCAAACAGGCACGGAAATATTGCAACCGTCTGGGGCACCATAAGCTTTGCTAGCTGGCTGGCGTTGTTGGAAGGGCCTCCAAGATTTAGCACCAGTTGCAGGAGGCAGGAGAATAAGGAGGCACCAGAGAATGACATGGAAACGCCTGAGGTGTTTCTAAGGATAAATCAATGTCCAGAATGCTGGCTGCTGTTACTTTCTATATAGATTCAGCGACGCATACTACCTAGCAGTTTCCATCAACTTGCTAGCCGAACTCGTGGAGTAATTTACTGAGATAAAAGGACTTAGATAGCGCCGACACTTTGAAAAGTCGTAATATATTATCGTAAAAAGCTCAATTCTCCTCCTCCTCCTCTTTTCTCTGGTTCCTTTGCCCCCTCCCCATTTCCTGCACCTACCCACCCCCCTCTCTCTCTCTCCCTTACTATTCCTTCACATGTCAGCTTGACAGAATAAAAAAGTAAAAAGCAACGGGAAAATAAATTTCTCTGATTAAACTAGATAAGAAATTTTCACTGGCATTTTTCTTTTAATACATTTACGTTTTTTTTTTAAAGTAAAAAAGAAAAAAAAAAATCATAAAGTTATTCTTTCTACTGTTTCGAAGAAGAAGAAGAAAAAAAAAAGTTATAATTCATGGATTAATTTTTTTATCTTTATTAATTAGAAAATTGGAGTAAATTTATGGCCAGTCAAATTCAATCAAATTAAACTAAAAATTACACGCAGACTTGCATAGAGATTATTATTTAGAATGGATTCTCAATTTCTAGCTGTACTGATGCTGACTGAGCTGTACTGATAATGTACTGATGTAAGAGATGAATGAATTATGAAAAAAAAATATTAAAATATAGAACTCTAATGCAAAACAACAACAATTCGAATGACAGAAAAGATCATGCGTTCTGACAATAAGGTAAACTTGAAATGCGACTTTTGCTTTTGTTAACCGCATTGTTGCGAAGTACATAACACGCATCGCCGTTTTCAACAGTCTGTATAATAAAAACGTAAGAAGTTGTGACTTTCTCAGTATAAGTATGTTGTAACCTTATTGCAATACTCGCACAAATATGCATGACTTACGACTGATCAAAGGTGAACATTGGAATATTTTTTATTAATATTATAATGAGGCCAGCACATTTCGGCAGCATTTATATACCAAGAAACGTCCGATATTTAAATGCTGGCGAGGCAATTCACCATATGAACAAGCTGCAGGTTCCAAAATTACCAACATAATAATTTATTGACAAGTACTTTAAGATGCTGGGAAACAACAAAAATTAGTCATCAAAGCAACACTCTTGACTTTGAATTCAAGATCACATACATTTAGTCGGTGGAATAATATACAAGCGGCTCTTCTTTAATCCAATTAACTTAACTTAATTACAGATTTCTCAAAGTAAATTGATCGTTAATTTAACTTTATCAAATTAGTTTAGTATTTTTTAAATAACTTTTATCTACTTCTTTCTATGACGTAGTTCCCCCCCCCCCCCTACCAAGTGAGTGTTTTCAAGTGTGATATTATTTTTTTGTGAGACACTTCTCAGCCTAACCTGTGTGGTAAAAACTCTCTCGACCACACTTTAGTGCGGTAAACTCCGACGCTGCATTTTATTATTATTACTGAAGACGTGTATTTTTGGGACTTGACCTCAACTTATAAGTGCTAAACCAGCAAGGCTTGACCCGCATCGTGTACTTGTTAAAAACCTTCACAACACTTTATGTCCATCCATTATCATTTAATATCCAATGATAAAAAAAAAATAACAATAATTTGTTTTTCAGAATGGATTCAATCTTTTCTATATAGTGAATTTGCAGTAGGGGCTGGAAAACACTTAATTTTGTAGTTTTCATAATATTTAAGATTTTTGTTTTAATTATCCATCAACATTATCTTATTTTCGTGACTAATTTCCGAAAGAAAACTCAAATATATTTTTATATTAGTAAATAACTTTTTCGTGCAAAGGGTATTCATATTGAATACATATTATTTATTTCACTTTACGGACATTTACCTTTCCCGGTTTTCGAACACAAACACTAACAAGTATAAAAGACCATCGCAACATACTACACACAGAAGGATTACAACGAACACCAGCGAAGGTAAAAGCCCGAAAATTGAAATAAATAATATATTTTTATGTACAATTTAGTTCAAGACTTTATGATGTATTTAGCTAAGTATTATTATTATTATTTAAAATAATAAATACAAAATTATAACCTGAACTATATGTAGAAAATGAATACATGATGGAAGCTTTACCTTCTCGTCAAGACAAGGGAGCCCCCCCCCCCCCCCCATAAATTGAAGCAAGCAAGATAATTAAACTACCTCAGTTTAAAAATCTTGCAACGAAGGTATAAACACCTCGATCCACCCTCAAGTCCGAGAAATAACATTGGAGGATAGACAAGCCCTCCCCTCCCCCCATTTTGATCCTCCCTCCGTGACTACGTTGACTTCAGGTGGCCTCAGCGAGAATGTGACAATTATTACAGCGTATCAAGGTGTTGAGACAACAAAGTTTCTTAATAACAGATAAACCTTCAACCTTTGGTGGTGTTTTTTAAAGTTACGACAAAAAATAATGCGGTTAGTTGCTGCCACAATTCCCTCTTGCTAAAGATTGGAACTTAAACGATCTTGTTATAAGTTGGTTAAAACAAATACATTTAAAATGCTTTACTTTAAGTGTAGATGCCGTGATATGAAACCGTTTGGGTACTCTAGTTATCGATAAAAAAAAGTCCTAATACTTAATTAGATGTCCTAGGAACCATATCAAGCTAGAACATGGATCAGTTTGCTTGGTTCTGTACATACTGTACACCCCAAATCTAACGTTTAATATTTTTGCCACTTTTACTAACATATAATATTACATTATTTTAATAACCAACATTTAATAAAAGTTAACTTTAATAAGTATAAACTGAGATTTGACAAAATTTAGCAATCCGTCTATAATGAATTTAATTGCTCAGATGTCTTTGAAAAAAAGAAAAAAAAAAGTAGCCCATGCCTACAAATGCAAAAAGATTATGCAAAATGTTTTCCTGGTATAATATTAGCTTAGAAATGGTCCCATTCTCCTCATTCATTTAAAAAGTGAAAGTGATATTATGAATTTTAAGATAAAATTGCATTTACTGGCAATGAACATGTACCGGTACAGAGTTGATGATTACTTCAAACTTCAAATTAATATTTTATGTATTTTTGTTGGCATGTCTTTCAAAGGTGAATAAATTTTTGAATTTCGAAACGTGATGATTCCGTGTAGAAATTTATACATCTAAAAATTCTGTGGTCCATTGTCTTGCTTGATGTGTCATCAGCTGATCAATTGATTCCTTCTGCAAGTTGAAACTTGTTATTGCCTTCCTCAGATCAAATAATTGTAAATTGCTTCATTAGTCAAGAAATAAATCTCTAATAAAAAATTTACTTATTAGCAGCAGTAAGAAAAATTAATAATTTAATTATGTTTTTTTTATAATTAATAATAATACTTTTATTATTTTAAATTAAATTCTTAATATTTATTAAGTTATATTATAATATAATGGTTTTTCTGTGTAAACATTACAATATGACAATTTTCTGCTTGCTTACATTTGACTATTTCTGCACGAAGAAGCATTTGTTAATGTATTTTACTAAACGTAATGGGATTTCGTGTTCTTATGAAGCTGTGTGTATTGTACAACCAAGGCGCACCAGACGACAGTACAGACAATCTCCTCACATTATACACGTGGTACACTCTAAACCATATAAAATGTTTCAACTCAATAAACGAATTTATATTTATAGTAATTTACATTGATAAATTGATTAAAAATTTATTGCTTTTATTATGTTACTTTTCTTGAAAAATATTTTGCAAATAGTCATAAATTGTCAGTCATTATTTTATATAAATTACTATGTGGCGATGTACAATTTGTTATCCTGCAGTGTATTACTAAATTTATTTAAAGAAATTGTTCTATTGATATATACTATATAACTATATTGTATTTCAAGTGTTAGTACAGTATATATAATATGTGTATAGACTAAATATCAATTAAAAATCTCTTCACTGTATTTTCATTGGGTTGGATGGAAGAGTGGGCCTAATGGCCTAAATCCCGCCCTCAATAAAGACGATTTTATTTATTATTTAAATACATAAAGGACCAAAAGGCGCTTACGTCTAAAATTTTGGTTGATTCTGCCGAGGATATGGCAATACCTATAGCATTGGGAGAAACAACAAAATTTATATGAATTACATCACTTACGAAGTTGAATTTTTTTTTATGTTTGTCCGAAAGTATAGGAAAACTAATTATGGTGTTGTCATTTCTGTATAATTATGCTGTATCTGCTGACAGAGCATTTACATGATTTTACAATGTTAAACAGCCAATCTATCCTCGCCAGACGCACGTAGTTTTATCAGTTATCTCTTGTATATTACGTAGTTCGTTTCAATCAATGATTGATAAATTTTGCTTCAATAAGTGGAACAAAGAGATAAAATGTGTTTCTGCATGCAGGAAGGGATGATATTGAGTTTTCAACTCAAAAACATTGCTACCCCGAAGTCAAGGACTGCAGCCAATCATTAAAAAATTCATCTCGATCGGTACAGCCTGTTGCACAAAAAACGGAAACATCCTCTTCACTTTTGGTTAAAGTGAAATACATCGTTTGATGTGTTAATAAATTTACCCACCTAATACAGTTTTCCAAGCAATTGATTTGAAAATTACAAGAAAAAAAAAATCGGGTATCTAACTACTACCAAATTACTGTAGGTAGTAATAAAGATTTTTTTTATTTATTTTACAATGTTAGCTTACTACAGCATATTCTTCAAGATTTAAGATTCTGAAGAGGCTAAGATTATCGTGAAATTGTAATTTCTATAATATCATATTGTAGTAAGTAAAACAAGCTTTGAAGGAAAATGGAGGTACTATGAAAGTGAGCTAGTATCGGATTCAAAAAGGTGTACCCCTGAATAGCTTACAAGTTCCATAAGGAGAGGGGTACATTTTTTTGGTTCTGATAGTAGTAACATATTTACTGAATTGTTGTGGAAACTTGGGACTGTTGTGCTGGTAAATCTGGTAGGGACCCTATCACCATATTAATTGAAATACTATAAACCACCACCATGAACCGTTGTAAACATTAAATTAAAATTTAATGCGGATTGTGTGTTGTTCAGTAAAATAAAAAAATAAACGATTCAAGGATTCAGCTCCTTTTGTTGTTTTTTTCAAGTTTGCAAAGCTTGATGAAAATACACTGAAATGTATTGTTATATAAAATTATGTGAAAATCCTCTTAATTAAAGACAGGATAAAAAAAATAGTCTGTTTATTCATCATTAATATATACATATTCTGCTAATTTAGTTACTCTATGAAAATCAGATAAAAAGGGTGCGATTTAGGAAGCAGTTAGCCAGGTTTCTAACCACGTTTAGCTTAACGCTTACCACGTTTAACTAGGTGGTTTAACACGTAAAACAGGTATATTTAAACGTATGGTTAAGCTAAACGTGGTTAGAAAGCTTGCTGGCTAACTTCTTCGTGAATCGCACCTATTAATATGTCCATGTGCCCAAAAGGTAACTCGGCTATCCCTTCTAGAAAATTGCACAATAAAATGGGCAGAAGTTTACTGTACGTGTTACAAGAGGGCCCATCAAGCCAACGTCCTCCTATATATACTCGTGTTCACTCGGCCGTTTCACTGCAGCGTGTATTGGCTGTGATTCAAGATAGATAGATAGATCAACAGTTCCCTCCCCTTCTCGCATGTTCTCTCACCTTTTCTACCTGTTGAGTAAAAAAAGTAAATGTCTGAGAAACGATCAACTAAACCATTTACACTACATGCTCTTCGTCCCACACAAAAATAATTATCTACATACACTATTTTAAATGAAGATGGATTACTAGCTATCACTTTTATAATCTTATCCCTCCTTTTTTTTTTAACAGGTGTTTTTCTTTGGTCAGAATTTGCATAGCTGTCAAATTTTTATAAACTTTTATAACTAATCTATTTATAAACTTTATAATATATGGAAGACTCTTTTACTTTTAGAAATACTAGAAGTTTATAATTTTATTTTGTCTACGTATTTTTTATTTATTTATTTATATTTTTTTTACATTTTGAAACATTAATCTTTTAAGTTTTTATGTATATGAGATCCTATAGTCGTTTGAGAAGTAAATAAACCCACTTTCATGAAAGATAAAATAAAAAAAAGGACACAAGTTAAATCGTTATTACCGTTCAGCTGTCGAGCATGATTCCTTGACGGTCCTGAGTGTGCTTCTCAGAAGGCAACAAACGAAGACCCCCCGCTCCATTTGCGACGCTATTTGTCGCTCAGTTTTAGAGAAAAAACAGTGAACTTTCATTATATGAGTGTCGGGGATACAAACTGAAAATTGTCTCAACCACCAAAAAAGTTAAGTCTGTCAATGGCGCAGTGGATGCATGTTTGTCTGTCACTCGGGAGGCTCGGGTTCGCTCTCAGGTGCAGGTGGCTTTTACATTGTAAATGCCTCTACGCTTCGAGTGTGTGCTCGTGCTTTCCGAGTGATGGCGCTTGCATGTTCTTTACTGTGCTGTTGATACGGCTAGGATCAGTGTGTAGGCTTGTAGGCTTGACAGGTCTATGCATTGCTCCGGCTAGTCCAGGCTGTGGTTGTAGTGACCCACACCATACAAAGGAAATCCCGGGACAGTTCACCAATCCACCGCATAAAACCATATATTTATATTAAATCACATGTTATTGGGCTTGCCCGTTGTGTGATATAGAACTCATTTTCATTTTATATTTTCTCTTTATGGACAAATAAGCATATAAGCAATATCCCACCTTTTTTACCTTCATGAAATTTTATATTTTCTTTATTTTTAGTTCAACAATTTGATGCATACATACTGTTAGAGATTCAATTCACCTATGTACGCTCAGTAGAGCTGTGATTAAAAATAAAATTCTTTTGGTTTAATTTATTGCTAACTAATTCCTATACAGTTTTTCATCATTGCTATATTGCAACACGTTTCTGTCCATAGTTGCACCCTAGTATACCTTGTTTGCTGTCTTCATCCAAAAGTCAAAGGTGTAAAATGGTCTCTTTTTTTGCTGGTTGCTCAGTAATAATAATGGGGGGCGATTCACGAAGGAGTTATCCAGCTTTCTCACTACAGTAACCACGGCTAGCGCTTACCCAATTCAATAACACTAAACGTGGTTAGTGAGAAACCTGGATAACCCTCCTCGTAAAATTGTGCAGTCGATGGCTTGGATAAAGTCATGGTGACTTTAATAACGGGAATAACATTTTCATGGTATGTTATTATTATTTTAGATCATTGGAAATAAAAATAACGGAACCAATTAAACAGTGGTTATTATGCTCAACAAATTTAAATAATTTATAATTTATTTATCTTTATAGGAATTTTAAACTGAGTAATTATAATTAATTTTTCGGACTTTACCTTTGCTAGTGTTCGACATAATCCTTCTGTATATAATATGCTGTGATAGTCATCACTTGGTGTTCGTGATAATGACGTGCACGAACATGAAGTGATTATCACAGCATACTACATACAGGAGGATTACGTCAAACACTATAATATACTGCCTGTATTCGGGAGGTGCTGAAGGTCGTTCTCTTTGGTGTTGCCTGCCTTTGACGGTGGTTTTCTGTGGTTTCCCATCGTCGCTCTCAGGCAAATGCCGGGGCAGTTCCTAACACAAGGTCACAGCCGCCTCCTTTCCTATCAATCCTTCCAACTGTTATTAATACTGTTGTTAAGTTTGAATGCTTACACCAATAGCAGAATATGCTGTAGTAAGCTAATATTGTAATAAAAATAAATAAATAAAAGTCCGAAAAAGTTAATTATAATTATTCAACATTGAATGCCCTTTTGCACGTAAAAGTTATTTACTAAAATGAACTTAAAAATTGTGATAAACTTAAATTGAACATCACTGTTATTGCAGATATGGTTTGGTTGACAGATTTTGATGTCCTCCAAGCAAAGTAATAGCAATTCAAGTATCATTTCCTCATTAAACTGTTTTGTAACTCATTTACATTTACTGCTAATTAAATCAGCAAGAATGTAACGTGACTCAATTTTGCTTTGGATGCGTTATCGCAAGCAGCTGCAGCACTGCCATCATCTTCCTGAGCACGTCAGAGTACACACTTTTGACGGCAATCGTAGGTGAATGTTGCCATCACAATCTCCATAATGTTCCTCTTCTTTATAGGTGCATTTCCATGAAGCGTGAAAAGCGAGAAAATCGCGTGCCGCAGCTATATAATCAGAGGCTAAGTATTTTCTCGCTTTGCGGGGAGCGATTTTATCGCCAACATGGCTGCCATATGAGATTGAAGCAAGTGCGCTTTTCTCGCCCCGCTTGACATCGCTCCTATGGAAAAGCACCTTTTCCCTACCTTGTCTCTTGCTCCTCTCCCGTCTTGCTGCTACCTCATCTATTCTGAAACAACCTCTCTATATTTTCCTTTTAAGCTTTCTGTTTCCAAATGTAATCTACGTATGTGTAACATACAATCATGAACATAGAATGTGCTAGTGTGCTAGCTTACTGATAAGCTCGTAATAGCTCATCACTTATGTTGTACTTTAAAATCATTCACGTCTAACCCAATAAAGCTTAACTTTACTTTACATGGATAATTATATTAGCATTGTATATATATATATATACCTATTATATATTGTTCCTTGCACCATATAATAGTATATATAATATTATGCTTATACTAAATATAATATTAGCCAGAAAATTACATATTAATTTTAATGATTTTGACAAAACCTATTATAGATATAATATATAAGATGAAGCTAATACTATTGTAGTTAATAAGATACGTGATTATAATGTTAATTATATAAAGGAAAGTGTATCAAGGTAAATAAATATTAAGATATTTTAACTACAATTAAATTAATTTAATATTCCCACCGGAAGTAACCTGAAATAACCGGAAGTGCGAGGTTTCTGTTCTTCCAATTTATATTTGAAATCTAAAATTTTGCAAAAAAAGTTTGTTTTTTTAAGTACTGATTTATTTAAAAAAGAAAAAAAAATAAAAATCAGACATGAATAGCAAGACCAGAAATCTCTCATTTCCATAGGAAATCGGAAATGTCAAATAAATTTGATTTTAATTATAAAAATTAAGTTTTATATATTACACAATAATGTTATAAATAAATATTAAAATAAATGTTAATGTAAATTTAGTTCTACAACAATCAGCTGTTTTATTTTTATTTGTAAGTAAAAAATTTTTATAATATATTATTTATAATTATATAATATAATGTTAACAGCATGTTAAATTTCATAGACAGTCTGTAAATTTTTTAATAATTAAATAAATAAACAAAGTTATTTTCAATATAATTATGATATTTTTTGAAATTTTGGTTGATTTTAATTTGTTTAATTGACGCATGTAAAATATAAATTTAATTACAAAAAACAAAAAAAAAAAAAAAAAAACATGAAATTTGAAAAATATTTAAAGAAAATAATCTGACTTTGAATAACACAAGTCCAATAGAACACATGATCATGAATGTTTTCTTTTAATTTACTCAATTACAGCTTGCCTAATATTTTATATGCTCTGGCATGCAGTATCGACATCAATTTTTTTGATTGCACAAATGGATAGAGCGTGCAAAGTTATGCTACCCTGATTTTTTTCAGATTTTTTAGAGCCCGGGAAGTATTTTTAAAAAAACTATTGAAAGTCCTTTTTGTGACGTCACGCGGCGGCAAGTCCTATCTTTTTGTTAAGCTAGGCGCGGCGTCTTGTGACGTCACAAAAAGTGCTTTTAATAATTTTTTAAAAATAGTTCCCGGGCTCTAAAAAATCTGAAAAAAAATCAGCGTAGCATAAATCTGCACGCTCTATCCATTTCTGCAATAAGAAAAATTGATGTCGATACTCCATTGTATGATTTTCACACCCGTGAGTATCAGGAGCAAACTAAATAATTCTTAAGAATTGACCAATTGACCCCTATATATAAAGATGTTAAACTGCATTTTTCACTTCTGTTATTTTCCTCTATACTTTACTTTATAAATATAATAATATATGAGCGTTCAGAATACTTGTTTAAAAAAGGAGATTACTATTTATAACATTAAATAAAATACCGTCTTATTTATTTTGTAAAACAGAAATAAACATATTTATTTTTATATGTACAATACATTCCATAATATTTTTCTTACACATTCTAGAATATATAATTGATTAGATATATTTATACATATTCTGTACATTTAATTGATAGTTTTTACCGTATTATAGGCATGTATGCATTAACACGTAGAAGTAGCAAAGCTCGCACGTTGTCTCGTACAAACATTTAAGACAAGTTGGCTCTTTAAATAACGAAAAAAACATTTATTTCACACTTAACACATTTAAAAACATGTTATATTATACTTAATTCTATGTATATATTTATAATTTTATTCAAATATATAGGGTATATTTTATTATGTACAATAATGGGTAGATACATTTTTTTTTTTTTTTAGAAAAAACCCTCTTTAGTTATTTAACTGGATTTACAAACACCCATATTTGGGAGAGTATATGGTTGATATTTCGAGTAAGAAAATATAGAAGCATGTAGTCAATGAATACACCTGTACGATATTTTAAATATAAAGAGAGGTTAAAAAAATCGATGTATTATTTTAAGAAATTTGGGGCTCAGAAAATTTCTTAAAATAATTTTGTCTATTTTTTCTTTATATAATTATATATATTTTTTAGTTAAAAATAAATAATTATCTAGAATGGACAACCTGCATGAAATTTTTTTATTGCAGAAATGAATAGAGGGTACCAATAAATTATGCTACTCTGAATTTTTTTTAGATTTTTTTTGAAACCCGGAACTATTTTTAAATAATTATTGAAAGTTCTGTAAATTAAGTTGGCATCTCTGAATTCTTAATAAAAAGGATAGGGAAAAGACACCTATTGAAGCCTCCAGGGGGTGTGACCGCACTTTCAATAATTATTTAAAAATAGTTCTGGGTCTAAAAAAATCTGAAAAAATTCAGAGTAGCATAATTTGGTACCCTCTATTCATTTCTGCAATAAAAAATTTTCATGCAGGTTGTCCATTGACAATACAATTCCTTATAATTTTACAGTTTACATTTTGTTATTGTTTATAATTTATTGAATATTTCTTTGGTTTAACAATGTGAATTCCAGAAATCTCAATTTTAGAAACGTTACCAAAATCTTACAAGTTATTAATTTGTATAAATCTCATGTATATTCAGTCAACTATAAATTGAAATACAAAAGAAAATTGTGAATACCTAAATTATTATTATAATTAAAAACTTGTAAGACCATTTGACAAGTGCACGCTTGTTTCCACATGCATATTTATACAGGCACCCCAATGCAGTTGACTGTATAATATCATTAGAACCATCTACAATTCCGTCCATCGTGTATGTATGTGTGTTTTCTTAATTTTTTTTTTTTTTATACGAATGCATATTTTATAAACAGGAGTATTAAATAAATTTTGTTTAAAAATTGTAAAAGTTGGTCACCAAGGGAAAGTACAAAAATTTGCTTACAAATTGCAATTTTATTTTGATATGCCACGGTAAAAAAGAATTTTAATGAAACTTTTGTGTGTGTGTATGTATGTGCTTTAAGTGTTTGAAGTATTGTTTTAATGGTAGCCAGTTATGCTACATACAAATTTATATTTTAAAATGTACAGTACAAAATTTTACGTTTCAGGTTCATTTAGTTTTTTTAACATTTTCTTTTTGTGTAGGGTTTCGTTTTCTCTGCTGAGTAAAAAATAAATAGTAACTTTTTACTTTTTTTTTTTTTTTTTTTTTTTGAAATTAAAAATTATTAAATTCAAATTAAAATAGGCCATCATAAGTATCAACTAAAATATTATATATTTTAATTTTTAATTATTTTTATTAATTTGGTTCATAATAAGCCCATATTTTTATGACGTAGAAAAAACTACGCAAAGTACCGCATGTCATTTTAAATATACGGATCAATTCTTGATTGTCTTTCGTGAAATATTTTTAAGCAAACTTTCAATGAATATTTTATCTTTTCTGATTATACTGATTATAAGGAAAGTAATAAGCCTTTAAACTTTTTAAAACTTTTTTTAAACTCACTGGGCTTATTATTGCGATAAAGTTTTAATTTGAATAATTTTTAATTTACAGATTGATTGTTTTCCTTTCAAGTTGTGTATAAAACTTTTTTTTTATTTTTATTTTTTAGAAGATGATTGATCTGTTTTGCCTTACCCGTGTGTTTTCTTCAATGTGCTATAGCAACAAACAATTAAAATTAAAGAAGGGCTTGTTTATTTATTTTTTACATTTTGTAGGTATGTTGATAATTTACTCAAAGATAGCACCATCGTTTCGTTGCAATAGAGCCTCTACATAGAAATAAACAGCTTGATCCAAGCAACACAAATACTTTTCAAGAATTGTACATTATAAATGAAAATTAGTAAATATTTCTTGTTTGCTTGTTTATTTATAAAACTTCATAAAAAAAAATGTAAATAAATAACTGTAAGAAAATTAGTTTTTTATTTAATTTACAAGTTTTCTAGGACCTTGTGTGTACATCATATGACAAACACGAGAGCGTAAAAAAGTAACTTTTGTTCAGAAAATGTATGTAGATATTTAGTGAACGTACGTACAGTGATGTGAATAGATTCACAGAAAAGGTTTATGACAACTTTTGCTCGGCACTGTACCGCAAGTAAACATTTTTTTTTTTTTTTTTTTTTACATACAATATTAGTAATTTATTAATATCCAATTTGTTTAGTATTCTGGTAGCGATCTCTAGAAGGTCCCAGAGAAATTGAAATTAATAACAATTTGTTTTGTTAGGATTTCGTTGGTTAATTGATATTATGCAACATGAACATAATTTCATCGTAATAGTTCCAAGAAAATTTATTTTATTTATTTATTTTCTTTGGTATAATATATGCTGAATATATTTAGAGTTTCATATAAATTGTTATTACTACTGTCATTTTTTTTATTCATTTTTATAAGCCCAGTATTTTAAAACAACATCAATATTATGTTTTTTATAGCAAATATTTTTAAATAAATGTCAAAATTTGAAAAAAAGTTGTTCTGAATACAAAGAGGCTTATTAAAATTTAGACTGTAGGTTTTTGTAGGCATATATATTGAATTTAATTTATATATAATGTCCCGAATTTTGATGTTCCTTATTTTCAACAGAAGATATTTGTTGCCTTATTATTATTTTTTTCTTTTAAAATGGAAGATATATATTTTTTACATGCATAATTCTAGTTTCAAATAGTGCCATAAACAGTGACAGCAGTAAATATTATTTTATGTTTATGTTATTAATTGATGATTGTTCTTGCAATAATATTGTTACACTTGCTTACAGAAATTATTTTGAAGATAATCTATAAAATAAAAGTCACAATTAAATATAAATAACAATAGGATAACATAGAGAAAATTTACTCTGGGTTTCTCGGATCAATTGTTTGCTATAGCTGCACTCTTGTTTTTTTTTATTATTATTTTTTAATTGTAATTTTAATAGTATTTCTCATTTATTTTGGATCATGGAAGCAATATTTTGAGTCTCATTTTAAGCTCCAAGACATAAAAAGAAACCAACAAACGAATCATATCTATAGCTAACCAATCGAGATGCCAGTTTCGTTAACACAACTTTGCATTGCTTCATAGTCTTCATAGAAAAAATCTAGTTTTGTCTTCTATTTCTTAAAAAATCATCCGCCAAAGATTCAGCACACTCAAAAACATTTAAGCGTTTGTATCACAGTTTTTGATTAAGCTAATAATTATTGTTATATGATTGAAATCACTTATTTTTTTTTCTCCAATTATTTTCATTCTTAATTAACAAGTTTAAACATATATTTTATAATATTATATAAATTTTCCACATAATGCCTTGCCTACAAACTTTTTTGAAACTCCCGTTTTTTTTTAACTCATATAGATAATATATATAATATTTTATTCATTACATGCTTTTTAAAATTAAAGCAAATATAATTTTTGCATTTTATTTTTATATAAATATAATTATATCTGTCAATAAATAATCTATCCTAAATATAAATTTGCTATAAATTGTGATATTATGCATATGAAAATTCTATATTTTTTATTCTTATATTTTGTATTCAAGAAGCCTCACAAAAACTTACGTACTTTAGGCCAGCTTACTTTAATGAGGCACTCTAGTTCTTTCAATTATATTTTCTTAATAACGAGTAAAATACTGACTGAATAGATTTTTTTTTTAATAGGCCTCCCGTATAAATATATTATACATTTTTAGCTTGAGCTCGATCCACAACATTCTGCTTGAATATTAAATTAATTTTGTATCTATTTTTACTATAACAATAATGTTAATACAACGATAACACCTTTAAATAATATACAACATTATACAACGTGAATTAGTTAAGAAAACATCTAGACAACTATATAATTATAACATGATTTACCTACTAACTACAATGACGTGGATTTAAAATAATAAAATTGTAGACAAGGCATAATTGTGACACCAAAAATAATTCTCGTTATTTAAATTGCGAATAAAAGGTTATTGTAATTTTTTTGAAATTCCAGTGCCATATTAATAATAATTATCTTGAATAATCCATGCCATCATTTAAATAGGATTCTTCTGAACGCTCTTCTGAAATCTTTATTAAAAATTGTATAGATGACTGGATTTAATGCTGAATTCATGTAGCCCAACCAAAATGCAATTGCAAATGCACTATTTGGAATATTGCATATGGAGCAAAGTGGTGTTAAAATATAAAGTAAAAAGAAAGGAAGCCAGCAAGCAATGAAAGATCCCATAATTAAGCCTAATATTAATGTTGCCCTTTTCTCTTTTTTCCTTGCAATTCTTCTTTTTTCTCGTTCTGGGTCTCTTGGCTTTGGTGGATGATGATTTTGAGGTATTTTCACGACTTCAGGCTCTTTTTTAGATTTGGCAGCACGCCCAGTTTTGGCGTGTCCTCCAGCTCCACCAGACCCGTGATGACCATGCACTTGCGCAGAGGAGCTAGATGCAGCACGTCTTCCAAATATAGGTTGACATAGTCTCATTTTGAGTGGTTTAACAACCGCACATCGACTTACGACTCCAGAATCTGAGGAAGAAGGATCAAATTCACTAACCATATCATTTTCAATACCTACACTTATTGCATTAGCACAACGACCAGATGATGAAGAAGAAGACATTTCTAACGTTTCGTTCACAACTTGTCCTCTTTGTAAATCACCATTAATTGATAACGTAGAATCTCGGAGCGGACTAGAAGCTAAAGGATGTTTAACTGATGACGTTGATGATATTCCTATGTTAGGACGAGGTGCTTCTAAATAAACTGCACCACCATTTTCTTGCATGGATGGATCTGCATCACTTAGACTGACATCCGAGGCAAAGTCACATGTTACAATGGGGATGGATATCATTGCTGTAGTAACCTTTTCTTCGCCACCTTCTACTGACTTGATAACACTCTCGACTGTGGCTACGCATTGTTTGTCTGCGGTAGACGTGGACGCTGCTTCGTTGCTGGCCCCTCCACTACCTCCGGCCACCGCCTCAGTCACCGCTACCGTCACTTGTTCATCGTCATCCTCGATACGAGGAGGCGTGGTCTTGTAGCCCTGCTCGGCCCCGGGAATCATGAGGCCCCCGGGGCTCGAACCTTGGCCTGCTAAGCTGTGGATGTGAGACATGGGCATCATCTTAGCCACCGTCGTGAAACTGGTGCATTTCTCCACGGGTACTTGACGTTGTTTCTCACGTTTGCGGATTCCTCGTCTGGCACGAGCTTTTGCAGCGAAGTATATACGAATATATACAAACACCATTATACAACTTGGGATGTAGAATGAGCCGAGAGCAGAGTATAGTACGTAGCCAAGATCTTGACTTAACTGAAACAAAAGAAGAAATAAAAAAATATATTAATATCATATTATCAAATAGAAAATACAATCGTATAAATAAAATTATCATATCTACCAAATATATAATATATATTATTATTATTCTTGTTTTTAATCATATTAATATAATTATTAAACATTTATAATTCTGTTAATGACAACATTTTTAATGTTAATTTAATTATGTATTTACATATTATGTTAATTATTTAGATTCGTTAAACAATTATTTAAGCCAGCTTTAATGTTTTCATCACAGTAATAATAACAAGTTGTTAATTCAGCTTGTGCATCTGACGTGTGTTAAATATGAACTAAATGAAAATATAACACATCAACTTCGTTGTGTAAATAACATAATGTAACAACACTAACAACACAACATGAACTGATGACGGTAAATGGTCACTTTTTAAAAAAAAACTTTTTGTACAAGTGTGCTACAGTTTTTTTTTTTTTTTTTTAATATTGTGGTGTTAGTATATTTGTTGTTGTTATTACATGTTAATAATAGTAATATTGGCTTGTTCTGAAGAAGTTACAAATGTAAAATAAAAACTACATTTTTTTTAGTACACACATGTTTCAAACTTAATTAGAAACTTCGACAATGAGCGAAGTTTTTGGAGTAGTTACAAAAAAACAGCAACACGGTACGTAAGTTTAGGCTAAAACAGATCCCCAATTTATTTTCTTTGACTTGTACTCCATGGCTGTAACTTATTCGATGGGTTAACCTAAAAAAAAAAAAAAAAACTTGCTACTTTATTGCCTGGAAATTTTAGGTTCCTGAGTTCAGTTTCATTTCAGGTTCTCTATGGAACAATATTATATATATAATAAAAAAGTGCAAGACCCTTTTTTAAAAAAAGGTCTGAAAATGTTTGTAATTTGATGCAAATCTTAACACGATAAAACAGCAGTAGCTCGCCTCCTTATAATTAATTGTACTGATTTTACTGGCACCATATCGTTGCACAAGAGTAGTGGGAGAATTGCACCAAGTCAGATCGGTATTAAAAAACATAATTAAGTGTTGTGGCATCGATTTATTTTTATTATTTTTTTATTTTATTATATTTCCCACATGTTACATACATAACAGTTGGCAGGTGACACTATAACTATATCGATAATAGTTTTTCCTTTCTTTTGGAGTTATCTATAAACTAGGATATACTTCAAGGCATAATTTTCAATGTAAAATACATTCTATGAAGGCGTGTTCAGTATATTATAAATATAACATTTTCATTGATTGTGTGTATGTACAGTATGTACTCACTAATCCATTTGGACTGTCTCTTCTAAGTATTTGTTTTACCTAGCAACCTATCACCGAACGAGAAGACGAATCGATCTTGAAACTCTTAATCTGGCTATCATTAAAAAAACTGTAAATCAAATTTATTTTTATGCATTAATTAATTGGTAACAAATTGTGTCCAAGAACTTCTTAATGCACGGTAAAATTTGATTATCTCAGTGAAAAGGTGGATTCAGATGGCGACAACGGCGATGCGACGCGATTTTGACTCAAAAGCTGTGAAATCCTATGCAGCGAGCAAATTCGCCGTTGCGGCGGCGAAAATCACGTTAATTAACGATGCTCTTTTTTTTTTAATCGCCAAATATGGCTGTCAATGGATGTTAAAGCAAGTGCGCATCATTCACTTCGCATGATAAAAATCGCCATGTGAATCCGCCTTTAAGGGGCATTTCCATGGAGCGTGGAAAGCGAGAAAATCGAGTGCCATAGCCAATCAGAGGCTCGGAATTTCCTCGCCTTGCGGGGAGCGTTTTTTTGCCAACATGGCTACCATACGAGATTGAAGCAAGTGCACTTTTCTCGCGCCGCCAAGCCCCGCTCGACATCGCTCCATGGAAATGCCCCTTTACTCTAAGTAAGAGGTAGCGAAATTAATGTACGATTTTTATAATTTTTACATTTTGCACGATGATGAATGCAATAATTTCAAAAATTATACTGCGTGCCTACTATAACGAGTCATAATTGAGCTATCACTTAAGCTTATCACGTAGTCATACATATATATGTAATATTATGTATAATTATGATATATTCATACAGAACTATAAAAAATATAAAATAAGATAACAATGAAAGGGTGAGGAGTGAGGGAAAAAATATAACAGAATGGGAAAATATGATGATTCTCTTCATGTAATATACCTCATGCAAAGACAAGCGAAAAAAAAAAAAAAAAAAAAAAAAACGATGAACACAATGTAGGCTAGATTTGGCTCCATTGTTTTCAGCATGTTTATTGTTTGTATAAACTTGTCGGTGTGTGCTCGAGCAGCCTGCCCTCGTGCTCCGATGTACATGACATAATCCATCCATGTGCATTATGTTTAGACAAGTATGATAGGAGTACACAAATGCGCATGTTTGCAGTTGTAATTGCAACCGGAACCGAGTACGAGACCATGGAAAAACAATCGATTGAAACCCTTGTTTCGTTTGACACCATTTCATTTTTTTTTTTTTTTTACCAAACAAAATTAAAAAAGTCTAACTTTAAATAATTGCTATATATAATATATTTGTAAACGTCCTCAGTTAATTTTAACTCTTCAAAGACCATAATTATATCCAAGCATATCTGGTAAAAAATTACACTTTTCAATTCTTTTTAATTATTATAACATTTATAATTTCGTAAAAATTGAAATAAATGAGGAACTGAGAGAAAATTCGTACCTCCTGTAAACAACATTCAAATCAAAAGGTCTATTCGTAAATACACAATCAGAAATAATGAAATAAAAGATTATTATTGATGAAATGATGATCCTTCTGTTCTATTATTTAAAAAAAAGTAATGGCAAGGGCGAAAAAAAAAAAAAAAAACAAAAAAAAAAAAACAATCCTGTTTAAAGTTGGTTATAAAAAAATGAGTTTATATATTCATGTATTTTCATTAAATTTTAGCAAAATATCGTCTTTTCAGTAAGCAGAAGATGCTGCTATAAGCGGCAGTAATCCTTATTACTTCCATATATTATAAGCTTTGGTATAATGTAACACAAACTCAAAATCCCGTATAGTTGGATCTTCATACTATTTGAAAAACGTGTTTTTGTTTTCATGTTAACGTATTTTTTGTTTAAACTTTGCCCAAATGCTCACGGAAAGACACAACGGAGATCTAACAGTGGAAACCTTAGTTCAATGGTGGCCTGTGTGAAAGCAATCATAGATATTTGTATTCTTGTTGCTTAAGTCTTTAATATTTAATTTCAACAGTTCTTACGCATCCATATTATATCTGAAGAATGGAAACAATTTAATCCATCTGAATTAAAATTAATCGTATCATGAGTGAATTGAATTAAAATCATACATATATTTATTTTTGTTCTGCAGAGTTTTTTGACTGAACATAATGAAATTCAGTGTTTATATAATGTTCGTTTGACAGAGTTGCATTATTTCCTTTGATCAAAACGTGTGTCATGCATATAAATATATCTGTGTGGAAGAACAAACTCAAAATCCCGTATAGTTAGATCTTCATACAATTTGAAAAACCTGTTTATGTTTGCATGTTAACGTATTTTTTTTTAAACTTTGCCCAAATGCTCACGGAAAGACACAACGGAGATCTAAAAGCAAGTGGTGGAAAAACACATGCAGTTACTGTTTTAGTTAGCTCCATGCCACAGCTAGCTAGCTACATTATGCTGTACAGCTGTTGACATATTCGTTTGCAACAAGCAGACAGACTGAAGGACTTTAAATTTTTATATATATTTTTTTAAAAATTTGATAAAGGTTTACAAATGTAATCAAATTAAGTCAAAGCATATAGCCGCGAGCGAGCGTGTTGACAGGTTGCAAATGAACGAGCATTATGGTCGAACACACGCTTGCATGACTTTCCAAACAAAAAAGAATGCAATGTGATATCTATATACATATGGTCTTCAATAGCAAAATATGCGTAAAAACACTAAATTACTGTAATCTTATTTTTTTTTTAAAGTATGGCAAATAATTTTAAACAAATAACTAAAGAGAATTACTTTATGATTTGGGTTAAATGGTAATACAAATAATCATTATAAAGTTAAATATATGATGAAACTGTTTAATTAATGGGAGAAAAGCTGATTTAATAATAAAAAACTTTATATTATATTCAACTTATTCTCAAATGATCTTTATTTTATAATATTTGAAATATTTGAAAACATTACAATTAATGATTATTGATTATGATTATTTATTTACTATTAAAGAACATTTATTTAGTACAAACAGAAAACTTTTTACTCATTTATTTTATCATTCATGTATACGAATTACATAAAAGCGAATTTGCGAATGATTACATTTTTTTTATTATTTTTTTTTTTTAGAAAAGGTTCTACAGAGTGTTATGACGCTATTTCTGGACATGTACATTAAATTTAATTTTCTAGACACCAGAATAGAAGCGTAATTTTTACATTAAAGTTATGAAAGTTAATTTTCTAGACACCAGAATAGAAGTGTAATTTTTACATTAAAAGATACTCATTAATGCAGACTGTATTCGTTTCAAATTTAAATTAAAAACAAGTCAATTATTCATAAAAAAAAAAGCAAGTTTTAATGTTAGGTCATCTCAGTGGTACATGTACAGACATGTTCTGTGAGCGGACATGGCAAGCAGCAACAAGCTTTTTTTGTCACTTGCACAAGCTTTTTTATGAGCACTTTTATTTTTATTACATCCCAAGCATGACATTTTCATTAAAATAAACCTACTAGCAATCATAAAATTATTTCAGATTGCATTTTTTAATGTTTTAAATTTGACTCGATTTTTTTTTTTTTTTTTTTTTTTTTTTTTTTTTTACATAGCTTCCATCGATTTTTCGTTGATTGAATTTTACTAGATGAAAAAAATATATAATAATAAAAAAAATACTTTACGGCATTTACCGACGAGAATAATATTTGGCCAATTTTATTCCTACACGGTAAAAAATTTCGTCCATAAAATTAAAGAAATCCCTCGCAATGTAATGCAAGAGGGTACTTTAATTCTTCAATGTATCTTCAAGTCATTTCCAAGAGGCGACTTTAAAACTGAGGGGGCCGGACAGCAGGTATAAAGGAGGACTGTATTATATTTTAGGGTTGCCTCTTTATTGTCGGTGTATTTCTTTTTGAAACCAAAGAAGTAACTTTACTTTCATTTAGAGTTATGCCTTTAATTTCTGGCATTGTTATATTTTTCTTCTAGTACTTTCTTTTTTCTTCTATATTATAAAACTCAACTATATTTGTATAAAAGTGTGTTTTTATGCATTATTATTTTATGATATAAAAAAACTTAATCGTTATCAAACTTACACTTTACTCATCAAATGACAAGACAAAAATATAATTTTAAAAAGCATTAATAATGCAAGTAGTAGATGAACGTGTAGTGTGGGCTTGGGGTAGGTTTGGGGCATCCATCTATTTTATATAAAAACATTTTCATTCGTATTTTTTCACAATTTTTAGTACGTCACACACGCATATGTGGTGGCTATTTACTATTTGATATGGTGTTAAAAAGAAGAGTGATGAAAAACGACACTTTAATAATTTTTATTTACATTGTATATAAATTAGTGTTATTCGGTAGCTTTATTTCATTGAAGCATTTTGGAGCAATTGACACATTATCGGTCTGTATGACCAAATTGCTATTAAAATTCAAGTTCAGTATAACACCTTAATCATGCAACAAAATGTATGATTTAAGTTAAAAAGATAACGAAAACTGATAGAAAAAATACGAATTAAAAAATATTTTATCACTGCAGCACATCACAGTAACTAGTAGACACCTAACAGCAAACACTTCTCAATCTCTACTGCCAAGCAACAAGCCAAAAGCCAAGCCGACTTCCTCTACTACGTCACTAACCGTCGTTTTTCTAAAGAAATAAAGAAATCCCTATGGTGGGGGTGGGTATCGTAAGGGCGTCTGTACCGTCGCTACAAAAAAAAACAACCCTCCCATTGTCGGGAGGCAAGAACACGGGGGAGGGGATGGTCCGAGGCCACTGTATCTCTTTCTTGTTTTAAAGTTCACCTCTTGGATATAAAATAAAGAATATTGCTTTAAAAATAAGGCTAAAGAGGCCCACTATTATATCATTTCTAATATTTACTTTAAAAATAAACAAAAATGACTAGTTTTTGTTACCGTGTACACATTCTTCAATAGTGAATTTCTGTATCGTTTTGTAGACTTTGCATGCAGGATTGTACACTCTTTGCCAAGAAAATTTTCCATTTCTCAGAAATAACAATAATGATATTAAAAAAATGTGAAAAGGAAGATAAACAAAATTGAAAGTGGAAAAAATTCGCTACGAGGTTAGGACTCCATATCAGCAAACTGATGAATTTAGCAGACAAAATAGGCATCATATATCAACGACATAAATATGACGAAATTGACGAACCTCAAGTAACAATTTCTCTCTTGTTTGCGTGAGAGGGACATAAGTAAAGGCGAATGCGTGATCCACACTCTTGCTAACCCAGACTGCATGCAAAATATTTTTAAACTCTCAAACATAAACAAGTGTAATCATGTCGTTCAACTCTCTGCAGATTATTCATTGCAGAAAAAGGTCATCGATTAGATATTTGCACGGGGCGGTTTTTTTTAGGAGACAGGGAAATGAGAAACTTTGTTTTTGCAGTTTCACCTTATTTTTTTCATTCTAGATTAAATGAGTGTTTTGATGGCCTATGTTGACTTAGAAATGAAATATATAACTTTGGGATGAAAGAGAGAAAGTCATAAATACAATATCAGAAATATATTTAAGTAATTCATATATATATATTATATCTTTCTAATATGAAGAAAAAATATCTATTTTTCTTTGGTAAAACTCTTGACTTGGCTAAGATCCAAGAAGACTCGAATAAACATACACCCACCCACCCTTTTTCTTTTCCATGCCATATATATATATATATATATATATATATATATATACAGGCGTGGAGAAACCCTGAAACGATCCTAACAAATCCTTTGAAAGCACACAACATCTTTTTCACACTTTACACCCTGTCATGGTAGAAAAGCACATTTTATCTTCATAATATTGGAGACCACTTGACGGAGTTCCCTCCCGCTCACACGATATTATTCTGCTTTGCAACACCCTTGCAACACACCCCAACCCCAAACTCTCTCTCTCTCTCTCTCTCTCTCTCTCTCTCTCTCTCTCTCTCTCTCTCTCTCTCTCTCTCTCTCTCTCTCTCTCTTTGTCTGGCGCCTGTCAAACCCTCTCCCTACCCCACCATTTTATCTTCGGCAAGGCAAATCGAAAGTCTCTTTTCGATATAAGCTCGAGCAAAGGGAATGGAGTTGCAGTAAAGGCATGCTCGTTTACTGTTCCGCAAATATATTTATGTTGTATCAAAAAAGCACACGACGGTAAACAATTTTATTTACATATATACGAAACAAAAAGAAAGAAAATCAGACATTGAAGGTGTTTTTTGGAAAAAAAAAAAAAGGCATTATTTATAATAGACTACAATAGGCAATCGAAAAAATGTGGTAAGTGCGTTGTTCTTTTTTCTTCCTACTTGCTCACTTTTGTTTTACGTTTTATGTCAAACATACAAAATTAAATTTCACAAGAAAAAACAATTAACCTGTATTCTAAAATCTATCACTCTTTGCATGGAGGTAGAGTTTGAAATGGATTATAAATTTGAAAAATTTTAAACTCATGAAGAAGTATTAGATGAGTTTATTTAAAAAAAAAATTGCAGTAAATAATTTTAAAATAAAGAAAAGGGAAAACAATAAATTAAATTTCATGTGATTCATAGTTTGAAAGTTAATGAAATGGGAGAAAAGCAGTTATACAAGCTTAGAAAATTGCCACGCACAGAGGACTAAACTTCTCTCTTTTCCCTCGACTCTACCCAAATGGAATTTCATTCTCATAATATTTATTGGATCGCCTTACAAAATGTTAGCACCTTTTCCCAGCAGAATTTAACTGCAAATTTGACTATGGGAATGTTGATAATTTTTTGCCTCGAGAGCATGAAAGTAATGCAGTATTACAGTAGAAAATGAAGATTAGAAAGTACTCCAGTAGACACATACATGGGAACATCCCCGCCGATCGATGGAGGAGGCACAATCAATTTGAAAATGGCAAAACACGCTGTTCACATACAGGCTTTAGGAGGCAGCGAGAAGTTTTCAACAGATCATGATAGAATTGTTGATATTTTTTCCTTTATATAGAAGCTATTAATTTGAAAAGCTATCCTATACCCGCATTTAGAGGTCTTCGGATTTCAAATCAAGGACTTATTTTTTTTCTCTCTTGCTTTAATGCCAAAACAGTCTCCCCCCGTGGTTAAGGACGGTCCACAACATTAAAGTTCTCTTTCGACACTTGCGGACGGCTTTCAGGTACTTATGCGCGACTGTAAGGAGAAAATTATAGTGTGATCCGGACAAAACGATCACGTTAGGGAAACACAAAAATTGTGTGTGCATTTATAATTTCAAAACAGAGAGTAGAAATTACTTTTGTTAACTTTACTTTTATTAATATATCTTAATTATTATATATTGTCAGTTTTTACATACTTTTGATAGTGATAAACTATAAAAATAATTATTTTTTAAGTATACGAATATTGTAAATTTCAAAACTAAAATATAATTAAAAATAACATGTATTAAAATTATCCTTAATATTTTATAAACGCAGCGTAGTTAAAAATAAAACAGAGGCCTTATAATATTAATGGTAATTTGCGATCCGTCAAGTAGCATCGATTCTTCTCTCTCGATTTTTAAGAGCAGCTGAAGTTATTTGACGCTCGCTGCAGTGTCAGTGTGCGACCGAGTGTCAGCCAATAACGAGGCGTGTCACGTGTAGCACGATAAAAGTTCTATACCGTCAGCCTCACATCACGTTCTATTCAAATACTCACAATTATGTACATATTTGAGGAGAAGTACCAATTAAAATGTGGATAAATGCTAAATATCATATTATGAATTATGACTTTAAAGCGTTTTAAGGGGCATTCACAAAGCCTTAAGGCCACAATTAAGGCTCAATAATTTAAGACCAGAAATTTTGGGTCTAAAAACACGTCTAAAATCAAGCTTTAAATTATCGAGCCTTAAATGTGGCCTTAAGACTTTGTGAATGCCCCTTTTTATGACTTATAAACTGTTCAATTTTGTTTATAGTAGTCATATTTCAATGAAATGTTATGATACATAGGAAGATTAAAATTGTTAATAATAGTTTTTATTCAGTAAGTCTTGATGTATTGACTGTATTCTGAACACTAGCTGCTATATCATTTGGAGTGTTACGGACGGCAAGTGATTGAAGACGCATTGTCCTCTAAAAAAAAAAAAAGGTATAAAAGTATACTCAATTTAAAAAAAAGAAAAACGACAAAATAATTTCACGTTTTTTGACAAGACGACCAGCCAGCCAGTAAAAGTCAATGTGCGTCAATTGTGAATTTTACCGTCAAGGTGGCTTTACGAGCCTGGACATTTTTTATTTGTAATTTAGTGTTCTTTAAAGGCTACTCTTTGGAGATCTATCAAGAAAACCAATTTCACTTAGCTCTGTCAAGAGATGAACTTACCATCTACCCATTTTTAATACAATTTTATAAAATGAAAATTTATTGATATAACTTTATTAGGAATATATATTTAGAGATGTAACGTTATATTACTTTAATAAATCCTTCAAATAAATAAAATTAATGTAAGATAAAAAAAGTAGAATATAGCATCAAGATATCTAGTTTAAGGAAGGAAACCAAGTTAATATATGAGGGAACTCAAGTCACCTAACTTAATTTATAAGTGCAAGCTCAAGTGCCACGCGGCTTCGCTGGCTTGGCTCCCTCATATGAACCAGAAGAGTGCCACAAAGAGCGAGCATCGATCACCACAAATAAACTTACTACGGCCTCCTATCATGCTGAATGGACGCCATTTTATGTCATGTACTTTACAAGCGGATACATTTGATACACTGTAAGAAAAAAATCGTAAATCACTGCCACAAAGTAGTAATTAATTTTTGTTAGTTCGCTAACATTGACTTGTTTTTCAACATTATTGCTCTCTGGGGCTCCTAATACTCAGTCTGCACGCCAGACGCCCAATAGTATTTCTCATTGGAGCACGTTTGTTGTATTATACAACATTCCGCGGTACCGATGAGACCACAAAAAATGCTTATACACAGGCCTCATGGGTGACGTCATAAAAGACGTTTGGCATCAAGGTATGAATGATAAGAGAAGGCAGTATCGAATGACCTTTGATCAATCAACTTCACAAATACAATACACATTGTTGCCGATACCATGTAAACAAATAGGCATTTTTTGTGGTCTTGTCGGTACCTAGTGTACCTACACGCTGAGATCACGCCGGCGGAGTGTAGACAACCGAAGTTGCTTTCCTCCTACCAACTCCATCATTTAGTAGAACACCCATCCCAAGTCACGAAAAGTCTGCCATACTCGAAATTTGAACCGGGGACATCACAGACAAAAGTCAGGCGTTGGATTGCCATTTATTTTTAATTTTTTTAAAAAAAGTAAAATTTTCGCTGAAATAATTATATCAATTTTTATAATACTTCATTATTTATTTATATATGTATTAAAAAATTGTGGGTCCCAGCACTTATAGACTAGGAGACTGAGTAAGACACGCAGATTTTATAACTGTCGCTCTAGTTGAAAAAATTCATTAAGACTCGTTTCGCACTATGTCGAAGTGTATTTTGTTACACAAAATAAAATGAATTAACGCTGCATGGAAGATTGTGTTGGCAACGATTTAAGAGCAGAAGTAGTTCCAAGATATCGTCCACAACAGCTGACTGCCACGCCCCCTCCAAGAACTGTGTTGAGCTATAATTGCAAGGATCTTGTATACTATGGATAGATGGGGGTACTGCCGTGAGTGAGGCAAGATCATGAGGTGGTGGCTACAATAGAATGTGCTCCATCTTACCATGGCCTGTAAAGCCAAAACAATACATAATATTGCGCTCGGGTGCCATAATACCATGGCCTTTTGCCTCAGCAGCTAATATAATGCTATTGGTATAGACCTAGCCTATCCATAGTACAAGATCCTTGGCTAATTGTAAGTTATGTGAAGCATCCTCCCCCACATGGAGACAATAACTTGAAGCTACATAATACCACTCCATGCTACTATAACACATAATAATACCACGCCGTGCTACACTATAACACATAATAATACACACTCAACTAAATGAGATTGCTGCTCGCTTCGGCAGACGACTTATTCTGTTTTGCGTGCTACGTAAAATACATGGATGATGGATCATATATTATATTATTGAATAATGTCATAGCAATTAACTTAATGATAAAAAAATAATTATATTGTGTAACTTTATTTAAGGATTGTTGTGACTGATATGAAGTAATATTTGTTAAACAATTCCGTAATTTAATCTCATTATATTATTGCAATGGAAGAAAATTATGTGTAGCTGAAATAAAATGTCTATGTCATCCGGATTTGGTTGACCCCTCCTTTTCACCCCTCGTGATGCTGAGCAGGTGGTTTACCTTGGTCCGACCTAGCCCAAGTTGAAATAAATTTCATCTTTTCTTCGCTATTAAACTCTCCTCTCGCCTTTTCTTCTCTTATTTTGCACCATTTTAGAAGAAAAAAGAGGTGAAAAATACGAAATTACGTATTTTTTCCTCTTATTGAACATAAAATGTTTGAAATATTGTCTTCATTTAATCCTCACTTTGAGCGAAGAGGAAATAAGATGTGTTTTAGAGGTAAAAATATTAGGTTTATACGTGTAAAAGATGAGTTGAAGACGTAATTTTTCAACTAAGGAGTGATCACTTTATCTGGGCTTGGGTGTTAAATGCCTCCCAGTTCAGCTGATCCATTTTCATATTACCTTCAAGCAAAAAATATGCCATGCACTTCATTTTATTACTTAGTTATATAATCCTTCAATGAATCGAATTTTCACCTTCTGTGGAATCAAATTGACTCCAAGGGACTATCGATTGCGCTTCCACAACGTTAATTTTGGATATGGGAGGGGAAGGGGTGAGGACGTGGCAGCAACCCCCGACACACCCTAGAGGGGTCATCATTTTCGCCATGGAGTCACCCTTAAGGGCAATAATGCACCAATGGCTGCTATTAAGTGCAAATTCATATTTTTAATTTATTATAATAATTATTACTGTTATATACTGACTAATGATCAAATAAATATTTTTAATTCTAACTTATGACCTAATTCGTTTTATATTCTCTGATAAATGACTATATACGGTAAAAATCGAAAACTCAAGATTGACTATGTCATATTTTTTCTACCAAGAGTTACGCCATTCCTGTCCAGTTTTTTTTTTACCACTATTGTACAATTCTCATCTTAGAATTTTCTATTAGCTTGAGGTGCCTCAGTATCCACTGTCACTATGATTGAATCTTCGTAAAGATGACACTTGACTTGCTCGACAGATTATCGTTGTATAACTTCTATCTGCCATGCAGTGAATCAATAAAAAATGTATCCCTTGATTTTTATTTAATAATACAGAACAGCATCCAATTATGAATATGTATATATATTATAAATTGGATATTTTTTATTTAATGAACAATTAATTTAAAGTTTTTATCAATATTGAATAAACAAATAAACAGGAAATTAATTAAAAAAAAAATGAATGCATAAAATGTGATGAAGGCTATTGATATATACATAAGGGTCCTTTTAGGCAGAGAAATCCTTTATACTTGAAACGCGAGTGTGTTGATGGGGGAAGAGAAAAAAAATTCTCGGAGCATCCTTTAATTAAAAGGTATATATAAAGTTGGTACAGGTGAGAAGGTGTCATTAAAAACCTCTTGTGATTCTTATAGTCCTTCAAAAGAGTATTGATTTCCAAGCTACGGATGAGAAAAATGAAAAATAAAACAACATTTCGCAGAGAGAGAGAGAGAGAGAGAGAGAGAGAGAGAGAGAGAGAGAGAGAGAGAGAGAGAGAGAGAGAGAGAGAGAGAGAGAGAGAGAGAGAGAGAGAGAGAGAGAGAGAGAGAGAGAGAGAGAGAGAGAGAGAGAGGCATTTGTGTCTTGTGAGCAAACAAGGCTGCTTCTAATACCAACAAATTGAACAGGCTAAACTTTGCATAATATTTTTCTTTTTTTTTATATCTACTTTAGAAGGGAAAAAAGATACCGTTTGTTTTAACCGCATAAGTTTGTGTAGATTATAAAAGTCTTTGCCGGCAAACTAAACAAATTAAGCTGTTGTAATCTTCAAATTAAGTTGAAAATATTTTTATTAATATTACAATTATTATACACAGTTATTACATACATAAACTAAGCAAAATTGTGTTTTAAAAAATAGCAGTAATATTGTACAATGAAAATATCTGTATGCAAAAAAAAAAGAAAAAAAAGAATAAGATTAAAATGGTCTTCATATTTCGTTTTACAAAATTCAAAATAAAAATTTAGATTTGAGTTTTCATTTAGCTGCACATGATTTCAAAGACACAAAGGTTGCATTTTTTTTTTTTTTTTTTTTTACTGAACATGCACTTGTGGACAACCCTGCAGTTTCTAATGTCATTAAGGTGGTAACGAAGACAGTGAGCACATTTTAAAATCTGCATCATGTTTCTGATTAACTCTTTGCATGCATTTTTTTTTTTATTATAATTTCACAACATATATACAAATTATTGTCCAGCAAAGATTAATTTAATAATCTTATGTTGTCGGTGCAAAATACAAGTAGAAATTTCACTTCAAGATTTCAAAAATTATGAAAGACTTAATAATTGAACAAAAATGAACAAAAATTATAAAAAAAGAAGGATATTAAAAGCAAAAATTAAGTAACAAATATTGCAGGAAAATATTCGAACAAAAATAAAAAATGCATTTTTTTTTTTTAAATTCAAAAACCAACATTGAATTTTAACTCATTATGGAATGTTTTAGTTATTTTAACTATAATTTAATATTGTAATTATGCTTTATAGTCTTTAAATAAGAGATGTTCCTTTAGTAAATATATTTAAGATAATTATATAATCGAGTCAATTTTTACATTTTGTTTCATTCGAATTAAAATAACAAATAAATCAATTCTGTGACCCTAAATCACGTACTGTACACCCGTGAATTTGTAAATCCATTTCAGATGTACTTGGGTAGGATTATAGGACAGGACAAATATTTTAGCTTTTTAATTATTGTATCAGCTGCTTAAATTTTTACAATAATATGTTCGGTTTTATTTATTAGTGTGAAATATAATGTTGACTCTCATTATAATGTAAATAAATTATTTTAATTACGTGTAAGAAAATTAAATAATTTAATTTTTGTAACTTACATCATCTGATAATTAAATTACACTACAGCCTAATTTAAGTAATTACACTTAAATTTATTTGCTCTATTTTTTCAGTGCAAATTTCGTACTTCGATTAAGTACTTTGTTAACGAAAAGAGGGTTAAATCTACATTCGCTTGCTCCCGATTGGATCGTGCTGACACAGTTAGACATTCCATCGTCACAAGATTTTTTTTTTTCCTTCATTGAAAATATTTTTTTCCTATTAAGGTAGAGATAACACGCATTAGCTGAACCAGTGCTAAAAAAGTCCCATTCATGAAAATTTTGAAAAAAAAAAATTAAAATGTTCTCCTCTACATCCCCTATCAGTAGCTAAATTATCAGGTATACAAAAGCGAGCTAGTTTTCGAGTTATTAATTTTTAAATTTGACTAATTTAACACGGAGAAATGTAACTTCCATTTTAAATTAGTCAACTTTAAAAATTCATAACTAAAAAACTAGCTTGTTTTTTTATACCTGATATTTTAGCTACTGATAGGAGATGCAGAGGAGAACATTTTAATTTTTTTCATAATTTTCAAGAATGGGATTTTTTTTTAGCATTGGGTCAGCTAATCCGTGTTATCTCTACCTTAAGTTGTAAGTCAGACCCTTAAATTTACCTTAAATATTTATAATATTCGTTTGATCAATAAACTGAGTCCCTAGAATTAAAATATATTCGGCAGATTCAAATATGACAACTAATGGGTGCGATTCACGAAACTGTTATAGCCAGTTTTCTAGCCATGGATGTTTAACTATTCCTGTTATACGTGCAATATTAAACCACCTAGTTAAACGTGGCTAGAAACCTGGCTAACTTCTTCGTGAATCGCACCCATAATATAAATGAAGAACTTTTTGTGATGATGAAATGATTTTTAAAATAAAAATATCACATTTACATAAATGATGGACAAACAGAACTGTTTTAAGCCGGTATTACACGATACAATTTTCTAAAACTATTGAATACATTTTTTTCTTACAAGAAAATTTGAACTCCATTTGTTTGTATGGAGATGAAATTTTCTTGTAAGGAAAAATTGTATGCAATAGTTAGAAAAATTGCATCGTGTAATACGGGCTTTAGATATAGTCACATACTTTTCTGAGGTCATTTGCTTTAGCTAATCATCTTAAATTGCAATAAATTTTAGATATTATTACTTTAGTCTCTTATATATCTCGCCCAGCATATCGCAAACTGTTGTTTATATAACTTATCTTCGTCTCGATGGTGCGAAGTTATAGCGTCGCAAGAGGTGTTTCACCGCACAATAATCCACTCCATAAGGTATAAAGGAGCTTTCACATCACTGTCATTTACAGCAGCTATAATAAGTGGGTTTAATGACTTAATTCTGTTGATTGGTTCGGCGACATTAAGAAGAGACGCACGTTCAAGTTGCTTATGTATTCAGATGTCTGGGGAACATGCCTTTCACGTAACATTTACTCGTAATAACTTTTTTACTTCAAAACTTTACAGCTCATCATTTCGTCTTTTACTACATATATTTAAATAATAATAATTTCATAATTAATTATTATATAGAAAAGTTTATTATAATATACTGTATTATTTAATAGAAAATACTAATTATAGTTTTTTGACTATAGTGAGAAATGCTGATAAAATTTATCGATGTATTGTTAGTAATTTTCTTTTTCTTTCAAGTGTGTAACTTAAATGAAAAAAATATTAGAATTTATAATATCTCAGTTTTTGATCTGTGATATCACTTTTCACCTGGGTTCAGATTTTGTGACTATTGTGTGTGGTGGTGAGTCTCGCAAAACGTCAAGGGCAAGCAATGACTGGGCTAGCAGTTTCATCGTCCCTAGCCGAGACTGACTGATCTGCCTGGAGCCATGTGTGCAGTCTCCAGTACATGTATATACAAGAGCCTGTATATATGTACTGGAGGCTCTTAGCTGCTAGCCTCCAACCCTTACTACTGAACTAGCCCTTGTATGCAAAAACAACTAAATACCAAAGGCATTTAGAATCTCCACAATCACTTTTACATCACCAAAAGTGTTTAGCTTCTCAATGCTTTTATTGTTTACGATCTTCATACCTGTTGTAAAAAGCTAAAAAGTGATCACCAATCTAACTACTCACCAGCTTAACTTCGGTAATCACTTTCGATCATACCCTTACCACTGCACTGCTAATGCTTTCTTAGTAGGAAGAGTATTATTGAGGTATATAAAATAAATAAGAGCTATGGTGAAATGACAAGGGTTCATTTTAATACAAGGTTATACAAATTTCGACCCTAGGGTAAAATTTGATGGCGGTTCTAATGGTGACCCTTAAATTTGCGACCCTTTGACCCTTAAGGGTCAAAAGACCCTGAAAATTTTTTTTTCGTGAAAAATTGCAAAATTGACATTAGCAATGTCCTTAATTAACTTTAGAGCTCTTATTTACGCATTTTAAGGGTCGACCCTTGGGGTCTAAAAGGGGTCATTTTTAAAAGTATACAAATATTTATAACAAAATTTGTCAAAAACTGTGAGGATTATGGATTTAGCATTGGCTTTAATTGATTCAGTAAGAATAATGACCCTCTAAGGGTCGACCCCTAAAATATATTACGATCTATTCCGCATATAATACTTCTAAATGCTATTAACATGCAATTTCTGAATGCTAATTCTATTAACAAAAATCTAATGTTTAAAACGTTAGTTTTTAAATGGTAAAAACAGTGATTAAATAGCAAAGACATTTAGCTATTTTTCTAAATACTTTTAACGTTCAGTAAATGTTAAAAGCATGGAGGGTCTGAATACCGATTTTTTGCAGTGTACGGTACACAGAAACTACGTGGCTAAAGATATACTTTATTTCAACTTGTGTCTCTGTCTCCCTCTCTCTGTCTCCTCTTTCGGCTTGGCTACCGGGGAGTTAAGGCGGATTCACATGGCGATTTCCAGCCTGCGACGCGAAGCGAATAATGCGTACTTGCTGTAACATCCCTTGGTGGCCATATTTGGCACTTAAAAAAAAGAGCATCGTAATTTAACGTGATATTTGCTGCCGCAATGGTGAATTCGCTTCCGCATAGGATTTTAATAAATTGTGTGACAAAATCGCGTCACATCACCGTTGTCACCATCTGAATCCGCCTTTAGAGATAGTGATGATACCAGTTTACTTTCCCATGATATTCCAGTGGCTGTGATCTTGAAAACATTTCACAATCATTCATCACTGTCTCCACTTATAACTGTCATCATCAATAAATTTACTTGTAAATATATGTCACTTGGGTCTTATTGCAAAAGTAGAAACTTTCCTCCCTTTTCTTCTTTTTGACGGTGTGATGGCAGGTTAGATTATACCTTGAGTAGAGGATAAATATTAACATTAATCTGCAATTATTAATTGTTCATGTCATATTCTGTATGTGTGATAGAAGTGTTGTCTATAATATACTACATAAATATTATAACGTTTTAATATTCATAGACGAAAGATGAAGGTTGTCAACATCTTTGTTGTCATAACAAAGTTATTACAAAATGGCGGCAACTTGAGCTGCCGTCAACTTAGATTGTATAGCAAATGTTTATAAACTAGTTTATTATATATTAATAATGTTGCATGCGTCATTCTTGACTTTTTAAGTGTAAAGTATACACTTTTGGATATTCGGAAAGCTACAACTGATTTTGTAAGTTATTACTGAGGAAAAGAGAGGTTCAGATTTCAAATTTTATATAATAAGTTTTTATTACTGTCATATTTCCTTCAGACCTGCGTTACAATAAGAACAGATTTCACCATGATTATTTCCAAGGAGCAAAGTGTACACTTTATGTGTGTAGGAACTTTACCCCTGTTAATTAATTTTAGTTACTGGATGAAATTCACATACAAAAAATATGTAACATCTGGACCTATTGGGTATATTCTGCTTGTCGCGAACTATAAATATCACAGTCCATATAATTATATCACGTGAGTGTACGTTTAAATATTCGATATGGACTAAACAATTAAAAACTATCAACAATATGCACACCTAAAAACAATATGCAAATATAAAAAGGTATGAATAATTTATAGATGTAGTATGTTATAGCTTTACGATTAAAAGATAATATACAAGTACATACAGAATTAATCAAACTATATAGATTTTGTTTATCCACACTAACGTATATATATATATATATATATATATATATATATATATATATATATATATATATATATATATATTATTCCTACAATGAATGATATAAATATTACGTACATGGCACATGAAATGTCCTGTGCTTTGATAATGACAGATAATCAGTAAAAATAATTCCTTGAATTTGTTTAATTTTAAAAGTAATTATAATATCACGTCATGCCCCTGATAATATTATACTTGTCTTCTCTCTCTCTCTCTCTCTCTCTCTCTCTCTCTCTCTCTCTTTTTTTTTTTTTTTTTGTTAGTTCTTCTACTAGTCTACGGAAACAATCATGTCCTCCGTATAGATAGTAAATGCTGGAGTATATTCTACCGAGACGTCTTTGGTTTCTAATGTCGTTTAGAGAAAAGTCTCTTCGCAATATACTGGCCTTTTTATTGTTACAAGCTTAACGGCTTTGGGAAAAAAAGGTTGATTTGTCTTTTGTTTTTAGTAACTTTGATATTATCATGTTGATATTTATCTTAATGTGAAAGAAAAAGAAAAATGCTCAGACTAAAATGAAAAGCAATGACGCTACACAATTTAAGCGATTTGTCTTCATTTACATTATGAGCTTACTGTGATTAATTTTAGAGCTTGTGTAGCAATAAAAAAAGTTTGTTTAATAAAATTGCTGTAAATCTTTAATCTAACAGAAACATATATATATAATTTAATCTTGCGGCGAAGAACTTAAATTAATTATGTTTATATTGATTTTTTTAAATGATAATCTTACCCTCCTTGCTTGGCTCAATTTTTGCAATATACAGTACTTTAGCTTTTCTAAAAAAAAAAAGTAAAAAAAAAAAAAAAAAAAAAAAAAAAAAAAAAAAATAGAAATCTATAGTGAAAATATTTTTTGACACTTAAAGTGTACATGTGACCTTTTTCCTGTTAAAATCATGTTAATTTTAAATGATATGTTTGGATATCACTAAATTTAAGCTGATAAATAAATGTAGATAAACAAAATATGTTCACAACGCTCAATTATTGCAGTGTGATCTTCCAGCTGATTTGTGATATTTTTTATAGCGATGGATGTTGCTGACTCGATGGATCAGGGGATTGAAATAAAGGTCAACCAATGAGCTGCCGCCGCCTTTTATGTCGATACATGGATTGATCAAACACGGAAAGTATTATTGGAGTCTTCGGAATGTCATAATTGAATTATTTTCTGCAACAATATTTTACTATACTATATCATCATTACATTAAATGTGAAACAATATTAAAAATTGTTTATAACGTTAATGCTATTTATTTATTATGAAATATCATAATTAAATTATGGTTATTGAACCAAATACAGGTCACCAAAAATTCTACAAGGAATTTTCCCGAAATAAAAGTTTTTTTTTTCACGTTTTACTTGCTATAAATGGTAAAATTTCTTTATGCCAACTACGCTTCTTAAACATAACTTTGAATTATTATTTTTTGTCGTAATTTTTACCATTTAGGTCATAAAGAACAAAGCAATCGTTCTATAAATATACATATTAGTGTCTCTTATTTGCAAGTATATAGTTTGTAATTTATTTGCACTCCAATAAATTTGAATAGCTATATAGGCTGCATCCATTGAAAATGAGCATTACTAATGCAAAAGTCTTTGTAATTATGCAGCAGTGATGAGACCTATATATCTATTATGTTATAGTTTTTATATTCCCGGAGCATTGGCAGCCAAACTGTACGTGAACTACATTTCTGATTAGTATTATTGCTGCTGGCTATTCATTCAATATATTGATAACTGCTAATACTCTACTGTTATATTTTACTGCATTTATTACAGCTCTTATAAACCTTCTACATATGCATTTTAGTTTATTTTATATTTTACAATAACCTATATGTAAAATAAGCTTCTGAAATACAAATAATTCATCATGCATGGGATTGCACAATATTTTTTGAAGTATGTGTACCTTTAGGGCAATATATTACAATAATATCATATTAATGAACAATTTTATGCCGATGAATTTAAGAGCGAGCAGTGCTGTAAAATTATAATAATACGAATGTTGTAAAATTCATAGAGAACTAGGTCACAGGCACTTCAGAAATAAATGTACCTTGTTAATTGATTTTGAACTTACAAATGTTGCGTATATATGGGGGGGTGCTTGAAATGTGGTTTAATATAACATAATTTTAATTATATTAGCGTTCATTAAATTTGACAAAAGCTGCTTAAATTGTGATATCAAAGTAAAGTTGGCATTAAATTTTATACATTGATTATTTGTTAATATTTTAATAACAACGTTGTTTTTTTTCTCTCAAATAAATTTATTTCAGTTAAATTTATTTATTGTGTTTGATGCTTTGTGAAAAACGTAATGAACAATCTGAATGAAATTTTTTATTACAAAAATGAATAGAGACCACCAAATTATGTTAATTCAAATGTTTGAAGATTCTTTAGAAGCCAAGAAGTATTGCCAAAAAGAGTAAAAAGTTATTCAGATTTTAGGTTTGAAGCCACACCCCTTTCAGGTCTTATCTTTTTATTAAGAAGTGACGCTTCTCTCTGTAATTTCAATATTAAAAAAAAAAAAAAAAAAAAAAAATCCTGCATGTGCTCTAAAAAAATATAAAAAAAAATCAAAGTAGCTTAATTTGATACCCCTCTGTTCATTTCTGTAATAAAAAAATCCACGTAAGTCCATTTATGAAATATAATTTCAACATGTATATGATTTATATAGTTCTAATATAAAAAATATGCGGACGAGAGAGAGAGAGAGAGAAAGAGAGACGAAGGATGCTTTGTGGATGAGATTTAAAGGACATTAAAATTAATTTGAATAAGTAAAAGCTGCTGGTGCAAACCGAAATTTAAAACAATGCTCCCGTTTAACATTATGATTTTTAAAAACTTCCTTCTTTTTACAAAAAATAAATAATCTCTCTAAATCTAATCTACCCGATAATATAATTCATTGATCTAATTTCAAACTGAAAAAACAAAGTAATAAATTACTTTAGATGTAATTTTATATTCAAGCATAAAAATAAATTGCTTTTCCAAATCTCGGTCCAGTTACTCACGCAGAGGTGCTGCAGAAATTCCCACAAAATTTTGAATGTTCGAACATATTTCTTAAATTGATTTTTTTTTTACAAGGATACACCCATAAGAGCTTACAAGGTAGGGAACGGATAGTGGCCACGGCCTGTTACGCATCCCAGCATTCACTGAGGTAAGACTCAGGGAACTGTGGAAAACCTCAGTCAGGACGGACACTTCGACTTTTTCTCAATGGACTAAAGCGATATGTCTAAAGTCTGGGGAACCACACACAAGTGCATCATTTTTACTTGAAACGGTTACCCATTTAAGTACTAACCACGCTTGATGTAGTCTGACTTCGGTGATCTAACAAGAACCGGTCAATGCACTGCGCCACCCTCGACCTCTTATTATAATTATTACATTTTGAAGTTAATGTTTTAAAATTTGTAGAAATTATGAAAGGACTACATTAAACTTTTACGAAATTATTATAACAATGTTATTGGTTGAAAAGTCTGCACGGGGATGAAGTTATACTCAACTGATGTAATTGAAATCGGTCATTTATGTGAAATATTTTGTGTTTCCAACTAAATAAAATAAAAGCAGTATTAATGTGTTTACAACGAATAAATTCTATTGAATTAATAGAACCTTTCGTTACTGCTAAAAATGAGTTCATACAATAATGTATATAGTAATATATTAATGCTTTAACTTGGTTATTTGTGTTTGTAAAGTGTTACGTGGACCGGGGATTGTTAACATTAATGTAATGTTACATACACAGACTACATCAAATTGATGTTAATAATAACAATAATTGCGATGATATACTAATTTAGCATATAATGTGCATAAAGAGAAGTACATGTACGCAAGTGGTATATATATTGTGTTACACGCATTTAATTTGCTTTTAGTAAATTTTGATTAACGCATGTTATTTCATTTGATTAAGTCATGTACAACAAGATCCGTATGTGTAATGTCATCTCGTTGAAGCCAAATTGAAACCATTTCTGTCGTGATCTTATTTTTCACAACTTTTTCCAGTCAGGAACCATATGCGCATACACTTTTTTCTTTCGCACCTTTTCTTTGTTTATCTTTGTTTGTTTATTTTTTAAATACCTTCTTTCAGCTCCCTCCCCCCCCAAATAGTACTGGGGGACATTCACAAAGCACTTTAACCCCAACTTTAGCCCAAGTTTTATCCCTGGTACTAAACATGGTGCTAAACTAGGAGCTAGACATGGTTACCTCAGTGTTTTTCAGTGTGTTTTATTATTAGTATTTTCATTATAAATTGGTGAATTCTAGAACATTTATAATATATAATGGGCCATTAGGATCAAAATAGCATAAGGACCATTGCAGGTAAAGGCTATTGTTGCAACAACGTAAATAAGAAACTGACCTTTATCTGCAATAGCCTTTATGCTGTTTTGATCCTAATGGCCTCTATTATAATGATGATTGATCAAGTATACAATCCAATGACTAGTAAAAAAATTAAGGTTTTTGATTGAGATATATTTTTATTATTTAATTTTGTATGGTTTTTGTAATGGAATAAGTCCGTATCCTTAAGACTGTATCACCCAAAATCTCCATTACGAGTCGAGTTGAAAGCGAATTCATTTCTGATCAAACAAATGGTATATACTTTTGAGTAACAATGAATTCGGCTCTCAATAGGTCCAACAAGAACTTTTTTCTCGCTTAGGTGAGCGTCCCTTGACGACGCTTACCTGACCATGTGATAACAACGCATTGTAGTTGCAAATCAGCTGATTGAATACCATCAATTTTGAGACTCGCACAAGAAGAGGCGAATCACAGAAGAAAATACGAGACAATAGAAACGGGTACAATGACGCTATAGCTATAGAAACACTCCGAATATAATGGCCAGTGTCACTGATGTGATAAGAATATGGACTCTTTATCGAAGAATGCGTAAAGTCTGTCGTCCATGATAATATAATATGTTTCTATAGAATGCAGACATAACAATATTTAATATATATTTATAAAATACATCACATTAAATTTTCTTTATGGATGTTGTCATCTATATAATAAATGAAAATATGTGTTTACACCTTAATTACCAAGTGTTGTGACTCAATTTTTGAACCTATAGTTATATTTATTCCGACAAAGTGAAATTATTAATGTTTATCTAATTTTAACTGCACATTGATTTGCAATAGAGATGCAACAATAAAATAACAAAACAACTATCAATAAAAAAGAACTTACTCAAATTTTTATTGTATTCTTCAAATTGCGTTAAATAATTAATTCATTTAAATTGAAATGGTATTTGCGTAGAGGGGAAAGAATTTTTGCAACCTTCTACTGATATTGTAAAGCCCATTTTACAGCATTTTTTTTTTACTTGCATTATTAATTTTAATAATAAAATAAAAAAAGTATATTGCTTTTGTAGGACTACAAATATGTGAGGTAAGAGTCTCATTATTAACATCACGATTGACGACGTTAACGTTGTAAATATACTAGCGATGTGAAAATTCTCAAATAGTGAACGCTGCACAAAAACTTACTGCCGAGAGGTTCTAATATTTGCAACGCAGCTGAATACTCGCTGACGCGTTAATTAAATTAAATCCATAGTTAATATTTGTCAAATTAATGGCATGGTACATCCGATGCAAAAAAACACACACACAAATTTGTATGCAATTCCGTTAGAACGTAGTTGTCGTTAATTGTTTGGGGTGTTTTTTGTATTTTATGTTGGTGTAAATATTTTAATCAGAAATCTTCAACGCTTAATATATAATATAAAAAATGCAGTTGTCTTCAAAGTGTAGCTGCTCTGGAATTTCGTTTTTTAAAATCCTATTTTTTCCATTATAAATCTCGATTTTAATTTTACGTAATATAACCAAAAGTTAGCCAAAAGGTTTCATTTCATTTTTCATAAGGTTTTTGCTAATATTGCAAGGTGAAATCTGTAAACCACATAGCTGCCACATAATTCCATTGGGCGAGAGATAGACAGGAAAGTCGATTACCAGAACTAACCGCTTAGCATCAGTAGGGAGCTTCATTATTAATTCCTCTCAGATTAAACACGCCGCCGCCGCGTAGCTAGCCTAGTTTGCTTCACTCTATCAAGTATCTTCATTATTTTACTGTTCAATTACTGTCATTAGAAATTAATAGATTTCGTAAAAGTTTATATCATTTATTTTTTTTAATTCATTATTATCACAATTAAAAAAAAAAAACTGCATGCCATTTTTCTGTGTAAGATTTTGAATTCCAAAGCACCTACGGGCAGGCATAGGGATTTCTTCGGTTTACGTGATATTTATTTTTTGGTTCATATATACTATATATATATATATATATATTATAAATTTCCAGTTGCACATTAATACATACATATATCATACAAGCATGTATGGTTAATTGAACTGATGGGTACATTTCCATCCTGTTTCAATTTTTCTTTTGTTTCAGCAATTGATTTTATTTCTTGGTTTTCTTTGATTGTATTTCAAATAGTTGCACGATACTTCTATATTTTTGTTTTTCAGTGTCAACATTCACTTAAAAACGTTGTTTTCAGCACCAAAGTGTATGTTATTTCCTTGTTTTATTTTCTATTGCATAAAACATAATGCTTAAACCCTTCTGTTTAAGAAAATAAACATCGAAGGACAGTTGTTTTTTTTAATTCATGTTTTTAGGTGTTATTGTTTGAAATGTTAATTTGTAAATAGAATATTAGGGAATAAATTCTGCATTAATTAAAGCTTTGTTATATTATATTTTGTGTATATAAAGACGAGTTAAGCGTTGCTATATATGTTTTATGATATGATATGTAAATCAATTAAAAAAAAATGATACAACAATTTTCTAATAATAAATTATGTAACAAGTAAAAAATATAATGGATGTATTGGTAACCAGAAAATAGGCTTTTATCCTAGCTGGAAGCTAATTTAATAAAAATATATATAGTAACAAAAATATGTTATATTGGCGCTTTAAATAAAAAGCAAGTAGTTTTGCCTGTTCCATAATACATATAGTCATATATAAATCATGACATTTCAGAAACAGATGATCCGATGACAAGGGAGGGGAACTGGAGTATATAAAGTAGTTATGAAATTTTCATTTCTATACTCTGGTTCACATTTAACTTGGTTTTTGTTGTGTTTGCAACGTCTTCTGTCATTGGTGCTTTGTTTGTAACGAAGAAATTTAGTGGACGAGCCGAGCCGAAGGAGACCCGAGCGTTTCCGACGAAACCCAAGTTAAATCTGAACCTTAGTATATAGAATGGTTAAAATATTGTACGTAAAATTTTTAGCATTGAAAAACATCGTTTTGGACATCACATTATACAAACATGAACAATAAAAATAAATTACGTATTTTATTATACATGATAACGGTATGATTGATTTCAAACTGCATGGCGCTTATACGCATTTTAAAGTAATGACTTTATTACACAGAACAATAACAAAATTAAAAAAAAAAATTACTCTACTGCCATAGTAAAACGTTTAAATATGAAGCAGTATCGAAATTTGTTTCTCTATATGTTCACAAAATAAAATTATTTATTTAAATTTTGTGTTCAACAGAACACATGCGTACTGTTGAAATTATAGAAATTATTTTTCAATACAATCCCATGCATCTATAAATATAATAACACTACGAACTGCATGGTCTTGAGTTCGATTCCATGCAGTGTACTTTCATCCACATCTTTACCGATCATCCTGAATGAGGTTCCCATGGTCCCTTCAATTCCACAACAGCTCGGAAGAAATGCTAGGGCAAAAGGTCGCCCAAGTTTGAAACGGACCCACAGAATGGAGTACTGACAAAAAAAAAAAAAAATGTTTCAAGTTTTTGTCAACATTTCAAAAGCACGAGAATTTCATGAAGAACGAGCCCTATAAAGGCGGATTCAAATGGCGACATCGGCGATGCGACGCGATTTTGTCACACAAGCTGTGAAATCCTATGCGGCGAGCGAATTTGCCAGGTTGCGGCAACGAAATCGCGTTAATGGATGTCACAGCAAGTGCGCATTATTCACGTCGCGTCGCATGATAAAAATCGCCATGTGAATCTGCCTTTACAGTATTCTAAGACAATTTTCTGATTTTATATGAATTTTTAAAACCTCTCAAAAATGATGTCACAACATTGAATCTTAAATGGATCAGTTAACATTGCCAAATCCCATACTTAATATTAAAATGTAACCAAAACTTCATTTGCAAGGTTTTTAGGTGCTAGAATCACGATAATGAAGGTTTAAAATTCCTATACCTCAATAACTTTTCATTTTAGCAATGTTAACTTATGCATTTTCCCATTTAAGAAGCAAAGTTGTGACGTCATCAAAAAAAGCTTTAAAAATTCATATGAAATCAGCAAATTGTCGTAGAATGCTCTAATAGGGCTCGTTCTTCATAGAATTCACAGAACTTTTTACTAGTATTGCTAATTCAAATACCGGTCAGTACTTCGATGAAATAAGTTGCACGGGTAATTCAGAACGTTTTATGAAACAGGAAGTCCATGCAGCAATGAAATATTCATAATTATTATACGCCCGTAAAAATTATACGGGTCTTTCACCATACGTAACAACACAATATGACGTCACGACTGAGTAGGCAAAACATCAATCATCAAACATCAAAGCGACATAGCAGATACGTGTTAAAGTTTTTCTCGAAATTAATTTCTCCTGACGATTCGCATCATTTTTCCCAGAATTTTCTTTCATAAATGGTGACAAGAAAAACCAATACTAAAACCAATAGAAAAACCGAATCGGAAAAAAAAAATACTTGGCGACCAAAACTGTTATTAGCAAATAGATGTTGTGAGTTACGTTAACACGCACAGCATAGGATTTTAGAGTTTTCTGCCTACATCCCGAAGATCTTCGGGCGGCTTCGGGCATCTCCGTGCTACCCAAAATGTAAACATGAAATTCCCGTATACTGGCAAGATACGAACTGTCTTTCTGCACATGCGCAATGCATTTTCCACGAAATAACATTGTGTTTAACTAAGTTTAATGTTATAAAATGAAACATAATAGTAATATTATGCATTCAGTAATAATATGATTAACGAATTGAAGAGTGAACGTGCTCACAAACGCTAATATGATTACATAAGGAAGAACAACCTGGATGAATTAGTGTAGAAATTAGCCTACATTACAGAGGTTTACCAACGCCTTTGTAACATTGTACATTAACATAATGTGGTAAAAACATACCATCTATGTTAATTTTACATTCATTAAATCTAATTAGTCTTTGTATACTTACAATAAAAAAATGTTTCATTGCAAATAAAAATGATGTTGCTGTGTAACTTTCTATTAACAACAGTCAAATTTTTCTTTCAAAATAATTGGAAATAATGAGTATTGACCTCAATTTTTTTTATTGCAGAAATGGATAGAGGGTGTTAAGTTATGGAACCTTGATTTTTTTCAGATTTTTTTAAACCCTGGAACTATTTATAAAAAATTATTAAAAGTCCTTTTGATGACGTCACGAGGCGTTTCTCCTTAAGAAAAATATAGGACTTGCCGCCGCGTGACGTCACAAAAAGGACTTTCAATAATTTTTTAAAAATACTTCCCGGGCTCTAAAAAATCTGAAAAAAATCAGTAGCATAACTTTGCATCCCTCTATCCATATCTGCAAAAAAATAAAAAAATAAAATAGAGGTCGACACTTCATTGACTTTAATATTAATTTGAGCAAATAAATCAACAAATCAATAAAAAAAGAAGTGATGAAAATGTACTGAATAATGTTTTAATTCACACAGAACTGTACACCATATAAAATATAAAAATATATACATTTTGTCACGTTCGTACTTTTATGTGTATTTAAATTTTTAATTTCCTCTCCAAGAAATATTTAAGAAGCAAAAGATTTAGCAAAGTTTTATATCAACTTGTGTGGAAATGAAGTTACTTCAGATATTAGCTTTTGATGGGCGGCCTCTGTAGCACCAGGGACATTATTTCAAGTGCGCGCAGAGAAAAGTTTACATGGAGAAACCTTCATTTTAATATTAATGATCATGTACATTTCTTCTGATATTATTTTAGTAAAATCACTAACTTGAATATTGTACAATATAATAACATGCTAGTATTTATATTTAAATAATATTATATATATTATTATAATATACTTATACACATAAATATATGCTGTATAGCACTAGAGCACTGTCTGAAATTGTTTCCATAGCGTTTTTTTTTTTTTTTTTAATAATATCTACATCATTTAAGCTTAGAAATTAAAAAAGAGTGTAGAGTTATTTGCAAAGGATATTTTTCCAATTAAATTCTGGATTAAATCGAATCGTGGCTAAAAATATTATAAACAAAATGTTATAACGTTATATAACAGATACTTTAGTACAGATTTATCAAAATATTTCCCCTAATTCTTTGGATTCATCCCACATTTTTTAGTGGCATATTTAATACACGTTTTAACCTGAATGAATAATATATTTTATATAAAGTAGGAAATAAAGAAGGGGCAACGTCCTCTGCAAAAACTCCCAAAGGTTCAAACTATTTGAAAGCAGTCCAGGCTTCGGTCCTTCGGTCGCGCTACAAAACGTACCAGAAGCCCTGACCAGACGCGGATTCAGAACCAAATTTCGGAAGGGGCTATCTTCATAAGGTCAATGTTAAAAAAAAAAAAAAAAAACTGGATTGGGGAAATTTTTATATTGCTCATGCCAAATCCAAAATTTCGGAAGGGGCTGCAGCCCCCACAGCCACCCCCTGGATCCGCGCCTGGCCCTGAGTGCCTTGACTGATCAAGTTTAAAATGATTTTTGTTGTTCATAAGTAAGCTCATCTTGAGTGAAACGTTGCGAGTGCATGTAAACGCGGCTTTACGTTTCTGCCGATCAGTTTAGAGCACGCATGCGACCTGCAGCAGGCTCGTGGGAATACCAAGACGTTATTTAGCGAGAAAACGTGGGCGGCCGCCTACCAGAGCGGGGCAACGCAACCTCATAAAACAGGCAGCTCAAATCCACTATAATATTTTATGTCTTAAAAAAAAGTGGCTTAACATTTATTATTTGATAAAATTATGGTTTAATTAGACAGAAAAAATATAACGAAAAAGAAGCAGGAGTAGAAAAAAGTTATATATTTATTATGAAACTAATTCTTAAGGATGTAAACAAATGATACACAGTTTCTTTCTACATCTCTAGATATTACTGTGACAGGTAGGTGTTGTTTTTCATAAATATAATTATATATAACGTATATTATAATTTGTAAGGCAGGAGGGGGGGGGATAATTTTCCATGTTCATCACAAAACTGTTGACAGATTTAAAGCTAATTAGTCTAATTACAATATTCCAGGCTTATATATTATTATATTATATAAAATTATTAATGATAACATCATTTTGCCACAATGATAAATAAATTATAGTTGATTGATTGATTGATCTTTAAATTTCTCAACGACATCAGCACCGAGTTAAAAGTGGATTTTCATGGGCGATTTCCAGCCTGCGACGCGAATAAAGCGCACTTGCTATAACATCCATTGGCGGCCATATTGGGCGATTAAAATAAAAAGAGCATCGTAATTAACGCGATTACCGGCGAATTCGCCGCCGCATATTAGGATTTCGCAGCTTTTACGTGAAATCGCGCCGCATCGTCGTTGTCGCTCATGAAAATCCACCTTTAACTCTGCCACTAACTGCGGTCACCTCGCGTTATTTCAAAAGTCACGGTCACATTGGAGGACCATTACCACGCCTCTTTCCGACTTGCTAATTAACAAAATGCTTGCTCACTGATATATCTTAGAATTAAAGACTCTTTTTGCTTCCCCAAAATTCTTTGTTTGTTGTGCAAATCCTAGCAACCAGCTATACAGTATAATTATAGTTTTAACTTTTGTTATGTCACGAAGTGTAAAATAAATCTGAATAGATAAAAATAAGTTTTTTTATTTGTGTATTTAAAGATTCGTACGAGTCTGCATGTGCGATTTTAAGTGTGTGTGTTATAAAGTATTTGTCTGTTATGTAATATTTATATACATAGGTTGGAAATACAAGCATGTGTGACACTATAACATTATATGTCATATATGTTACGTTTATTTGCCATATAAATAGCTACGCCGTGACATCGTATGCTGGGAGTATAACAAAAAACTAAGTTGTAACTATTACAAATTGAACACGATAAAAATAATACATTTATTTTTAGTATAGGACTATTTGTAGAATTCATTTTTAGGTTTTGCTTTAATATGAAGTGTGAAATGAGCGAGTCTCACTCATCTACGAAAGACAAGGCCAAATATCTTGTTTATTTTGTTTTGGCTGTATGCATGCAGAGTGCGTTTGGGATAAAATTAAGTGCATCCACCCAACGAAGTATTCGATATGTTCGTGCACAGTAAACTTATTAACAAATATTAAAGGGATACAGGCCTCAAATTATATATTGGACAGTCACCAAGCTAGTTTCATCGAGTTTATAACCAACATTCGCATCATTTTTCTCCACGCGAGGTGCAAGAGTACGAAGTTGCAGGGCAAAGTAAGAAATTTAGTCCTTGCCTACATCACAGAGTCCTTGCTGACGTCACAACTTAATGATAATCGGGGCTGCCTGTGAGTTGTGACGTCAGCAAGGACTTTCTTTACAGTGCAACTTCGCACGATCGCACCGCGCGTGGATAAAAATAATGCGAATGTTGATTATAAACTCAAGCAACACTTGGTGTCTGTCTAATTTGTAATTTGAGGCTTGTATACCTTTAATTTGCTCTTTATAATTAAATTCATCACTAGTAGAGGGAGTTTAATTGTAATAACTGCCTTATTTATATTTTCTCTTTTGTACCAAATACTATTTTGACATTATAATTTTCCCCTGTGACAATTCAATTATATAACAGCTTGAACGTACCACCAGTTACAAGTAAGTGATGATAGCGTGCGCGTTGTTAAATCGAGAGAAGACCACATATTGTTGACAGTTTAGTTGCAGTGATAGGTTGTTAAAAAATTATTGTGCCTGTCTCAGTAACAATTAATGATATATATAAATATATATTATATATATATCATAATAATATTATCTAAAGGCGGATTCAGATGGCGACAACGGCGATGCGACGCGATTTTGACGTAAAAGCTGTGAAATCCTATGCGGCGACGAATTCACCGGTAATCGCGTTAATTACGATACTCTTCTTCTTTTAATCGCCCAATATGTCCGCCAGTGGATGTTCACAGCAAGTGCGCATTATTCGCGTCGCGTCGCATGGTAAAAATCGCCATGTTAATCCACCTTAACGAAAGCTTAATTCAGAATGGAGATATCATAAATAGCATAAATACGTTTATCATATCTATCATATCATATCTATCAATATTAATTATATAAAGGTGCTTCGTAAGAATATAATTGAAACATTATCTGATGGTAATTTGCCTGAAAGTAGCAACAACAACAGTGTATTTGCTTGTGAACGAGGTTACGGCTGTTCAGTTGAAAGTAACGACAATTTTTGACAGTGTAATTTTTGACAGTGGATTTGCTCGTGAACAGCTGTTCAGTTTGCTAGGCACGTGTGCAGTGAGTCTGAGCGGACTGATTACGGAAGGCCGTAACCAAGTAAGTTCTGAACGCACAATTCCAAATCACTTGTAATATCACCAATACGATGGACAAGAAAAATGCCACGGTACTTGCTTTTAATTTGAAATCATCTGATTTAAAAAAAAGAAACAGCATCTTGTTACTTGTTAGTAAAAGTGTCGAGGCGAAAAAGAAAAATAAGAAAATATAGTGCTAGTTGTGCGTGGACTGTCGGCAAGGCTAAAGCAAACAAGTTCTGTAAATGTACAATGTTAGGAAGCTCTAGTCTTTTTTAACCTTGTTTAACCACATGACATTAACTAGACAGCATAAGCGGACACGTCAAAGTATTTATCATAAACATAAAGCTATTTTTATCATTTTTATAGCACGTTGAATTTCTTAAAGGTGGACAAAAATATTACACTTTTACGCTATGCACGCTAGACAAACTCAGAGTTATTTTTGAGCATCAAGAATATAAGTAAATAAATGTAATTGCCGAACAAATAAAGTTAAATTCCGACTTTCTTTTCAGTTAAGTTTGGATGATGCAAACATTTGCTTTTACTTTTGTATTTTCTGACAATCTTCAGGCAATGGACATCAAAATATTGTCCTCTACAGCACAAACTTAAGTTTATCGATCACGGAATGTTACTTATTTAACAACACCACGCAATGTTCCGATACATTCGTAAATAACAGTTTATATCAAAGCAAGTGCACCGATTAATTACGTATGTTCTCTGAACAATGGACAACATACATGAAAAAATTTTATTGCAGAAATGAATAGAGGGTACCAAATTATGCTACTCTGCTTTTTTTCAGATTTTTTTGAAACCTAGAACTATTTTTAAATAATTATTGAAAGTCCTGTGATTTCTGTTGGCACCCCTGAATTCTTAATAAAAAGGATAGAGACTGGACGCCTATTGACGCCTCCAGGGGGCGTGGCCGCACTTTCAATAATTATTTAAAAATAGTTCTGGGTTTCAAAAAAAAATCTGAAAAAAATCAGAGTAGCATAAATTGGTACCCTCTATTCATTTCTGCAATAAAACTTTTTCATGTATGTTGTCCATTATTTATTTTCTTGATTTTCAAGTCACTGAAGTCTGTAAACTCTGAGATATTACGTTTTCCATATTAGCCAAATTTTTGTTACCGTGTATATTCATAGAGGTAGTTAGAGATTCGTTTATTCCTCTTACATGATTTATAATGTGCTTCCCTCACGCACTAAATTTACCTCACTTTATGACTCATCAAATTTTTTATGTTGCAACATTAAATTATTCAATTTCATATGTTTTATGTATATATATTTTTTAATGTGTCATCACACTATTTTTTTTTAACTATAAAAATGGTTATTTAAATACTGCACGCAACGATCGGAACAGCTCTGTTTGATTGGTTGGTTGGTATTTCGGGACAATTGACACATTTTGGTCATGTATGCCCCCAAAACAGATCTGTTTGTAGACGTACAAGTTTGGCGATCTTCAACTTTGCTCACCTGCAATGGAGTATCAACCTCAATTTTTTTATTGCAGAAATGGATAGAGGGTACAAAGTTATTTTATCTTGATTTTTTTCAAATTTTTTGAGACCGGGAACTATTTTTAAAAAATTATTGAAATGTGCCGTCACGAGGCGCCGCTCTTTAAGAAAAAGATAGGACTTGCCGCCTCGTGATGTCACAAAAAGGACTTTCAATATTATTTTTTAAAAATAGTTCCCGAGCTCTAAAAAATCTGGAAAAATCAGAGTATAGCATACCCTCTATTCATTTCTGCAATAAAAATTTGCACATGTAGGTTGTCCATTGTGAGTCTGTATGTAAACCATGCAGGAAAATTGGCTAGGGATGAAGTTCGTTCTGTATATTTTGTAATAATAAAATTATTATTACGCTGCTATAATTTTAGTGCAAGCCGACATATCTATACGGATACATCATTGTGCTGTGAATCACATCCAATGTAAATAAATTATTTATGTAAATATTATAATCGTTATGTATAAAAAGAAATATTAATATTAAATAATAATCGTTTTAAAATATAGTTTTTGCAAAAAAACAAACAAACCAAAAATATGTATAATATTATTTATTTATCTACAAAATAAAATTAGATAATATTAAATAAAATAACATAATATACTAATAATTTTATTAACAGATGGGATAATATATATATTATATATATATTATATATGATAATGGGCGCGATTCACGAAGCAGTTAGCCAGGTTTCTAACCACGTTTAGCTTAACCACGTTTAACTATACCTGTTTTATGTGTTAAACCACCTTAGTTAAACGTGGTTAAGCTAAACGTGGTTAGAAATCTGGTTAACTGCATCGTGAATCGCGCCTAATATATATATATATATTATATATATTATTATTTTTATTTTATTGTCTCTTTCATTGGTGATTTACAAATAAGTGCGTTATAATATTGTAAATTGCCCATGAAAGATATAATCAAGGTGTATAGAGGTTTATAATAAACCTCTATACACCTTGGATATAATAAAATAAAATATATATTATATATTATCCAATCTGTTAATAAAATTATAACATGTTTGCCGCAATACTGTTTTTATTTGTTATACTTTGACTTCTAATTATACGTAACCAAACAAAAATAAAAATAATTCACCTAAAATGTTACCCTATATCCTAATACTATTTACAGTATAATTAATAATGTTACTCAATGTATCAATTTTGTAATGACATTGAAATTAAATTTTATGCTTTTGCTATCATCTTGAATGATAAATTGCGTCAATGTCTGGGCTTGTCATATTATTATAAATTTATAAAATACTGCAAAGGAAATATTTTTGATATATTTTTATTTAAAATTATTTTGAACGGTTTTACATTACAAAATGTTCTCCCCCATTCACATCGATCACATGAAAGTATAAAGTGTAAGCATATTGGATCGAGTTGGAGATATTCGTCTCCTCATAACGCCGTCATTCAACGATCATCAATCCCCAACAGCAGTCTCCCAATTGAATCTTCTTTTCATTCTTTCCCCATCTCACTCAAACATTCGGAGCTAAATTTTGTACATTGCATTTTTTATATGAACAAATGCTTGTATCCAATTAATGTCAAAAAAATATTATTGATAAATTTTACACTGTATACTTTTTATACGTCAAAGGGTATGTCGATTTAATGCTCATTCTCGTTCCTTTTTTCACATATTTTTTGTAAGATTAAAAAGAAAAAAAAAAAAAAAAAAAAAAAGAATAAGAAGGTATTTTTTTTTATGCAGCAGTTTTATTATTTTTAATTAATATTAAATTAATTTTGAATAATTCATTAGAAATGTAATTTTTTTAATTAATATTTTTTATAAACCAATTTTTTAGTTGCAAAAAAAAGGTTATATTAAAGTATTAATTAATTTTGCGAGAGAATTTCTTTCATCTCGCGCCTCCACACAAACCGCATAACATAAGCTTGAAGAGTAGAAAGAAGAACGCTGAAATTAGTCTCTATTACGTAATAATTGTCTTTTTGGTGCGATAGGGACGGTGTTTTCAAACCTTTGAGAACTTCTCGTTTCATTAGAACTCTTCATTACTTTAGTGTGTACCTCTTTAAAAAGCATTGATTACCGTATAATGCTCAGAAATGGCCACTACTTTCGTCAAAGCCTTGTATTTCAATAATGAATAATAAAAAGTCTTTTCACAAGACAAAAATTAAACTTTTATTTCTTCTTTTCGTAACTTATAATATTATTTTTTTATTAATTATGACGTTTTTGATTAATATAATTGGATTGTCAAGATGGCGCGCCAGAGTGAGCATGCAACCTCGACGTGACTCTCCGCTCAAATTGTCTGTCCTACCCTGGTAACTATCCCTATCCTATTCTATATATTAATCGTCTTGATATCTTTACCTCTATCCCCAGTCAATTTGATTCATAAATCATCATTCTCGCCTTACCGCACCCACATAATTCTATGTACTTTGACCCTGCTCTTTGGTCGGCCTACAGGAGTCGACACGTTGAGAATCTTTCAAATTCCTGCCATTCCTTGCATGTTGTTGCCTGCATCATCAACCTACATTATTGCACCCCACACCACATCGTCAATCCAATGTCCTAAAATTCAACCAATTCCTTGTGTGGCTTTGGTTTATCCACAGTAACACGTGGTGGGAATAGGCACCACTTCCATCATCACCTTGCATCCCACATTCCATAATCATCCTATCCATCGTTCGTCCATTATCCTTTACAAGACCCTATCAAAAAACAGTTCAACTATACAATTGAACCAAGTTACTTAGTACGTGGAATTATAGCCGTTCAGGCTCCTTTCCAAGAATGTAAAGAAGAAGAAAAAGATTGATATAATTAGATCAGGTATTTCCCCATCGTGTTATTGTGGTTTGTACCTATACGTTGTGGCTGCATCGGTGCCAAGCAAACAGTGGACGATGTAATGGTGTTATTGCTTACTTGATGAGACTGATTTGAATTGCAGCAACTAACCACTTGTCTGCACCATTTCAAAATGTGCAAACACAACCACATTGAGGCCAAGGATAAGCAAGATTACCAGTGGGTAAAAAAATATATATTATATATATAATAAAAAGTGTCAATAAATGTTGTTGTTTTTTATACTGAATACACTTTTTATAACTATTTATAAACTTTAATTGCATTTCTTTTCAACAAGAAAAGTACTTATTTTTTTTAATTATTATTTTTATTCGCACCTTTGTATATGTGTATGTGCCGTGGTACTATTTTTTTTTTTTTTTTTCAAAGACGTACTACCAGTGACCTATATAGACCCACTGGATACGTAAAGTTACCGGTATTATTGGTATGTGTATGTGCCATGGTTATTAATTTTTCAGAAACGTCAATTAACGAAATGTATAAATTGTTGGATGTAAAAAGATTGTATAGAAGTTAGTATGGAGAGCGTAGGGTATATGGGAATGAAATTATTGAATTGAAATTAAAATAGCATCTATATACCATCATCTATACATACATACATACATACATATATATATATATATATATATATATATATATATATATATATATATATATATATATATATATATATATATATATATATATATATATATATTATAAGGTTGCAGATAATGCTAGAAATAAATAGTTTTCTCTAGGTTCATTTTATCATAATAAAGTATTTTAAAATATATCAATTTGAAAGTTCAAAATCCTGTCCGTTTTATTATTTAATTTTTATAATTTATAGAAGTTGTAAATATTTTTCTTTATTCCTCTTTAAGATAGAAATTGACATTATTTAGTTTAAATCACCGTGAGAATTAAAGTTTCTCCTGCTGGTCGCAAATTTAGGCTACCCACCAAGTTTATTTTTTTATTTTACGAGGTTGTCATATTATATCATGTATAAATTACTAAAATCAACTTTCATCATTTTTTTGTTATTTAGTGTTTAGTTGGATATAATTTTATCACTAAAATAAAAATTATATTATTTTTTTATTAAATATAATAATACGTAGGCTTCAACATTAAAAAAAAATGTATATATTTAAAATAAGCATGTATTACATTATAATATTAAATATTCTATAAAAAAAGTTGTAGGTTAAAAAGCTGACTTTTTTATGAATGTATATTATACATATATATATATATATAATATGTTTTATTTTCGTCAAGCTGTCAGCCAGTGTAAGCGCGTGTCAACTTGGGATGGCAGCTCGCAGACACGCAGCGTGGCGCGATTTAACGCGTGGAGACGACAACAATGGAGAAATCATGGCTGTTGTGAGGGGGCTGCCAGCTTCCAGAACAAGCAGTAAAGGTATTGAGCAAGACAACGACATATATCGTCGTCGTCGTTTTGTATGCCACACTGTGTCGACTTGCATTGTTATACCCTTGCAGTCCCAAAAGTCACGAGAAATAGAAATTTTTGAGGACAGGTCAACAGGTTACGAGAGATAATGAGAGGAGACGTTATAAATAGCATAACTGCAGTGACCTCTGTTGACCTTTATCAATGATAGATCCGGTTTACAAAAAATAATTTTGGTGCTGTTCACCAATAATTTTCAAAATAATACTAAACGTAATTAAACTTCGTTGCACTTTATTCTTTATAGTGACTGATGTTTTAGTATCCACTGCCAACTGTAACATGTAGAAAATAAATAAAAATGTTATAAAAATTGTGAGTTAAATTCATTGGGCGCGGATTTGTGCTTATCCGTCATTATTTTCTTCAAATTTAATGAGGCTGCTATATTGCTATTATATTATAGTACTTCCTCCATTCGTTTTGGATGTGTGTAACGTTAAACGTAAAAGCCTTAATAATAGTCTCTCCAGCTTTCCAAAGTTAGTTTTTAGTAAATTGAAGTAGCGTCTGAAACGATTCTAAACGTTAAGTATAATACTAGAAATGTCTCATGATTGGCTCACGAAGCGAGCCGACTACTTGCGGAAATAAACGATGGCCCCTATTAAAGGCCCTATGACCATTTCACAGTATCAAGTCCACAGTTAGTATTGCCTCAGTATGATACGGTTGCATAAAAAAAATTGTTCCAGCAGCAATAATATCACAGATAATAGCCGATGAAAAGGCACCTGTGACGTCATTTGTACTCATTCTGCGGCGACGGTATAGGGAAATCCCTGCAAAAGATAGGTTCACTCTAGCTGCAACCATGAACATAATTTTAATTCTGGAATGTTGAAATTTTACCAGGGCAGTCTTGATAGTATTTGTCAAACATCCTGAAAGAATTTTGTTTTTGACATTCACACAGACTGACTAATTGAAGTAGCAAGAAGAGAAAAATGTTGCATAGGAAAACAATGTTAAATATTTGGCTTATATTGCTACTGCAATAAGTCAGTCTGTGTGAACGTCAACAACAAAATTCTTTCAGGATATTTGATAAATACTATCAAGCCTACCCTGGTAAAATTTCAACATTCCAGAATTAAAATTATGTCTGTGGTTGCAGCTAGAGTGAACCTATCTTTTGCAGGGATTTCCCTATACCGTCGCTGCAGAATGGGTACAAATGACGTCACAGGTGCCTTTTCATCGGCTATTATCTCTGATATTATTGCTGCTGGAACATTTTTTTTTTATGCAGCCGTATCATACTGAGGCAATACTAACTGTGGACTTAATACTGGGAAATGGTCATAGGGCCTTTAAGGACCGTAACATGCATAGCAATTTTTCTAACAGTTAAAATTAGTTTATGTTAACTGCGGTATTTTTTTAACTTGTTGTATTATTTATTGTTAATTAATTAGTGTATTTTGCAATGCAATTAATACAATGTGAAAAGTTCAAATTCATTTATTCGTTCAATTCTAAATACATAAATAAAGTATTAATTATGCATGGATAAAACACGTCCGAAGCACAAAAAAAAAAAAAAAAAAAAAAAAAAAAATTAAATTTCACTGCAAAAAGGCTTTAATTAACAGAGTAATAATAATTATTAAGAAGAAACTTTTTGCCAAAATTCTTATATATATATTTAATAATTTGGTAACTTATATTTATGCATGGATCAATGTTAACTTAAAATAATTATTTGTAACGACTGATGTACATTTTCATAACCTCTCTGATTTTATCTCGTATTGATATGATTTCAATTTGATATTTTGTACAGACTGGGTCAAGACAACGAGCAATTTTTATTTTTTATATAAATGTTCCGCTCTCTGACTAACACAATAGCTTGAACTAATTGAATACTTAGTATAATAAGTAGCATTATTTTCTTATAGTGATAATTAAAATTACAAGTAAAAGTTGTTATTTAAAGTAATATAGTTAATACTCATGCATTACTCTATTACTTTTTTATAATGAAGCTACAGTAACTTTACAGTTTTTACTTCTAAAAAAATAGTCGTGCACCATAAAACAGAAATGAAAATTATTTTTACTCACATGAAAAGTTTTTTTGTAGATGTTCATATTTTTTTAATTTAAGTTTTTCAGTTAACTGTTTTCTTAAGTTGTTGCTTGCGTAACTTTTAATTGAGTGCCTAAATAAATTAAAAAATATATATATATACCTAAAAAAATCAAAGGCTGACATATTTTTTAATATCCCAATTAAATTTACTTTACTAACTTTAATAAAGCGTAAAATAGCAAACGTTTTATAATAATAAAAAAGAAACATGCCACGGTGACTTTTGAAAAAATCTTGCTGCTAGCAGAAAAATGGTTAAAGTGGTGCTACCATATACTGTGTTCCATTTCATGTTCCATTTCTCTTTACTAGTCTGTACGTTTTGGTTCTTAGATCAAATGTACAAGTATCCATTTGTTGTACAAGCAGCAGAGAATAATTTCAACAAGAGAGAACGTACATAAAATATAAGGCAACAGTTAATCGTTTTGTGAATGACACATTTTACGATTCGCTACATAACCTTTTTGTGTTGCACATGTATATAGTATAAAGTTTTTAGGAAAGTAAAAATATAATTTAAAAAAGTAATTTTTTGTATTAAGGCTTAACGAATTTGTCTACGTAATATTAGCAACTCTTTTATTTTCAAAGCCATCCGTAGGAGTGTTACAAATTAGTTATTTAGAAATAAGTACAACGTATTGATCCCAATTAAAATTCAGCGAGGCATCTCTTAGAACGGAGGGTTGATAACGATCTATCAATTTTAGTAATAAATTATCGTTGCTTTTCAAAATAAATTATCATTCCAAATATTGTCTCATAAATATCGATCTCAATTGTTGCACCTAATTTTTACTGCATCTCTTTTTGTTTGTTATATCAAAGAAGCGCGTCGCAAGATGCGCCTTCATTTATTTGCCTGCCGTCAGAGGCTGCTCACTTTTGTCTCATTACAAAGCCTTTGTCAAAATCTCAACCGAGAAAAATGTTTATTTACTTGCAAGATTTAACAGACAATTTCACTATTAATTCAAAGAACATAATAGTTTATTATACAATTAAATTAATTAACGTGAATTTTAATAATTAGTCCTTGATATTTTTTATCTTTGAATATACAACAGAAATGTCAATACTACATGTTGAAACATTTCAAAACACCAAACTTTTAGTAAATGAATTTTTAAATTGAAACCTACAAATTAATCTATAATTTAAATGTATATATATTATATAATACAGTATTTCGTTATTTCTTTATAATTTAAAAAAATATATACGCATTACTGTGATGTTAAAATGATCATTAATGCTGTATAACGACCGACTTGTTTTAATATTCTTACACTTACTGTCACACGTTTTTTGTGAGAAGCTGGCTGCTGGATTCATTAAGATAGAATTCTACTTTGTGTGTTCACCATTATCATCCTCCAACAGTTTTTTTAAAATTTTCTTCATTAAAAGTAAGGCCCCCGGAGCTACTATTGACATTCTTACTTTATAACTTACTTTTTTTTACGTACATATTTTTTCTTCTTTTTTTACTTTCATTAAGTTTTGACCAAGTAAGAAAAAATAAATTATTAATTTTAAAAAATTACGCAGAATTTCAAACTTTTAAATCAAAATAATTTTGTATTAAATATTTTCTAATGATACTCTTCTTATACAAAGAATAATTTTTGTTGCGGTATGACATATAACTGTCAGTAAGGCAATATTTTTTGATAATATAATTTTAGTTTAACATAAACTGATGATAATATGTTTCCTATTAATACAGGTTCATAACAACATTGTATAAACACCATAAATGTACCGCACAATTATTTATGTGTAATAATAAATAATAAAAGGAGTCTTATTATCTGAGCTGTATACAATATTATGTGGATTATAAGGATTACACTACAAGGCACTTAATTTAACTTTCATGCAGGCGTTTCGTATGTAATATAATAATTATAATTGTATTACATAAGATTTTTTCGGAACGTTCATAAGAAAAATTGTCTCCTTTTTGCATTCAATACTGGATTTCATTTTACCAAAATAAAAATATTTGAAAAAAACAAGCTAAATATATCACATGTATATATATGCAGCAGTGTAGTAATTGATTTTTTGCTGTAAATTTGCGCAGAGAGAAATCTGAAAGTGTGGAGGGATATGTTTGCGTAGCTTCCCCACATGTAGGCAGGCAATGTTACGTCTGTAATCCGGTAAAACAGACACAAGTGCACACTATATACCTGACTCGCACTCCCTGGGGCTTACAAGACAACTGTAAATTATCTGTGTAACATGGAACATAGATTACCTATATTATAATAATACTGAAGAATAATTATTGTAATTAAAATTATATTATATATAAGTATTAAAATACGTTTTTGCGTCATAAAATTATAACAATATTGTATTTAAAAAATGAAAAGTAAAATTAGAAAGTTTTATGATCATGTTATAAATTTTTTCGTTTAATTTTGCAATGCAATTTTTTTATACACTGCCACATCAATATATCTCTTTTAATTGTTATAGATTTATTTATGAAATTTACAATATTATACGAGTATATATACTGTTATGAAACGTGAATGTATACAAATACCTGATGTGGTAAAAATTTAAAATCAATTTAAATTATAAATCCGGTATAACATGATTAAATTTTGCTTAAAAATTTCCTTTACCTAATTCGTCCTGTTTGGACATGCAAACGATTTTTTTCTAGCAATTGGTGGAGAACATTCTCTAAATGGCTCTTCTAGGCAGGGGAAAAATTGCTAGGAAATTTGTAAACAAAATAGGGCACATAAAATACATAACATAATATTATGTGTTATTAGCTATAATAAAGAAATTAAATTTTCAGTATCAATTTTCAATATTAATTAATATAAAATACATATAATATAATGTAGTTCTTTCTTTTTATTGTCAGTGCTTATGTTTGATTGTATTATGTAACTTGCATAAATGTTTTTATATTTTATGTTTTGTAACTATCCAATTTTGACGTGAACATAATATGTTTGTCATGTATAACCAAAAAAGAAGTAAGTAAATAATAAATAATAAATAAATAAAATATTACTAGAATTTCAGTTTCTAAGTTGTTGTTTTTCTATTTTTAACAAATAACCATTTATCATATTTATGAATTTAATGTATACGTCATGTTTATTATGTAATGTAAAAAACACTAAATGTCCATGTATGCATGATATCTCATTTAGTTTATTATGCCTGAAGCTTTATAATTAACAATATTAATAGTTGCTATTAGACGGGGTGAAAAGATAACATAATTTTATCATCTGTTCCAGCAGTAAATTTAAAAGAAAAGAATTTGTAAGTCTTGTTTCATTTGTAAATAACTATATAGCAAGTTAATGTATTTTATACCCTTAATTGTTGTAACAAAATACTTAACAAAATGAGTGAAATCTGAAATTTATAATGTAATGCAAGTTTACTCGGAATATCGGAATATTATTGTTGCTGCATGTTATTTGAATTGATAATATTTCCTGTATTGAGACTTGACGATCAAGAAACTCAACTGGCAGTGTGATATGACAATATGGTAAATCATTCTATTATAGTATTTTGGTACAAGGTCTATTGGATCATTCTATACAAGATATAACTTATAGAGCCTGCTCTTTTTGTTGCAAAACTCTCTCTCTCTCTCATTTTTCTCTGCTGCACACACATACATATACAGTCGTGGAAAATATATAAATCACTTATCCATTTTGCTTTATTACTAAAAAACTCCATTTACAAACTATTATTGTACATTTAATAATAATAATATAATATACTACCAAGTAATTTCAAATGTTTGATATTATATTTCAGCTTTATACAAATGTCAATTTCAACAAATAGTAAATATGTTGCATATATTCATACATTTGAGCCTTAAGGCATTGTGCAACAGTAGCATTGTTACGTAACAATGGTTATGGTAGGGGTAGGAGGGGGGTAGCAACAACAACAACAACAGCTCAGTTGGCAGGCAGTGCAAGCGGGCAAACACAGATGACATGGAATACTCCCTTCTTGTGTATACCCCAACGTGCATGCAAGGGCTTATTTCAAACCAATGGTTTATGAATTCACAATTACTATGTAATATAGATAGCAAAATATACGCACACAATACAGATGAGTATATTTTGTTGATATGAAATGTATTACCATGCACTTTATTTACATTTTTTTTTTGTTTTTTTTTTGTTTCCATTCAAAGGAAAAATGAGTTTTCTTTTTCAATACAGTAGTTTTACAATGTAAATTAGTTGCTTTAGAATTATTTCATATTATTTCAACTTCAAAATGTTTAAAGATGAACGAATAAGCTTTGTTTTTTTCTGTACAATTTCTTCAACAATATTAAATTTCATGAAGCTTTTATGTTGATCCAAGTGTAGGATGACTCAGAAAAACAACAAAATTTACCAGCTGGAACCATTCTTGAAACTAAATGAGGTCTATGATAATGAATAGTTTTCTTTTTGATCCACCCCCGTGCCAAGTACCAAGTGCAACATATCAAATTATTACAATTTTCGATAATATTGATTAAATATGCTTTTTTTATTTTTTTATTTATTTTTATTATTTTTTTTTTATTTTACAATGTTACCTTACTACAGCATATTCTGCTTTTGGTGTAAGCATTCAAACATAACAACAGTATTAACAACAATAGAAAAGATTGATAAGAAAGGAGGCGACTGTGACCTTGTGTTAGGAACTGCCCCGGCATTCGCCTGGGTGTGTCGATAGGAAACCACAGAAAACCATCATCAAGGCAGACGGCACCAAAGGGAATGACCTTCAGCACCTCCCGAATACAGGCAGTATTGTGGAAGAACATGCATGCCATCTCTCGGGAACTTATCAGAACTCGCTGCCATACCTCAGCTCAAAGTGAAGAAAAGCCACCTGAGCCAAGGCAGGAAGGCCAAGGCCTACTATCAGAACCAAAAAGGTGTGCCCCTGAATAGCATACAATCTCCATAACGAGAGGGGCACAACTTTTTGGTTCCGATAGTAGGTCTCCCGAGCGATAAGCAAAGATCAAACCACTACGCTACGCTGTTCGGTGCTTTGCTTGAAACAGCTAGGTTAGCGTACACCTCAACACAAATCTTCCGTTACCTGATTTATTAAATCCAGTACGGTAAGGATTAGTGATTAACTCTACCTCCGTGACAGTTGGCCACAGAAAGGTAACGAAACCTTTGTCTCAAGCTGTACATTAATTTTAGATTATAGGTTATAAAGCTCGAGTGCTAAGATATCCACTAATTCGTACTGCGTGTTTGTGATCGATTAAGTCAACAATAAAATTATATCAAGTTTCACTGCCTCACAAACTGCCGCCGGTTCAAGAGGTAAAAGAGAAAGCTTTTCATTAACATGTTTGCCTTTTTTTTTTTTTTTTTTCATCGCTCTTTTGTTTGCGGGATTCAAAGGCAAATTTACTCTCTTCCCCCCTTTTTTTATAGAAATCATTAATTTAAAGTCTAATGTTTGTCAAAAACAAAGAAAAGTATAAATAAACAAAAATCTTTACAATTAAGTTGTTATGGAAATATGTTATAATTTTAAATTATCTAATGTAATTTAAGTAGCGCGTTGAATTTTTTGATTTAAATTATAACACACATAATAAATTTAAGATTTAAAAAGTTTTTCTCTCTCTTCCTTGTTTCATAACAAAAAAAATCAATTCAAAATTAAGGTGAGAAATACTTTTGTTTTTTGTTTGTTGAAATATGGTCTTCAATCAAACATATTTCCAAAAAAATAATAAAACTCAGTTTAAAACTGTTCTATTTCACTGCATAATTATTGCATTCAGCATTAATTCTTAGAAGCAAGTTAATTGTTTCATGGCTGTTTTGATTTAAATCACTTTAAATGACTTGTGAACTGTAATGTTCAGTTGCGACAATATTGTTGAACCATTGTTAAGTTGTATGGATGACAAAGCTTGTAACTGGTGGTATAAAAAAGGTTGGAAAAGCTACAGAAGTTGTGGATGCTTATTTACATATTTGCGACTGCTCTTTTGTTACAAGAACGTTGTGTATTTTCAGCACCAGCAGGACTACAATTTAGATATTTTTATGTAGCGCATGCATCTTTTACTTGAGAAGTATAATATAATTTGTATTAAAAAATGTATTAACATTTAAAGCATCGATCGTAAACCCCACAAATTTTTTCTTGAAAATACATATTATTTAAGCTACATGAATATACCTGTCAGTATGTGCATCAAAACTTGAACCGAGGAAAATTTTAAAATTATTTGTTTTTTGGTAAATTTTAAATATTAAAATACATCATTGTTTTATTCGTTCTTTAAATTGTGTTTATTTTATCATCAACAAAGCCAATAAATTTAATTATTTTAAATAATATTTTATTGTTGTTTATGTTTTATTATAGGAAGGATGAATATAACCATAATTTATTGGCCTATAGTTTAAACGTGGCGAACGGACAAGTTCGGTAGTTCCCCCAAAGTAAATGTCATTTGCACCGTGCCGTAAATCTAACAGCTGGGAGGGGCCTCATCATGTCCACGTTTTGTCATGCTGAAGCTACACTGCCGTAAAATCCATGCCACTGATGCGCGGCCATCAAATGAACAATTTGCTTCTAAATTTACTACAATGTACGTACAGTAGCATTTTTCTACCCTAGCAACAATCAAACTCACCTTTAACTACAAGCCAAAGTACATGTAAACTAAAGTGCAGTATAATTGGGTTTGTTAAAAAACGTTTTGTTTGCATTAATTCGTAAACTATTTGCATGAATTAATTGCACTTGAGAAGACCATGCATCGTTGTCACTCGTTCTAAAAAGCTGTGATGAAAATTTTGTTATGAACGGACAATTTTCTTTCCCAAATTTAAAAAATATAATTTTTCTATGTCTTTGGAATTATAAGGGTAACATTTGCACAAATATTTAAAAGTTAAAACCCATTTTTATTTCACAGTATTCAATTAAAAAAATACATTATAATAATTTATTTTGATTTTTTTTTTTATTATATTCAAGATACGATAAGAGTAACATCAAAACAAGTAAGAACATTTAGTAAGAGATACTTACTTATGTTCATGCACAAGATTATTATTATTATTTAAATTGAAGATACGACGTATTATTTGCAGCCAACCAAATTAGTTGCAGCTTCTTTCTTCTTAAGGTAGAGATAACGTCGATCCGCCATTCGACGTAGTCCCCTTTGATTAACTTGTAAACCTTAGCAAATTCACAAAAATTCTGAATTTTTTTTGAGAGGCATAATAATATATTAGTGCCTAAAAATCATAAAAAAAGTTTCAAAACAATTTAACGAGACGATTTTTTTAATTAAGTTTTTAATTTGTCTCTCCATGGGAAAGCCCTAATATATGCTTAGAATTAAAAAAAAAAAATTGATTAAAAAAAAATCGTCTCGTTAAATTGTTTTGAAATTTTTTCTATGACTTTTAGGTACTAATACCTGCCTCTCAAAATTTTTTCAGAATTTTTGTGAATTTGCTTAGGTTTATACAGTATGTTAATCAAATGAAACTACATCAAACAACTGATCGGCGTTATCTCTACCTTAATGGTATTGCACATTCTTAAACAATCAAAATTTAATTTAAGTAATAACAATTCGCTCTTGTTTTGTCATGAAACAAAGAAAAGCTTTCAATGACAATGACACCGATTGTTTTTTTGATCAATATTTTTAGTGTATTCAATTTACACTTTTTATTCTAATTTAATTTATTATTTTTTAAATACAAAATATATTACTGTAAAGTAATATATTGTTACTTTTAAATTCAATGTTCAATTCTCGATCCTTTTTTATTTTTACATATCTCGATACTGCATGTATCTTTTTGTATCGTTTATGTAAAAATTATTTAAATTTCAATTAATTAACAAAAAACACGCTGCATTTTGGAGACTATTTTATAATCGTTGGGCTGATCATGAAACCTTGGCTGCAAAACATTTTATAAACATGCATATTTTGGTTATGCTTGAGTTCTAGTTTGGATCAGGGAAGCTACAGACCTAGGAAGAGAAGTGATACGGATAAGACCCATGTATAAGGCTCGACCAATCAGAGTGCGTAATTTTTGTCACGTGACAGCAATTACCCCCGTTGATTGGATAAAAAGTGGAACAGTAAACGCGCGAAATTTGAAAATAGGCGATCGTGACTGCACCATGGTAAATAGAGCCACCATGGTTTGAATAACATAATTTTATTATGGTGAAAATACATTAGTGAGTAACTTTCACGAAACTCTCAAAGTAACTGTCAAAATCTAAATGCACTTAACAATATCTTTGATGTCAATAAAATAAGGTAAATTAATCAAGAAAACATTGACCTTTGTATAATTTAAAGTTATAGAACTTAGTTATGGACTTATAAGGTTATGAATACTAATTTAAATTCCCTTTCAATCCAAGTCAATATCTTTAAAGAGATAAATTATACATGCAAACGAGCTAAAATAAAAAAAAAATAATTTTCAGTTATCAGAATTATTATTAATTAATTTGTTTTCACGCTAGGTTTTAAGATATTTGCAATACTTGATTTGTACAAGTTATAATTCTGTGGCATATATAAAAATATATAAACTTATTTAAAAAATGTAACTAATTAAGCCTTTTTATTTTGATTAGTGTTCATAATTTACTTGTCTTATAATGGACAACATACATGAAAAATTTTTATTGCAGAAATGAATAGAGGGTACCAAATTAATACAAATTATGCTACTCTGAATTTTTTTAGATTTTTTTGAAACCCAGAACTATTTTTAAAGAATTATTGAAAGTGCGGCCACGCCCCCTGAAGGCGTCAATAGGCGTCCAGTGGACGATCCTTTTTATTAAGAATTCAGAGGTGCCAACTGAAATCACAGGACTTTCAATAATTATTTAAAAATAGTTCCGGGTCTCAAAAAAATCTGAAAAAATTCAGAGTAGTATAATTTGGTACCCTCTATTCATTTCTGCAATAAACTTTTTTCATGTATGTTGTCCATTGATTCCTTTCGAATTTCTTTTATCTTATGAGATCCTGTATTAAAGACTAAGATCATGACATCAAAATAAGTATTTTTGAAACCTAAAGTACAACTACGAGCGCTAGGTTCAGCGTTAAAAACTGATACTGACATCCAACGATTTTGCAGGTCAAATTTACCCTAATTAGGTCTTAATTAATTAATTAGTTGTTAGCGAATTTTGCAACTGGTAATCCATCATTCTGTGGTAATTTATGCATATAAATAAATATACAATATTTATAATACTAACATAAAATATCAATAAATTCATTAAATTTACATTCATTCCATTCAAAAAGCGATTAATCTAAAAAACATTTTAAACTCTTTTATGTAATATGTATAAAAAATACATTTTAAAGTAACTTCCCTTTTTTTATGCTCAAAAGCAGTAACTAAAGAAAAATAAAGAAAGGATAAAAAAAAAAAATGCATAAAATTAAGGGCTTGAAAGTCAGCGTATCCTGAAATTTATATTTAAGGATATCCTCTCTCTTCTCCTTTTATAAAACTTATATATATATATATTTTTTTCGCTTGCTCATTAGTAGAAGCATTGCGATGAGTTTTTGTGTGCGCGCTCGGTGTTGCCTCTGCTTTTTGTTTGTGTGCTTGCGAATGCTAATAGTAGCTGTTGTCTCTCTCTCTCTCTCTCTCTCTCTCTCTCTCTCTCTCTCTCTCTCTCTCTCTCTCTCTCTCTCTCTCTCTCCTGGATCTATGCTGATGTTTCGGTTAAAAGTTAAGAGATAACGACTCGTCTATATTTGCTGTAAGGCTTGCCGAAACCTCTCCTTTAATTCAACTAATTACATCACACCAAGTCTAGTTTTATCATTTGAAAATGTAAGACATGTATAATTCTATACGTACAGTTACAGAATAGTAATAATGGAACAGAACAATACTGGCTGGTACTCCACATATACATGCGACAAACGTTAAAGTAATGAAATTAAAACCTTTTAAAATTTAAAACACATTCTCTGTTATAATATTAAAGTATATTAATTATAATTGAGTATAATGTGTATAATAATTTGTTAACTTCATAATTATATTATTAAGTTTATATAATATTTATTAACATACATGTTAATTAAAAAACAACAACAATAAAGTTTGCATATATAAAGTTTTGTAATGGTGTTATTAGACACAGTTGAATTTTATTTGCAGGTGTTTGAAATTAATTCAAAATGTCGTTCGTTATTGGTTTGTCGTGAAGCATGGGATTGTGGATTGTAAACCAAAGATAATTAATATTCCCATTGCAAATATCTGTATCGTGTGTGGCGCAGTGCATTTGACCGGGTCTCGTCAGATCACCGAAGTCAAGCAACGCCGAGCGTGGCTAGTAGTTGGATGGGTGACCATTTTCAACAAAAAACACGTTTCCCACCTAGGGGTAAATTGTTGCGCTTTTCCACTAAGTGGTTCCCCTGGCTTTGGACCATTGCACTTCCGGTTCATTGACAAAAGCTGTAGCGTCAATCCTGGCTGAGGTTTCCACGTTTTCCTCAGTCGCAGGCAAATGCCGGGATGGATTGCAATGCCGTGGCCGCCCCCGTTCCGGAAGTGCCTGCGAAACGCTTAAGGAAGGTTCGGGGTTTCAAACTTATAGTGAGTAATTAGTAAGTAGAAGTACCTAGTTAGGGTTTAATTAAAAAAATATATCTGTATCTTAAAATTAGCATTGCTTTACTTAATTTTAGTACAAAACATAATTTTCTACCATGCATATTCTACTCTGTAATCTCTTACACTTTTTTATAGTTATAATTAACTTTGTAATTCATAATATAGTCTGGTTCAATTTTTTGTTAATAACGCACAGGCACTTGATACTTGATCACTTTAACTCGGAGCAGGTTGTTCCAAATAGTCGAGAAAATCCCGTACACGATGAAATTAACAAGAGCTCATTTTGCTAAGAGTGGACTTGTGCTGTTACATCACATTTGTCAAGCGAGATAAAATTCAAACGCGACACTCAAGTTATAAAATAAAAATTATAAAATAGGACATTGTATAAAAAATAAAATAAAAAAATTAACCTAATACATAAGCTTCAAAAAGATAATACTTTTATATTTTATTTTATTTTCTTGTTTTTCACAATACTTGTAAATAGTACAAAAATATTTACCATCCTGAGCAAAATTTTATCCAAGTGTATGTACTATACCTCTATCTCTTTATTACTGTCCTATATATTATATTATTAAATAAAAACATTAAAACAAATTTTTCATATAAAGATTGTAGAATTATTTAACAGTTAAAAATCATGCTAGAGTATTTTCTAGGTTTAAAAGTTGAAAAGCCTATTAAAACCATTAAGAAGGAGGTATAGCCTTAGATATACCTAAACTTATCCATTATTGTTCTGTCAAAAGGAGTTATTGTGAGAAGATAATTACTTTATTAATTAACGTAATACAACAAGTGAAGCCCTTTTGTGTGACAAGCATGAAGTATAATATAACAACAATCTAGATCAAACAAAAACATTTTCAAAAGCGGAAACAAAGCATAAACAAAACATTATTATTATTTACTGTCATTTAATACAAGTTCAAGTAATTATATGGCGACCACCATGTAGTCGTTCTGATAGGTTAATTATTTCTCTTGAGTATGAAACTTTTTTTTTTCCTCCAATCACAATTGTGATAATTACAGCCTCATAGAAATGTAATGAGTTAAAATTAGTTTAGTATTACATTGTTCGCTGTTTTTTTTTAAATATTATTTTCATATGTTTCGTTATATTCTTTTTATTTTATTGAAAGTTTTCATGGGGTAAAAAAAGTTAATCTCATCCACCTGCAGGCTAGCGTAAAATACGATTAATTAATTCGTTAGTGATTCTCTCTCACAGTGCAACAACAAGAAACACAAATTAGTCAAAATATCAAATAAAAAATATGTTTTTCCCTCTAACTAAAAATCGCTACAAATGTTATTTATTATTTTTTAATTTTCACCTGGTGATCACACACGTGTAATGCTTTTAACTACAGTTATCAGCTAGCATAATTGTGTACCCATAACTTACCTGGCAGTAAACGAATTCCTTTACGGAAGTAAAAAAATTGTTACCAGATTAATACAAACAAAAAGTACTCTCAATGGACTTGTGTCTTTTTATAAATTATTTTAGTAAGGTATAATCACGTAAAAGATGGCGGCTGATTTCCATGACGAATTCCAGCTGCCATGTGCTGAGTCCCAGGCTCCTTTGCGATGGAGCACTATTGATAAAATTATACATTTCAGGATCATCTCGCAGTCAATAAAATGCCTCTTGTCTGCATAAAGTTTGTTTGTATCCCCCATCAATCCGATCAAAACTTTGCGAGCCAATCGAAAAGCCGTAAAGAGGAGGGACATTTGCACCGAACAAAAATATCTTATTCGCAGTGCATATTTCTGATTTTCCCTTCTTACAAGATTGTATTTAAAGTTTAACAGTGACCTGCTTTCATCACTGCACTATCCAACTATTATATGTATAAAAAATATACTGTGGAATGTTATGCTGTACAATTATTTTGTATGTTGAATAATTCTGGATCGTCATTATTTTTTATTTCTTTTCTCCAATTTTGTACATTTTATGTTTTTATTTTTTTATTTTGTGTATATATTGCCAGTAAAAGTAAAATCTGTTTACAACTGAACACTTGGGTCAGCTTGAGAGGTCGTAAAAGTAATAATAGAATGGTAACGAACGCGCTAGAGAGGCAGCCGCCAGCCATCATGCAGCCCCCGTATGTAATACAGAATCACCGCAGCATCAGCTAGCAGGGGTCATCAAGTTTCATGAGCAGCGAGAACTAGCAAGCAAAATTTAACAAGCAGCAGTGGTGAACGCAGCCTGCAGAAATAAAATTGATAGGCAAAAGCCGGCCACGAGCTCTCGAGTGTTCTCCATAATAACTCTCTCTCAGCTTAGCCCTAACTGTGATGCTCCTCATACTGCAATTTGTACGTCGGATAAGAATGAGATATCAATGTAATTAAATATACTTTATGTGTCATAATATTTTTTAATATGCAGAGGACAAAATGTTATAATTCAGAATAAACACTGAAAAATTGTATGTCCTAAATTAAAAATAATTTCAATTATTCTGTCCAGCATTTTACATTGATTTTATTCAAAGGAATTTAATTACTTATTTGCATTCTTTCAAAATTTTATTAACTATAATATGCTCGTTTATTTTTCAAAACACCAGTAGATAGTTTTAACAATACGTATAGTGATCATTGTTATTAAATAAAAAACAATTAAGTACACTCAAATGTATGTATAATAACAACACAGTGGTATTATTGTAAAATATACAAAATCACCCCATTATATATTTGGTTTGATAATATGCTAGAGAAATTCTTAAGGTGGATTTTCATGGGCAATTTACAGCCTGCGACGCGAATAATGCGTACTTGCTATAACAACCATTGGCGGCCATATTGGGCAATTAAAAGAAAAAGAGCATCGTAATTAATGCGATTACCGTCGATTACCTACGAATTCGCCGCCGCATAGGATTTCACAGCTTTTACGTCAAAATCGCGTCGCATCGCCGTTGTCGCCATCTGAATCCGCCTTTAGTCTCCATTAATTTAATAGAATTTACAAAACGTATTCAAGTAATGCAAAGATACATAGAAATACAATCCGGGATAGCTATAAACCTTTCTTATTTATCTGAAAGAAAACTTAAAGATCTCAAATCCCTTTGCGATGCAACCTTCATTCTAATGAGCTTGTCACCAAATTAGCCTGCATATAATGGAGCTTTTATAAAGAGAGAAGGGTACATCTGTCTTGTTCTGATTTTTTAATCAAGATAAATCTAATTAACTTAAGTTCTAACTTGGCTGATGAACTTTAACGTTAAACACAATTTGATTCATACAAATGAAAGCTCTTTATTTTCTCTTTTGTTCTATACAATAAATTATGCACACAAGATTTATTATAAAATATTATATAGTAAGAAGCATAATTTATATTTTAATTTCTAAATAATGTGTTTTTAAAGTTTAAAATATGTATCTAATTTGATTTATAATTCATTTTTAAGTATAATTTAAGTGCATTATTTAGCCACGTGTGTAACGTTAACGAGTTGCACGCATCACTACGTTGATCTATACCCTGCCTCCAGGCTGTCGGAGAACACGTAATGAATGACTCGATCTCCCTCCGTCAAAACTGTATGAAACAAAAAAAAAAAAATTTAAATTTAATTGTTTTGTTTTTCAACTTTATTATATTCATTGTTTTATATATTATGTTGTTTTTGTTTTAATCACTATTATATAGAACTCATTAATGTGGAACTAAAAATAAATTTAATTACGTAAATATAATTTTTAATGTTATACAGTATGTTAAAATTATTTACGGATAATTTATAATGTTTATTATTATTATTATTTTTGTTGTCCGTCTGCTAGCTTCGAACCGAGATGACATAACCACAAGCCCTGTAATTTGGAGTCGTCATGACTAGTTTGGTCGTATGTTATGTCCTCTTTGAATGAGTCGTAATTATACAGCATGCTATAATCAACAAAATTACACTGTTTTTCTGTTGTGCATGGCTTATTTTATATCAAGTAACAAAATATATTTTACGTTTTTTTAATATATGTATGTGTATAATAAACCTAGTACAGTTAGTTTCTTAATGGATTATCGACCTCAATTTTTTTTTTATTGCAGAAATGGATAAAGGGTGCAAAGTTATGTAACCCTGATTTTTTACAGCCCTGAAAGTATTTTTTTAAAAAAAAATATTAAAAGTCCTTTTTGTGACGTCACGCGGCAGCAAGTCCTATCCTTTTATTAAGGAGAGGCGCCTCGTAAAGTCATCAAAAATACTTTCAATAATTTTTTAAAAATACTTCTATATAGGGCTGTAAAAAATCTGAAAATCAGGACAGCATAACTTTGCACCCTTTATCCATTTCTGCAATAAAAAAAACTGAGGTCGATACTCCATTCTGAAACTTGCAATAATAAAAAATCTTTAAGGGTAAGGTAACGCCACCAATGTTAAAAAAAATCCCTCTCACAAAAATTCTGAAAAAAATTTAAAATGTTCTCCTCTATAGTCTATACCCCCTATCAGTACCTAAAATATCAGGTATACAAATACGATCTAATTTTTGAGTTATAAATTTTTAAAGTTGACTACTTTAACATGGAGAAATGAAACTCCCATGTTAAATTGGTCAACTTTAAAAATTCATAACTCAAAAACTAGATCGTATTTGTATACCTGATATTTTAGCTACTGATAGGGGGTGTAGAGGAGAACATTTTAAATTTTTTTCAGAATTTTTGTGAGAGGGATTTTTTTTAACATTGGTGGCGTTACCTTACCCTTAATTTTGTTTTTGGTTGTGCATTTCTGTCAATTCCAATCTTTGACTAACATGACTAAACAAACCTGAAGGCGCTGCAGCAGTAAGGGTATTACCTGCCGAATGCACTCATCACTGTTTAGACTAAAATCCGGGCAATCACTCACAAAACCACCAACAAATTAGATGCAGGATATTCTTAGGGTGGGGGGGGGATCTATAAAAGGTGCCAACTTCTTGTTTTGGGATTTACATGCTATAAAATCACATGCACCTTTTTATAAATACGCTATAAATATATACATTTAAATTTTTTATATAACATTATATCAAAATCAAAGTGCAGAACATCCAAAGTAAAATTCATATAAATTTGTACGTTATAAATTAAAAAAAAAAAAAAAAAAAAAAAAAAATTGTCACTTACATTATTATAGAAACGTTTTCAATTTATTTTTTTAACACAAAATTTTTACTCTTGAAAAATATATTAATGTAAAAATTGAATTTTGAAGCAAGGAAGTGTGAGAGTTGAAATTTAATAAAAGGCCGGCTGTCTGTCTGCCGATGGAATGGGTTTGCAGGTCTATTCAATTACTTGACAACAGAACACAAGGTTAGCGCAGGAATTCGAGGCTGCTGCTGTTGCTGCTGCATGTATGGCCGGCGCCTATACTCTGTCAGTCTCCTCCTTCCTATACATGGAACGTTCTTGTATGTGGCGGTAGATTGTGTGATTCGCACAATTTCTAAAACGTTTCAGAAATATACCAAAAAAATTTAATGAAAATTTAGTCACATGAATTTTTTTTTATCAATGTCTGTATTTTGAAAATAAAATTTCCATAATAATAATTATTAAATAATAAATAATAATATAATAATGATAATAATTATTAGATCACCACATATAACATTAATTTCATATTTTGTTGGCTTTAAATATATTATAATATGGATATTCATGTATGCACTCTATAATTACGCTTTAATTAAAAAAATATACTGTTTTGTTATGCAAATATATATTGAGATGAAAAAGTTAAATGAAAACCACACGTCCAATTTGATTCCATTCAGAAATACCGTATCAAATGCAAATCAAGTACATTCAAATATTTTCTGCTCGATCGATGTTTTAAAATAATTCTAGTTTTTATCAGTACGAGAATTTAAATGAAAAACAACTGGACATTTATCTATCTGTAGTTATTTTAACCATGCATAACTTCGGTGTCTTCGTTTTTAGCTACTTTTTCTACAATACAATACACAAGCTTGTAAAATTTTAGATACTTAATCTGAGAAAATTTTTTGTATTTAAATTGACCCTATTTAATTCAGTACAAAATTTGTACTGAAAAGTACGAAAAGCACTGAAAATAAGGTTTAATTCAGCCATTTATATATGTACTGAATCCTAAAAAAGTCCTTACTACGCGTACAAGGTGAAAATAAAAGTACTGAAAACCCATTCAGTATCTCTAATATTTAAGTGTGAGCATATTAATTTTTGGACTCTCTAAATTTTGTCAAAAGAATATTCACTGGTAAGATTTTTACATACATACTCACACATAACGCATGCGAAGGCTAAATTCGGTGGAAGTTTAGCTTGGCTAGCATGACCGCGCGGCTGGCTTATCTGGAGTGGACAAAAGGTTCACAACTCGAGAGGTTTGCAGACACGTTGGTGCCAGGGATTTAACCCACCCAAGTATGGACATGCACAAATTTTCAAAATCTCTAATGACTCCTTGCTTTAAACAGGCTTATAAGAAAAACGTTCAACTTACGATATTAATGCACAATCTCTCTATTTTAAATTTATATATATATTATATTATATATACTGAGAAATATTAGAAATAAGACAAAGAAATTACTAGCGGGGGAAAAAAAAGAGTGCGGTTGCTAAGATCCCTGTAATGGGTGCGATTCACGAAGCAGTTAACCAGGTTTCTAACCACGTTTACCTTAACCACGTTTAACTATACCTGTTTTACGTGTTAAACAACCCTAGTTAAACGTGGTTAAGCTAAAAGTGGTTAGAAACCTGGCTAACTGCTTTGTGAATCGCGCCCAAATGATGTGATTTTAACAAAATAATGTACTGTATACATAATAATAATGACTTTACATAATATAGCGTCTATTTTAACCTTATAAAAATATTGATGGTTTATTTTTTAAACATTATGCTGATAAATGTATAGGATTCATAATTAAAATACAATTCATTGCCAATGGAAATAATGTAAATTAATGTTCTATTTTAGTTTGAAAAATGACAAGATAAACGTATATTTAATAAAAAAAAATGGATAAAATGTAGAAGTTTCAATGTACAGTTGAATTAACATTTGCATGCAGTAACTTGTTCGTATCTTTGGGTTGATAATGTAATGGCATATGTTTCTGCTGAAATCAAGCAGGTAATATTTGTGATTTCAGGAATAGAAATTGGTTGGATTTTAATGAAATATATTTGCCTCTTCTGATTAACAGTTCCGCTTATCATCCGAGCGATTAAACTACGTGTATCTCCATGCGCCCGCCGCCATCTTGCCGACTCCACTGCTGAATTAATCGGTACTTATTTAACTTCAGCCATTTAAATACCAACATCCTAATTATGCGCTATTGTAACAAAATTGTTCGAAATGAAAAATAAGTCTTGAATTTTAGTTTAAATTACATCAAAAGCCCCACTCCCCCTTTTTTTCTTATTTATTTATTTCCCTTCATATTACAAATTCCCTTATTTTTACATTCAATAAAAGTAAAAGTGATTTTCTTCCATACAGTTTTCTCATTATTTTAGACAACAATAACTATCAACGTATCAATATGTTGGTTTCAAAGTGCATTATAGTCAACTGTTCTGCCATGTTGTTTTTCCATAATATATAATAATGGCAGCATAGCATTTTTTTCCCATGGCTTTGTATTCTTGCCCTGACACGTTTATATCTTTGTGCTCCAAAGTTTTAAATGCTACTTCTGTTATTTTTGTGTTGCCACGTAGCTTTATGTGACATGTCAAAGTTTTGCTTATTTTCCAACTTTTTCTTGCAGCATTGTTGTTGTTTTTCGTCTGTTTTTGTATTTTTTGTCTTGTAACTAAAAAAAAAAAAAAAAAAAAAGAAATAAATAAATAAATAAATAAAAATAAGAAAGAAAAAGGTGTTGGCACTATGACTTGAGCAGCAGAAAAAAAAGAAATTTGCGGTTAGTTCTTTTTAGGAAGCTCAAGCTTTTGGTCGAGAAATGTCATCTACTCGCTATTCTTTGCCTTACAAAAGCACATTGATGAAAAATGTCAGATTGCTTTGGCGGATACGTGCACATAAACTTTCTTTTCAACTTTTGATAGCGCAATCCTGACCACGCCAAAGTTTTATACCAGAGAATTGCAAGTAAGGAGGCGGAGAGAGATATTTCAACTTTTCTTACGACGTTTCTTCTTCATTACGTACGGCCTGCTCACATGACAAGATGACTTCGATGTATTGTGTGCTTTGTTTTTCGTGCAGCAACTGTGACGCAAATATTGAACAAATATCATGTAAATATAACTTAACGTTACCCTCGCTTACACCTCTAAAATGGATTTTATTAACGTTGATAGTCATGTTGACATTATATAGATTATGAACATAACGGGGGGAGTACATTATATAATTTTATTTTGCATCAGTTCGTATTTCTGATGTATTATATTACATATAAATATTTATTTCATATTTAAATAGTAATGTATAATTCAGTGTAATGATTTTCAAACAGATTCAAAGCAAGTTTAGGTAAAAAATTTCAATCAATATTATTATGTTTCAATAATATATTTATAAAGCAGCAATGACGAAAATATTATTCTAGTTTTATATTATACTGTTATAGAATTTAATTTATTGCGAGAATTTTACCTTCACTCTCCCATTTGGTGTTTCCAAGATCATATTTCAATTGAGGGACCAGCAAAATAACAAGGACACGTAAGGTCAAGAGTTCAAACCCTGTCAGTAATGATGAACGTGGTTCACAAAGCTAGAACCAGCTCTTTCACTATCCAGTTGTATCACTGAGTTAACCGTGGTTAGTGAGGAACCTGGTTATTTTTCTTCGTAAATTAATATTTCAAAATGTAATTAGTAGTAAGATAGTATCAATGCGCATTTGAGATATATTTTACAAACTGAGGTTTTCATGATTTCTATAGTTTAACTGGTTTGTGTAATTTGTAATTTTTACGTACTGGCTGTAGGTTCTTCGCCTTGGAAAATATAATTGCATCAATAGATGGCATCACAGTAGCGATATTTAATTAATTATTTATTTACTTATTTTATTTAATTATTATTTTACTGACGTGCTTATATTGTAATGTACAATCGAAAAGCAATAAAGATGAATATGAATATTCTGAGATGACAACTTTAATTGATTGATTGGTTGGTTGGTATTTTGGAACAATTGACACATTTTGGTCATATATAACATATATACAACTTTAAAAATTCCGCACAAAAGACTGCGCTTTAACAATGACAAAATCAAAATTAATAGTAACTAAAATCAGTTATGTTTAAATTGCATTTTTTTAAATTTAACCATTGAATTAAATGTTTTGAAACAAGAAGTACAAAATAAAAATATAAAAAGTTCTTGCAACGTAAAAGCTGCATGTGTAAAGTTTTCCAATTTAATTTTTATTATATACAAAATCTATTACACTAACAGTTTCATTGTTTACAAAATAAATATTTAATAAGAATTAACGTGTATGCTTTATAGCTACCATAGCTTTTAAAATATAGTTAAGTATTTACAGAAAATTTATTTATATAACAACATAACATATAAATTATTAACATATTCTTATCTCGTTATATTAAATTGGTATTAAATAAATAAGAAGGGTATAGAATAAAATTTTTTGCTGATGTAACCTGTTATTTTTTTTCACGTTTTTACTCTAAAATAATACATAATTAATTTGGTTTCTCTTCAGGTGTACTCAGGTACCTGCTTGGGAGGCTCAACGAGAGCACCGAGCTTCACGCACTCACCTGTATTGATTGTGGAGGTAGCACGTCTCTCCATGCAGTAAAACCTATACCGTTTTATTGATACTAACATGTAAATATCAATCAATATTATAATTTATTGCTATTTTACATGGTTCACGTGATGATTGGTGTTTAATTTAATTGTATTTTAATTTAATTTTAATTTCGACAATGTTAATATTAATTAACAGACTTAATATACTATTTTATTAACTTTAATTATTTTATGCATTTTTTTTTGTTTTGTTTCTGTTTTTATAAATTAATTGGATATAATATACCACATACTCTGTGTTATGGTGCTGCTTGTGCCGTGTATTATATCCTTTTCACCTCAATTGTTTGTCATTTATGTTTTTTTGTATATGTACTTGGGTGAATAAAAAATGAAAATAAATAATTATTATTATTTGTAAACGGATTGGGTTAATAATATTAATCCTATATTTTTTTACATCTGTTTTAATATAATATACTGTAATATAAATAATAATATTAAGAATAATTATGTAATTGAGTAATTAGTGATTTTAATGTTTAAATCTCATACAACAGTATATGAAGTAAGATTAGAATTGTATAAAAAGGGTTATGTGTTTAGAACTGTATCTCACTTGTCAGTGGAATCAATTGCCTCACCATGTCAAGTTGTGTCCAGATAGTCAATTTGCAAAAGATTTAACTACGTACTATATTGAAAAAAAAAAAATGTACTTAATAATACAATATTCATGTATTTTGACTCTAGCAGTGTTTGTAAACTACTTGTTTACTTATTAGTAATATAATATATTATATAAAATGACAAATTTTTTAGAGGATAGCTGCCACTTTTTTTGGCACCTTATTGGTGTTTTGCGTGATATCCTCACCCTAATTCTTTTGTGTAAATTTATTATGTATTTATGGGTTTAATAAAAAATAAACAATAAATAAATAAATAAATAAATAAATAAATAAATAAATAAATAAATAAATAAATAAATAAATAAATAAATAAATAAATAAATAAATAAATAAATAAATAAATAAATAAATAAATAAATAAATAAATAAATAAATAAATAAATAAATAAATAAATAATACCCCCTCCCTGATCATGAGTATAAAGTGCTTGATTGAGTAAACCGCGGGATACGACAAGTGATTGACCTCACCGCGTTTCTACTCAACTTGTTGATACATGCAAGGTCTCACGATACCGCAAAGGTTAACTGACACTTTGCAGTATTTTAATGACAACTTTTTAATGGTGATAGACTGCACCACTATAGTGTATATTAAGCAGAACACCATGACAGACACAAGTCGTTTTAAAAACTAAATATGAATCCATCAGCTTTGAACTAGAACGCCACTCTTTGATTAAAATTCAGTTAAAATTGAAAGCATCTCTGTAATATTGATTTGATGGAAAGCTATAATATTTTTATTTTTTACTTTGTTTTTAATAGCTTTTTGGTTAATACGAAGCATACAATGTGCCGCTGGGAATATATTATTTTTGTACCTGGACTTATGGCTTTTAGTTTCTTTACTATTATCATTATAAATAGAGAAATTCATACATGTTTTCCGTTTCAAAGAGTCCAGTATTGATGATAGCTAATGAGGACCCACTAAACGTCGCCATTATGCCTGCTCGGTTCAAATGCAGACTTTTTGCCGTACTTCTGTTAATGCAGTAGTTTTTATGTTTACGTGAGATTCAGAAGGGGTGCGTTTACATGAGTTGTCTGATCCATATTAGACGAACACGTATTTAACGGATCCGTATTAAAGACTCATGTAAACAGGTATTTGATCCGCATTTATTCAATGCGCGTTAACCAGGACGCTTGTTTCAAGCGTATCCAACGTTCAATACGGATCGAAAATTATCATGTAAACACAGTTGATGAAAACGGTTTTGTTGAAAACGCATCCATTCAATACGGATCCAAGAATATCATGTAAACGTACTGAATGTAAGGTCAACCGCGAGAGTGGAAGTGCGATGGTCCAAATAATATTGACTACAAAGGAGAAAAAAATTTTTTTGATTGTTCTTTGTCCTATTGTGTAGTGGTGTTTTTTTTTTACAATTTTTTGAAGCTGATATTTTTTCTTTCATAAAGTAAAAAAATATATAAATACATAATTAATATATTTAATTGTTTATAAATTATGCTAGTCTATGCATTCTGTCTGGCCTACCTCATTACAGTCTATATATTATATGGGGGCGATTCACAAAAGAGTTATCCAGAAAGTTATCCAGCTCTCACTAACCGGGGTTAGCGCTAGTATAATTAAATGACACTAAACGTGGTTAGTGAGAAACCTGGATAACTTTCTTAGTGAATCGTGCGTAACGTCAGCGAAATATCCTTTAAATGGACAACCTTTATGAAAATTTTATATTGCATATTTGGATATCGAGTTATGTACTGTCAATTTTATTCAGATTTTTTTTTATTTAACCCTCTAACACCTTCAAAATCAAGGGAATAGATGCTGTGACGTCATAGTCATGCAATTATTTAACTCGTAAGCATAAGGAAATGCGTTGCATGACTATGACGTCACAAACGTCTTTCCCCCTCAATTTGGAGGGTGTTATAGAGAGTCCAAAAATTTTGAAAAAAATTGAGAGTACATAACTCGAGGTCCTCTATCCAAAAATGAAATAAAAAAATTCATGAAGGTCGTCCATTATCTCTGCTACTTAATTGCTTGTCTTTTTGTTTTTACTGAAATGTTTCACACCTTTTTTGTATTTTCTCATCATGGACTGTTTGATGTCTCCTGCCTCTGACTTATTGTTTATAATAATCATGACGGAAATATAATAAATAAAGTAAATTAGAAAAATACTTTAACTTTAATTAATTAAACTTTAATTTTACTGGCAAAAGTATTCACTCTAAATTCATATTCTTAACTGTACGTCAAATTTATCTTTAAGGTTTCGGTTGTACACAGATGAACTTAAAAAATGTCACAATATTACACATGCAGTAAATAGAACAAAATATTTGCCTTTAAAAAATATGCTCTTTGTTTATAAAAAAAAACACGTTAGAACTGAAGATGGTAACAGAATTCAGTAGTTTATTTGTTTAAAACTCTGCATATTTACTTTGCACAATAACAATGCAGATTATATATCTTTCTTAATATTATATTATACTAGTTAGTAAACAAAGTTTAGAAAAAATATATATTACTGAAAAAAAATTAATGTACCATGATTTTAAAACTGAGGAAAACATTATATAATAAATTAGGAAATTTCTTGGAAAAAGGATGTTAAAATTGTGCCTCAGTATGTGTCTTTAAGATGATGATAATTTTACAAGAAATATGAAAGAAGAAAATGTTAAATAATTTTCTCTCATGTTTACGTTTCTATCTTGGTGAAATATTATTGTACAGCCCCGCGGGTTATCAAAGCCAAGAGAGCGCCTCGAGTGTTTGTCACTATGAGAGCGGGGGGTTCCACAATCGAGACGCCAAAGGAACGTTGAGGAGGAACGTTCCGGAACGCACCATCAGTGCAAATTAGTTATGTAAAAAACGCCCGCAGAGTGACAGGTTAATATCTCTACGCAGTAGCTTTGTATCCAAGGGCAATATTCAAATCTTTGTTACTTTAAATTGACGCTGTGAGTATTCTTGCTAATCTTGCTTGACTCATATAATACCATGTCTTTGTTTCTTTTCTTTAGTATAGATATAATATGAGTATAAAAAAAAAAATAGACGGGGTAAAATTTCTCATTATAAATTTAACACAATTTAAATTACAAGTAAACACATTTTAATTGCTATCATTAAGAAAAAAAAATTGTTATATATTTTAATTAACTTGTATATCTACGAACACTTAATACAATCTTGGTCTGTTTCCTTAGTCTCAGACTCAAATAACATCACGTGATTTCCTTTTTATTCCATGGATTTATTCGTTTATATTTTGGAATGTGTTTTAAGCTGTTCAATCCTATTATTTTCATAGGAGAGGAAAAACGAACAAAAATAGTGAAGCTTAAAAAAGGAGAAGCCTTCTTTGAAATAAATGGAGGAAGAGATCATGAGATAAAAGTAAGATTGAATCTGTTAAATTCTTTTAGTGATTATTTTGATTGACTATCGTTTTCGTTTCAATTATTAATAGTCATACGTTATTTTATCGACACTTTGATTTTTTTCTACTGTCGCCTTCAGATGCAGTCAAAGCTCTCACATTTTTATTTCGATAGACTTCAATTGCTTGGTGATGGATTGGTGAATAATTTTGTGTGCAATGATAACATTTAATGATTTTGAAATCCCCTCCATTGTATTTGAAGGGGGTGGGGGTCAATTTAAGAAAAAACGGAGAGGGTAATTAGTTCTGGGGACAATCTAAAATTGCGCTTCTTGATCCATGCGGGCCTGATGGCGAGCAATGTTAGCTTAATTAGCTCTAAATCGAAACACAATTTAGTTGCAAATTGTTGACGTTTTATCACTGCAACTTATGGTCTACTAAAGTAGTTTAAAAGGCAGTCGTTTGCAACCGCAGCAGTATAACTCATTTAGAAAACAGTACTGAAACCAAAGGTAATCAAGAAGCTTAAAGGCGGATTCAGATGATGGTGACAACGGCAATGCGACGCGATTTTGACGTAAAAGCTGTGAAATACTATGGGACGGCGAATTCGCCGAGAATTGCGTTAATTACGATGCTCTTTTTTCTTTTAATCGCCAAATATGGCTGCCAATGGCGCATTATTCGCGTCGCGTCGCATGATGATAAAAATTGCAATGTGAATCCAGCTTAAGCTGTCTTTCTGGCCTACTTAATCGTGGAAAATATTAAGGTATATAATATATTATATGGTTTATTTTGGATACTTCTTGTGCATTTGTAAAGCTTTTTTTTTAGATGAATTGAACGTCTGCACCGGCAACTATCTTTCTTAAAAAGTATTACATTTACTGATGATGGAATAAGCCAATAACCAAGTTCCTTAAAAATGTAAATAGACTAATGTACTTTTGAAAGAAGAAAAAGTGGTTAGTATATTTTTGGTAGACTTCGAACTTATTTTACACGAGTGTGTAGATTGACTCATATTCATGATGAGAAATAATATCATAAATTTATATACAATAAATGAAAATAGTAATTTTTATGATCCACGCCATTGCGGCAAGTTACCCTAGGGGGTATATAATAAGTAAATGCTACCGCTTCTTTTGAAACTCCTGCAGCTTTGTGAAGCCAGTCAGGCAGATAAGCGAATGTTCCTCACGCTGGCAGCTTTTTATCCTTTCATTTCACTGCAAAATATTATACAACAATTTCCTTGTTTAAATAATTCATTTGGTATATATATATATATATAAGATATTAGTTTGTATTATCATTTTTGATTATGATAAGTAATATTAAAATTAAAGAAGCAAAAAAGTAAAATATAATAATAAAAATATTCCACTTCTAAAAACTTTTTAATTAATTTATTATTTTTTTAAAATTTTATTTTCAGATAATGAATTTCTTTTTATTGTTTGATGTTTTTGTAAATTATTTTTTTTTTTAAAGAAAGTAGCGTTGTGGTATTGTTTTCTTTTTGTAGGCTTACGTTAAAGATTTTAAAGCTAGGGAGGATAACAGAAGCAGGGATGTAAGAATGGGCCTGCATCCGAGGGCTAAACTTGGTGGTGGTGGGCGCCACAACTCATGCGCTGCCTCCCCTCCTCGTGCTCGTGTGTCTTCTCTTGTGCTGTTCTTCGCCCATATTGATCGCAAAGAGCGCGAGAAAAGAGGTAAAAACAAAAAAGTGAAACAGCAGCAGCCGTGGTGTCTAGCTGCTGGTTTGGGTGCACACATGATGCCCTAGTTGAAAAATTACGTCTTCAACTCATCTTTTGTACGTCTAAACCCAATCTTTTTACTATTAAAACACATCTTATTTCTTCTTCGCTCAAAGTGAGGATGAAATGAAGACAATATTTCTAACAATTTATGTTCAAGAAAAGGAAAAAAATACGTAATCTCGTCTTTTTCACCTATTTTTTCCTCTAAAATGGTGCAAAATAAGAGGAGAAAAGAAGAGAGCAGAGTTAAATAGCGAAGAAAAGATGAAATTTATTTGAACTCGGATGATGCAGCAGCCAGTATCGGCAGATCGCTCGTAACTCGATCGTTATTGTTTTCATTTCTAATAAACTCAATCAATTATTACATAGCTTAATTATGAGGTTGCAAACAAAACAATTTCTAATAAGGGCTATTTTCTTTATTTTTCTTTGTTGAAAGTGAGCCTTATCGTAAATGTTGTCCCTCTACCTTCAAAATGTATTATTATTATTATTTATATTTAATCTAAAAACAATTAAACAAATTTCTTTTATTAACAATTAAGTAACTACTGCATGCAATATGTTAATAAAATTATAACTTACTTCATATACATATATTAAAAATTAAGCATACTACTTGTTTTGTATCCAGTATGTAACAATATAATATATATTGCAAAATAGTATGTTATTATTATATAGACAATTCAATGTATAAATAACAAGATTAATTATTTATTTTCCTTTATAAATTTATGCTTCCTTTCCTACTTCCTTTTTTATTTAAATAACCTCTTGTAAACAAAAACAAACAAAAGTTTTAAATTTCTTGCATGATCATTAATAATAAAAAAGGAATAAATAACATTGGAATTCCTTATTTGAATATTATAGTATACGCAAATCAACGAAGGGAGTTGTTTTTCTGATTGGCGAGCTATTATGCAAGAAAGATCTAAAATGAAATTATTGATAGCTGCTATTATTTTGCAAAATAATCAGTATGGAGTCAACCCTATGGAGTGAAAATTATATATGTGAATATTTAAACAAACTGATGTAGGAAATCTTAGGGGGACTATATACGAAGCCAAATTTTTCCTCTCTTATTTTAAAATTATATTATAATAGTTGCCAAGAAAGAAGCTAATTTATATTTTAAGCAACTCTGATAGGATATAATTATAAAATTAAATTTATTTTGAAACTTTGTTATCTGAAATGATCTGATTCAAGAAGACAAAGAACTCCCCTCCCTCCTTTCCCAACTTGAATAATGATGCAGAAGATTGAAAGATAGGTAAAATAAAAATTAAAAACTGTTGAATTCTGTTCCCATTAAAATATATCATATTCATGTCCATAAAGAAATTATGATTTTGTGCTTTCAAAACAGGTCATACTACATAGACGTTGTAGTGATAATCATCAAGCATTAATGATCCAATCAGAACGTGTCAAAAAATCAACAAAGATGTGAAACTTTCAGCAGGGACTAGATGGAGACGGGAAATGCATCAGATGTGCATATGGGGATCCAATTTTATTTTTGTTCTATCAGAATAGATAGAATATCAGAATAGATAGACCCAACAAAATATATATAAAATATTTTAAAGATACTAAAAATTAAAAACAATCTCTCTCTCTCTCTCTCTCTCTCTTTCTCTCTCTCTCTCTCTCTCTCTCTCTCTCTCTCTCTCTCTCTCTCTCTCTCTCTCTCTCTCTCTACATGTATATTCACGTCGATTCGATGAAAAGTTGATACATTTAAATATGTGTAAATTTAAAATAAAAATGTAAAGAATTAAATATATTAAAAAAATTATGAGTTTTATTAAAAATAAAATTGTTACTACATTTCAATGAAAATAAAATATGCTATATATCCATTTGAAAAACGTTTCGTTCAAATGGAAACTACTAAAGACTTTAATTCTTAATAACTGTGAATCAGAGCAGAAGCGTTTTCTTTTTTTTTTTCCGTCGGAGAAAGGGAGTGATTTTTCCTCATTCCTTAATATTCCATCATTTCCGCGCGGAAGAACTTTGAAAAGTGTGTTGGAAGGGGAGGGGGGGGGGGGGGGGCTGGCACTTGGGTAAATATCAGATATTAGGCACGCGTTGAGGTGGAACTATGGTATCACAATCGAACAGAAACCAATACATTATTCAAGTTAGCATGAAGCAGCCACTTCTCGCGCTTATATAAATTATATTATTTTAATATTATTATATATCATTATAATCTTTTATGAACTTTATTAACAAATACTGCAATATAATTCGTTTATTTTGAAATTACAAAGAATTCAATTATAAAATATAATTATTTTATTCAATTTAATTTCTGGTAACAATAGGCCTTGATTATTTCTTTAATTTATGTATGCAAAAATGATTTTTTTTTAAAAATTTGTAATTACATATATTATATAATTGATCATACACTTCTCTTTTAGAGTTTAATTATTTTCATTAATTATCACAACATCAAGGCAATTATAATTTATGACAAGTGCTTGTGTATGGACTAGTTTGTGTATAGGCGCTTTATGCAGTATTTTACTTGTATATTATGTACAAAGACCTTAATTAGAATTGGGTTGTAAAAGTTTGCCTGTATTGTATTCAACAGTGTTGCCGCTACTCGTGCATGCAGGTGCAGCTGTAAGAACATTATATATAATATTTATTTTTATATAATTAAAAAAATAAAGGTAGTCTGCGAACGTAAAATGAAGGGAAAAAAGTACGGTTCGCTTGTGCTGCGTGTGCAAAAATATTATTAAAACTGCTAAAATGTAATTGAAAGATATTAATTATTATAACTAATCCAAATTTACGAAGAAAGGAAAACCTAACACTTCACAATATATTTATTTACTAATATATTTTTCATGTTATAAGATTTGAAATTACAGTTCATTGAATATATATTTCAATGCTATGTTTTGAATTATCTGCAAATTGTGCATTTATAAGGCAACATCTTCTTTTCTTTGTTATGCTCAAAATGAAATGCTCCAAAGCCGAAGTAAAATCTTATATCGGCTTTGTTGCATTTCGATTTGAGCAAAACTAGTTTGGGGCATCGTGGAATGATCCAAACCCGAAATAATATCTAATTTCGGCTTTGGCTCATTTTGTGATGCGCAGAACTAGTTCTGATCATTTTTTTCTGGCTTTAGCCCGAATTTGGCTTTGAGTGCTAACATAATTATTATATACAATAACAAAGCACACTTTTCAGCTTGTTGGGAAATAACGTAAATTCAATTTTTGATCGACAGCCCTCTTTCAATCTTGTGTGAAGGTAACATGCAGTATACAAATTTAATTTCCTGTACTTTAGTCATAATATTACTTTTTACTACAAGTTTTTTTTTAGACAGTAAAGAAATCAATTAAATATACTGTATATATATATTATGTGATATTTTTATTAAATTCAATTGATGATTTATGCTATAGCTTGCATCGAGCCTACAATATTATTAATACGTAATTTTGACACTACTTGCATGGATGCAGTATATGACAAATTATTATATTTCTTAAAGAGATGAATACAAAAAGTTGATAAATAAAAAAAAAAAAAAACTCGGCTGGAATTTCATGAAAATATTATTATTTTAGGCACTACTGAATTTTTAGTCATAAGATGAACCCAGCAGCGGCTCATTGCCCCAACCCCCTTATTATTATTATTAGTATTATTATTATTGAAATTGTTATATTTTTTCAAAACAATAGTTTAGATAATCTTCATTTACCAACCCGTTTTTTTAAATAAAAATGTTCTGTTTCATCCTTTCATCTGGATAGTATCTGTATAATAAATGAGATTATATTACACTTAATAGGTTTATAGAAAGACATTAATTGATATTAATTACTTGTGTGAACACATTAAGTAACGCGGCGGCGCGATCTGTCTTTTAATTCGGCGAGGATTGATCCATTAGACATCAGTGAAGTGTCTGCGAGATAACACACAAGATGGACCGGAAGTATTAGAGGACTGAGGGGACGTGATAAAGGGATCAACTGCTAGCTAGGAAAGGGGAGGAAGAACTTGAAGAATTGTCACGTAAAACTACTATATAGTATATAGTGTCCATCCCTGCCTCCATGTCTGATTCCTTCACAATACTAACCTCTTTCTCAATACAATACAATACATCACTCCTTCATATACATATAGCCTAAAGGGACTTTTCTCACTATGTAAGTAATGCATATTATATAACGTAGCAGTAGATTTGTGGGGCATGGTTTGTAGGTAATTACAATGTATGGGAATTAGACCAATATTTACTGTGTCAAAGCAAGCCTATATATACCAATTTAACTTACTATAGCTAGTACCTTAACTAACTTGCTTTCTTGGGTAGTTAGTTGCTTTGCCTACTGCTGCTGCCTATATAACTGCTTGTATTGCTGCTACATACGCATATATACATAATATACCATATATATATATTATACACCTAGTGCACACTGGCGTCTACCGCACGAGCCTTGCGCTGTGACGTGCACAATCGATCCAAACCCAAAAGGAACAACTCGGGCTGAACGCGCGAACAGCCTTTACCACTCACTCCGATATATTTCAACGCTAGATATATTTCACCGAAAATATCTCCTTACTTTCTACTTTCAAACAACTATTTTGAGTCTTCAAAAATATTACACTTCTAAATTTTTTTTTTTTTTAATATACTTCATTAATGGGTGGGAACGTTTACTAATAAGTTTTTTTTTTACTAACCACGTTATTAGATAATAGGGCTAATTTTAACCGCGGTTAGTGATAAAACTGTGGTTTTATCCTTTATTAAATTCTCCCCCCTTGTGCTCAAAATTGCTTACTTGAAAACGCTTTTAAACCAACATGGTTAGAAATAGAGAGTACATAGCTTACGAATCTTAATTAAATATGACCAATGTAATCTTTCTAAAACATTGAAAAACAAAACTTGATTTGGCTAAATTGGAAGAGCATATTTATATTTGTGACGTACAGGTAATAAAAATACGTTTCTTGCAATATAGCATTTGGATAATGTTTTTGGTTGTATTATTTTTTCAAACAAAAGAGGATTAAAATGTTGTTGTTTGGCACTTTGGTTTCTGCGTTCTCTCAAATGTTGTTGTTAAAGTATAGTGTTTGTTTTTCATTTGTTTTATAAAATACAGTCTTAATAAATTTTGCTTGCTTTTTAATCTTTTTATATACAAGCTCAGTGATTTCAGATTTTTTATTTTATTATAATTATTTATTTCGTAACTTAAAACAATATTTAAATTAAATGTTGTGGACTAATTAAGGGAGCTTTGCTTACTTAAATTTTGTTTTAAATTAACACGGCATTCAAATGTAAACATGTTGTTTTCACAAAATGTTTAATAACAACAACAACAACACGTTTTTGCTGAAAAAAATTTAACGTAAATTTCACCTCATTGATTTAAAATTTTCGTATAAAAATACATCGAGCAAAGTGAGCAGATTTTATAAATTATTGATTTTCTTTTATCAGTCTAGTAGCTCTTCAAATATTCACTACTAACCAAAACCGCATACTTATTTCACTACTATATAAAAAAAAATTGAGAGATGAAATTTATTCATTAAATTTAAGAAAGGAGACAAATAACAGCTTTCAAGAGATATTAATGCATATCGATAAAATATCAAATATTACAGCATGAGTTCGCTAATATTTTTATTTAATTCTTTATTGAGCTAATTCTTCGATTATTACATTTAATAATGTGAAGTTGATAAATTATTTAGAGTTGTAATTTATACATAAATGATTGTTGAATAATTTAGCAGAACAACATTTTTAAAATAATTTATTACAATATAGTAAGAACCTTAAATTATGTACATATACATAAAAAAAGTACTTCAATATTCATTTGAAATGAATGTGTCACCTTTTTGAAAACATTCGCTTTAAACAAAGGGCATAACATCAAACCATGAACAGAGAGGATTTTGTTATCTTACACCGTTGGTATGCCTGGATGTTGGCTGCTGCCGTCTGCTGATTTCTCTCCAACTTGTTTTAGCTTCAGGAAAAACAACAACTTATTTGGAAAGACATAGCTGCTGTCTGTGGTATAACAGAAAACAGGGGGGGTGGCAAAGACTCTAGGGCTTTTCTTTAGCCAAGTACACGCTGCGCGAAGGAGCAAAGAAGTAAAAGCAGGCATACAGCAAAACTTAGCTACTTGTACTTAACAATTTTTTTTTTTTTTTTATACTTTCTTTCTAGTTTCTAGAACAAATATAGCTCAAATCTGTTAATTGGAATATACAACAAACGTAATAATTTAATTTAATAATAATTATTGTTACATACGGAAAGTTTTGTTTTATATACTATAGCAAACAATTCAGTTTTACCTCATACTTCTAAAAATATAATACCATTTGTTTACTAGGACAAGAATGGATAAAAAAATGTACAAAATAATGATATTCATGCATACAAATTAATAACGTGAAATAAAATAATTTTATTATTTTTTTAATTAGTTGATGCATCTTCCTAATACCAATAGGTCTGTTCGTAAATCTTGCCCACACTTTCTTACGTCTTAGCTCCGAGGGTGGAGCAAAAAATGCATGATGTCACTTTTTTTGTTTGTAAACTTACTCCGACTACACCGGGCAGGGTTTACCAACAAACTTATTATATAATATAAGGGTATTTTAATATTGTCCCTTTCATTTAGCCCATCTTGAGTATGTTAAGTTATTTATTACTACTTAAATTACTACTACTTATAACCTACACAGTGTGTGTCTTACAAATGTGTTGTCCATCCAGTCTATAGATAGCAAAGCCAACATTGCGACATTCACAAACATGATGAGACAGAAAACAACCGTGAAAATCTTAGTTAAGATTGGCCACTATTTCTTTTTTGTCAATATACTGCAGGGGGTACAAAGCCTTCTTTTTTTGGTAGTAAATGAAGCGGGTAGAAAAAGCTTCTCAAGAACCCTGGTAGGAAATTTACAGCACCTTGCATGGAACTAGCCAAGGAACAAAATTGGTAGCTCACAACAAAATCTGACCGACACATTTTATACTATTTTTATTTTTTTAATTTAATCAAACCCTAACTGGGTACTTCTACATACTAATTACTCACTAAGTTTGAAACCCCAAACCTTCCGAAACCCTAACTTGAGCGTTTCGCGGGTTCTTCCGAAACGGGGGCGGCCACGGCCTTGCAATTCATCCCGGCATTTGCCTGCGACTGAGGGAAACGTGGAAATCTCAGCCAGGATGAACGCTACAGCTTTTGTCAATGAACTGGAAGTGCAATGGTCCAAAGCCAGGGGAACTACATGGTGGAAAAGCGCAACGTTTTACCCCTGGGTGGGAAATGAGGTTTTTGTTGAAAATTGTCACCCATCCATCCAACTACTAACCACGCTCGGCGTTGCTTGACTTCGGTAATCTGACGAGTAACGACCGAGTTCTTTCATTACTCAAACTTGAGATCTGTAAACTTAATTTAATATTATTATATGTGGGATGCTTCTGTGTTGATAAATTCAAGTAGTAAATCTACGTGGCTTGTGTTTAGAAAAATAAAGGTTGCAGATTTAACATCCTATATAAAAAAAATTCTATGAAAACAGGGGTTAGAAATGTTATGATAAGAAAAACGACCCCTTGACAGACCCTTTGCTTGACCTGTCTTGGTTTTTCACTAGCAATTGGTTTTTAGTACAGCTATCAACATGGAAAACTTTCCTCGCCAACAGATGGCACTCGCATCAATGTATTACTCGAACAATTTACAATTAAAACAAAATTGTTTATCCTAACTGAGAAAAAAGTTATCATACGCAATCTATTGATATGCGATGTGCCGTCATTGATTTTGTGAGGAATTTCGTCTATAAAATGATGTATTTTCAACATTTTTTTTTTTTTTTTTGTTTACAATGTTAAAATTGCAACATACAAATGCGCTTAATTAAGGCGGATTCAGATGGCGACAACCACGATGCGACGCGATTTTGTCACACAAGCTGTGAAATCCTATGCGGAAGCGAATTCGCCATTGCGGCGGCAAATATCACGTTAAATTACGGTAATCTTTTCCAAATCACTAAATACGGTTGTCAATGGATGTTACTGCAAGTGCGCATTATTCGCTTCGCGTTGCAGGCTGGAAATCGCCCTGTGAATCCGGCGCCTTAAGTAAGAATTGTGACTTGAATCATCATGCACACAATATGCGGACCTCGAGTTTTGCTCACGACGGTTGCTGACATTGTTCCCATCCAAGTCTATTGATTGTTTTAATAACCGCTAAAAATCCATACCAGGCAGCTTATTGGCATTTTAAAATTATAATTACATCTATATACGTCCACATTATTTAAATATTAGGAAATCCATTAGTAATCAAAACATAACATTTTGGTAAGCCGATTTCCTTTCAATCCTGCTCATAATGGGGCTCGTTATACTTTTTTAACTGGCTTATTAGTGGATTTTAAATTATTTAATTTATTTTAATATTAATTTTAATAATGTTAATCTAAAAGTAATGTCCATTATAATTCATGTAAAGCTTGTTGCATACATGTCAAGGCAGTGTATGCACTCGAACCTTTATTGTTACTTTAGCTTTTATCACCCTAGCTGGTGGGGGGGGGGGGGGGGGGGGGAGGGCAGAGTAATTAATGGAATATTGGCCTCATTTTTTTTTTATTGCAGTAATGGATAGAGCGAGCAAAGTTATGCTACCCTGATGATTTTTTTTTTAAATTTTTTAGAGTCCGGGAACTATTTAAAAAAAAAATGGTTGCAAAAGTTCTTTTTATGACGTTACGAGGTGCCGCTCCTTAAGAAAAAGATAGTGACGTCACAAAAAGGACTTTCAATAATTTTTTAAAAATAGTTCCCGGGCTCTAAAAAATCTTAAAAAAAAAAATCAGGGTAGCATAACTTTGCAAGCTCTATCCATTTCCACAATAAAAAAAAATTAAGGTCGATAATCCATTGGTTTACAAAGCATTCCTTTGAAATTTATATGAAGAAATAACATATTAGCAAGCATGTTGAAAGCCTTACTGAGCTTACATTGAGCTTATTATGCTTATTGCAACATATTTTGCTGAAGAGCTTATTATTTTAACACATTTTAAGAAAAACTTTTCTTTTACCCCCATCTTTTTTTTCCTCGTGTTAAAATTATTAAATAACGAGAGATTTTACGTAACCAAAGTGGTCTTTAAAAGTGTTGAGGTTAAAGTTTGGAGGGGGCGATGCAAGCAAAGCAGCTTGGCATGCATGCGTGGTGCGATCTGTGGACCACTCGTGCAAGGAAGGGGACAGATAATTTAGTCGGGATAGCTGCGTAGACCGGCAACACAGCTATGCAGGGGGGGAAGGGGGGGCAACTGCAGATTAAATCATTATTACGCAGACAGGAATGTGAGAGAGAATATACCATCCAGTCCACGCGTTTTCATCATCATAATCATTTCAGATTTTATTAAATTTTTTGAAATCGATAATACTGAATATTAATTTTTATTATAGACATTATTCCATGAATGATCGTATATATTTTAATGAACTTTTTATTCTTTAAATTGTTTCATAAAACTTTTATAGGTTAAAATAATACATTATTTTAATGGTATAATATATAATGTTATTGCGCTACATTTGACATTGAGAAAGTAGTTATTCTAATAACAATGAACTGCATACTGCTCTGATTTTGTAAGTGCATATAAAATAATCATGCTAAGATGGCGGCCAGCACAATAAAAAGCTGCAATACTGCAGTCTCGTTATGGTGCCTCCTTTTTCTCCACGGCAAATCACTCAAATTCAGCTGCAGCTTATACTAAGTTGTCACCACAATTTGCAGAACAATTTATAAATCAATTATTTGTGGCCTCTGTTACGCAGCTTTAATGATTTTTTTTTTTAATTCTATAACTTTAAGTATTTTCAGATTGTTATACATAGATTGTTATAATATAGACTTAGTAGTGCATAAATTGCAAATGTGAATCCAATATTCTTATTTTAGGACCATAGAACCAGTAAGTTAGTTGAGGTTGCGTTCCGCCTATATACCTTTAGTTGCATGTACACGGACATAAGTTCGCCTTGGTTTGCACATTATTTTGTAATTAGTTTTTATTTTTTACAGTGTACGTCCTATTGTTATATCTATATTGTATGTGACTGTGGCAGTAGATAATGGAAAAGCGGTTTACATATCCGCTACACGTGTACAATACATGATTGCTGGAGTGCACATACAAAATCGTGAAATGAATTTGATGTTTCTGAAAAAGGCTTTGCATTAAGGTGAAAAAGTTAGGAAGAGACTTCGCTGTTGTTTTTTGTTGGAAACACGATGATTACAACATGTAATACATGTATCCACCAAAAAACAGGAAATTCTAAAATTCCATTAGTTTAACATTAATCAGCTACAGGTTTCAAAGCTTATTGAATGGCTAATTTGATTAGATTTTTTTGTTTTACTTTATTTGATCTTCTATCAGATACGCGTATTTTAACCAAGCCATTTTAATATTAGAACCTTTAAAACTATGGTTTAAAGTAATTTCTTAAATTAGGGTGTTTAATTTACAGCAACGTACGTACATGTTTCTAACGAAATAAATAATTATAATATTTCATGTGTAATTCTGAAAAGTGTTGCTACAGTTTATCTTAATTTACAAATTAATTTATTTATATTTTATTTACGTTTGTTTTCATTTTGTCTTATTACTGGCTTTTTGCTTAAACCTATGTATTATGTGTTAAAACATTTGTTTTTATAAATTCTAGTCCACATAATCTATGGTGATAATTACTCACTAAGGGGGAATTCTCTTACGATTTAAATTTTAATTTAACTACTATATTATGATAGACGTGACATGTTGACAATAAGTTTGACTCAAGTTTCAAGTTTTTTAACTCAAATTTGGAGACTCTAAAGGAATTATTAGAATAAGGGGCAAAGTATGCAACCCACGCGCAAACCTCAAAACTGTGACGTAGAAACTCCCTATAATAGTTAACACACAACAACTGCCTGATATCATAGTTTGAGAGTCAAAGAGTGGTTGGCTATAAATTTTAGTAGCACTATCGAAATCAGCGGGTTTTTCTACCCTAGTATCAATAGTTTTATCCTTAATATCAGTTTACTAGCTTTAAGAGTGATAATCGAAAATGTAAATTTATTGCATGAAAAATTCGCCTGCTAGGCAGTTTCTACGTCACGTTTAGGCGCTAAATTCAAAAGAAGGAAGATCTTCGAAAAATTCCCATGTCTCCGATTTTGAAAATTGAAACTTTTGACAGTTTCAAGGCATAGAGTATCTAAAAAAAATTAAAATAAATGTAGGAGAATTCCTCATTTTAGCTTTTGTATTTACTCACTGTATGAAGTCATTAGTCGTTATCAGTATCCGAATACTACTACTAGGTACTCGGGGCTTACCTGAAACATGAAAAAAATCAAGGATTTAGTACACAAGTCAAACAATTAACAGGAAAACATAGTAATTTTTAATGTAAAAGATCACAATTCAAGAATTTTGTGACATATTTCGTACGTCATTGTACTTTCATTGGCAAACCCTTCAACAACTATAAAACAAACAATAAAAAGTAAACAACAATTGAGTATAAAAAAACATTAAAAAAATAAAAGTTAAATTCAGTTTTCCCTTAGACTCATGATGGAATTTATGGTCACATTTTTTTTTTATTACATCAAATATTCATCTATGTACGCTTAGTACCATAATTATTGTCTTATCAAGAGACCTCCTTCATATACTAATCATTTTTTTTTTATTTAATACTCGTAATACAAATTCTATCGGAAAAAAGAGAAATAAAAATTAAATTTGGAACATAATTTTATTGCTAATTTTTTTGTACTGCATAATAAAATGATAAATTAGAAAAAAGAAGAATATATTGAAGTTGCAGAGAAGTAACATTTAAATGAGATTTTTTATTTAAAGTGTACTTTTACATTTATATAATGCAAATAAGAAATGTAAAAAATTCAAATTCACGCAATGTTTATGTGACTTAGTAACATCATGCAGTAGTAAGTAGACTATATAACTTTGTTCTAAGGCGTCACTTGACATAATTTATTTAATTGAAGTTAACAAGTTTAGAAGTAAGACACAAAAGATCAGCATAAATTTTAATGTTTCATTAATATGTTGTAAATTTTATGCAACAACTTTACCGACACTGTATACATATAACGAAACAATTTAACTATAACAGCTTGTATTTATTAAATTAAAAAAAGAATCTAGAGTCCTTTCTACCTTTCTAATTTCAAGATCAATGTTCTTCTCTCCTTCACAACGCCCAACATGTTTGTGAGAGCCTAACAGAGAACAAAGCAATAAAACATCTAGCAGGTATTTTTCAATCATCAGATATTGTTTTATTAATATGTGCTACATTGATGAAATTATAGTTCGATTTTCATTAGATTTTTTACTTCGGAAACCATGGAAACCTTATTTAATTTGGTCGGTAGCAAAGATCCCATATGAACACAGTGGCTGCTCAAACGATAGTATCATCCGAGGCACGTCTAACTTGATTGACTTTAGGTTCTAAGTGACACCAAAACTAAATCGTATTATAAGAAAAACCGAAGAAGGGCACGAGAAAGGAACCTCATTCCAATTCCCACTCAAGTGTATATTTTACTATACGACACTGCATGTATGATTTTCAATAAGATATTTAATTTGGCAAAATATTGTGAATTAGTAAAAACGAACGTGCAAAGTGTTGCAACGTTACAATCTATATTAATGCCGCACTTTGAAGGTAGATAATTATAGTTTAATATAAATTAAATTAAACGAGCCAAAATCACCTTGCTATACTTATATACTGATAATAGACCTGTTCGTAAACCCTGCTCGATGTACACTTTCTGCACCCAATCGACCTTATGTACATGGGATATAAGGTCGATTGGGTGTAGAAATTATACACCGAGCAGGGTTTACGAACAGGCCTACTGTCAATAACAACTCGTCTTTTTTTTCTTTTTTTTTTTACAAGGATACACCCCTAAGAGCTTACAGCTCGCGGCGGGGTAATGGGTAGGGATAAAGGTGGATTTTCATGGGCGGCAACGGCGACGCGGCGCGATTTGACGTAAAAGCTGTGAAATCCTATGCGGCGGCGAATTCGCCGGTAATCGCGTTAATTACGATGCTCATTTTCTTTTATTCGCCCAATATGGCCGCCAATTGATGTTACAGCAAGTGCGCATTATTCGCGTCGCGTCGCATGGTAAAAATCGCCATCTGAATCCACCTTAAGGTAGGGAAAGACTGGCGGCCACGGCCTGTTACGGGTCCCAGCATTCGCTAAGATGAGACTTAGGGAACTGTGGAAAACCTTAGTAAGGACGGACACCTCTATTTTTTATTAATGGACCAAAGTAATGTCCAAAGCCTGGGGAACAACACACAAGTGCATCACTGCACTGGGTGGAAAGTGAGACGAATTTACCCCAGGTAGGGAGCAACGTAATTTTTACTTAAAACGGTTGCCCATCCCATCCACGCTCTACATTGACTTCGGTGATGTAAACAAGAACCAGTCATTGCACTGCGCCACACACTAGAAGCTAAAATGCTCTCTCTGAAATTATGCCTGCCCCCCCCCCCCCCCCGTTTGCTCAATCATTTAATACATGATGCGACGCGATTTGGGCGCTTTCTCCGCGAAATCTATTCACGAATCTATCCATTTACGAAATAATTATCCAGAAAATAATATCGTTAATGAAATCAGTCATAGGAGTTCTCAGCAAGTGCGTAAAATTCACTCTAAAAAACGGCTCGTGTGAATCTACCTTTAGCCTAACAAAATTTCCATTGTTTTACTGCACTTCCACCTGGCACGATGAAATAATATTTATTAACGCGTGGAACTCAGAGCGAGAAACTGCTAAAATGAAGCATCAATTTGAAAATAACTTTTTTTTTTTTAAAAAAAACTTCTTTAATACGTATTTCAAAAACGAATAATATCTAATATACATTTTGTAATTTGAAAACTGGAATGTATTTTTTTTATCAAACATAATGATTTGAATTTTTTAAAGTAAAAAAAAAAAAAGAAGACAAACGTTTTTAAAGTATCTCTTCTTTTTAGAATATCTTTTTTTTAGAAAAACTTTTGGAACCACCTGTCACCCTCTTTTGTGAGGAGAGGCCCTTGCCAACCCCCCCCCCCCCCCCAGTCTTCTCTAGCGCCGCGGCGTCTCAATTTGCATATGTAAATTCGCGTGCTTCCCTGCTCGGTGCCGGTGTGTGCTACCCATCACGACTACTTGCCGGCTGCCTGCCTGCAATGCTCTCCTCCAAACCTCAGGCCCAACTCCCTGCATCATTCGGCCCCCGCATCGCCTGTCACAAGAACAAATTATACTCCCAATGGCCCGGACGCCGCCTAGCTCTCTCTCAACTCTATAACTTATACCCCTTCTTCTTCTTCCGTAATAAGTCTGTCCTTATTTTAAAAATGTAACACACTTAAATTATTCTTTTCTTTTAAAAGTTTCATTTTTTTATAACAAATGATTTCGTTTTAATATATTATTACCATATAACATTAATATTACTAATAAGTTGTGTCTGTTTATAAATATTTTATTATAAATAACAAATTTGATACAAAACTGTTTTGTTTTCAACGTAACTCAATACACTAACGTTCATTTTTTTTTAGAGCTAAAATATTACATATACATTTTTTGGGGGAATTCTATCAAGATGTAATATTAATATATTTATGTGTGTTGTTTATAAAATCATTTATTTTTATGTTGAATAAAAAGAACATTTCGTGTTTCTTTTTTATTTATCTGTTCGCATTTCCTTAATTTGATATTTTGCATTAAATTGAACATCTGAAACAAAAAATAAAAGATTACGATCTCACGTTTGTATTATAAGAAGGGAAACGATGATATTGAATTTCAAGAAATATTCTGTCCATAAAAATAAGTTTGAAGGCGTATTTATTCTTCAATACTGACATCAGTATGATAGCTTCATATTATTTATATACCTACATGTTATATTTTGATGTTATAAAATAAAAAGGAGTCCAAAATTGACTGGAATCAATTGGACCTTATATTTCATAAGACTGCTTTTATAATACATGAAAACCATTATTTAGTCTGAGTATGTAGGTTTAACATAGGTAATAGCTTAATCGTATGAGGATTATTATCCGTTTCAAATCAGTTACAAATTGTCATGCAACTTTAAGTAGTGTCTGATAAAACGTTAAAACTATAAATCTTCGGTATCAAATCTGGTTTTCTTCATCTTTCCTTTAATTATAATTTTAAAATATTAAAATAATATCCTGCGTTTAAATGTGTTACATTAATTAATTATGAGAATGCTCGACGAAACAAAAACCTTGCCTTGTTGATTCAATTGTACGAGGAAGAAGGTAATTCTATCAATGTGACACTTTTTTAAGTCGCAATCGCTTGTCTATGCACTATGAAGTATCTCACCGCCTCTGATTACAAATTTGGCAAGCTCTACATTCATTACATAGAAATGAGTTATCATATAACAAGCACTGGAATTGCGAAGTTGTACGTAATATACAGTCGTCGCCTTGGAAAATTTACCTTTTGCAGCCTTGTTAATTACCATGCTTTGTGCATGATGATTAAGGCTTAACCTGAGAATTTTGGACGAAATCGTAACAACAGATGTTCTTCAAATTAATTATGTAGACTTATACAACAGTCTTCCAATTAGCCCTGATATTTTTTTCAGAATTTTTTAATTGTTGGTTATTTTTTTACTATATCCTAATTTTTAGACTATTTTTCTGTTTTTTTTTTTCATATTTTTTGAACCGTAGCGTTGATTGTAATTAATGAGCAGTAAGGAGTTTGGCAACGCTCTACAGGGACTGTAGTCACCTGCCACTCCTCCCAGATTTACATTACTTGTGCACTACAGTGTTGCCACGTCGCTTTTGGGTGTGATCTTGACAGAAAAATTCTCAGGTTATACCTTAACAAGGCCGCAAAGGAAAATTTTCCGAGGCGACGAGTGTACATAAAATGAACTGTTTTAATGAAATCAATTTAATACTTTAATACTCGATCCTAGAGCTTTGTATCGTGTTGTTTTATATTTCAATTTTCAAACAACGTAACTGTACACAATAAAAGTATATTTTGCTTAAAGTAGTAAAAAAGTGTTTTTACAGTAGAATCAGTAGAAAGAAAAACTGTGATGAATTTTTCTAATAACATTTTGTTTGATGAAAAACTTGAGTAATTTTTCCGATTCTCTTTGGCAAATTTTCCACATAATCACACATCACACCAAGTGGAAATGATTTTTTGGATGAAATGACAGAAAAGAAAGAATCTGAGCTAATACTTCAATCCGTAGTTCTGACAGGCATCTATCTGCTCGGCTTCCCTTCATCCCAAGCTGTCCTCTGTCTCTCTTCTATTGCAGTTATAAATTTAATTGACGACTACTGGCTTTTTAATTAAATTAATTAATGAAAAAATATGCATATTTATAATCACAGTAATTAAAAAAATTATAATTAAAAAATTTCAAAGCAAAATAATTAACCAAACCTTGGTCAATATCGATAGTATTAATATTTATTAAATGAAAGTTCACATTAGGCTCATACGTCACCTACTTCTGTTAAATACATCCTATAAAACTTGAACATGTATGCAATTACAAATATGTGGATGTTTTGATCGTTCATTGTGGAAAATTTTTACATGACCCGCCAAGTTTTTATATCCATATCGATTGAATAAAGAATATCAATTTCCAATAAATTTTTAATCACAGCATCTAATAATTGAATTACAATTAAAAAAAATAGAAAGATTTTGCAGCAGAGTATGTGTATACCATGCATTATATCTGACATTATTATGGTAATTTTATTTAGCAAAAACATATAACATAATTATTTCAATAAATGTTTGAGTCCAGGTACAACTGAGGTAGAGATAACGCCGAACAGCTGTTCTACGTACTCATCTTTGATTAACATGTAAACCTTAGCAAAATCACAAAAATTCTTAGTCTTATTATTATTATTATTTTTTTTTTTTTGAGACACAGATATTAGAGCCTAAAAACCATATAAAAAAATTTCAAAACAATTTAACGAGCCGTTTTTTTTAATTAATTGTTTTAATTTTCAGCATAGGGCTTTCCCATGGAGAGAAAAAAACTAAGAAATTAATTAAAAAAAAATCGTCTTGTTAAATTGTTTTGAAACTTTTTATATGGCTTTTAGGCACTAATATCTGCCTCTCAAAAAAATTTCATAATTTTTGTGAATTTGCTAAGGATTACATGTTAATCAAAGGGGAGTACATCGAACAGCTGTTTGGCGTTATCTCTACCTTAAGAGCTTAAGACCTTTTTTTAATCTAATCAGCCATACCTAACGGCCATTTACGCCTGTAGATACCATATGTATGCAACTGTTGAAACCTGCCAGTTAAGCGGGTTGCAGAGACAAGTAGGCGCACGTCAAGGTTGACTCCTTGGCGCACGTTAAACTCGACTCAAATGTTCCCTTCTGCAGCCTTGCTAATCACCACCATGTCATGTATCATACTTACGGGACATGGTGATCAACAAAGCTGCAGAAGGGAACTTTTCAGAATCGAGAAGTGCAATTTTATTATTATAAACAGTAAAGCCAATTAAAAATTTAAATATATTTTATTTTTGCATAATCTCTATACTTACTTAATTTATTGTCATTTAAAAACATTTAAGTAAAAACATTGAGTTGATCATTTTGTTGTGCACATAATATCCCGGCACTTTCTCCAACATTATCCGTCGCAGCCGGCTTTGCAAGAGCTGCTGCTTCATTTTTATGAGCAAACTTTTTTCTTCTACTTTTTCCTTTTTTTTTTTTTCCTCTCTTTCTCAAGCGAATTTTAGCTGGGGTCTCGTTTTAATTTGTTTTCAATAGAGAAAACCTTATACGAAACTTTTTAGCTTTATCATTACAAAAAAAAAAAAAAAAAAGAAAAACTCCATCAGAGATATTAAACTTATATAGAGCTAACTGAATTATGCCTATAAAAAGGACTTAATTTTTTTATTCATGTTTTAATAACTTAAAAAAAAAATCTTTTTTTTTTTTTTTATTATAACTCATTTATTTAAATATGATTATTAATGTACAGAATATTAAAAACTACATTGTTTAACGATGTTAACGATACCTTTGCATAAGATTTAACGTTTCAGATGGAATTAAACATTTCAAATTGATGTGCTAAAATAGGAATATATAACTAAAATAACATGGTAAAATAACAGTTGTAGAAAATCGTAGTGTACGATACGAGGACACATATCAGTTAACAATAAAAAAAAATGCAAACAGATCTCATTTTTTTAAACTCAGGTAATTGTATTACAATGAGATATTAGAATGTGAAAATTTTAGTGGCTTAATCGAAAGAAGGGGTAAAAATATGGTGCTGTGAATTTTTTCAGATTTTTTTGAGACCGGGAACTATTTTTAAAAAATTATTGAAAATCTATTTTATGACGTCACGGGCGGCACTGCCCTATCCTTTTTCTTAAGGAGTGCCGCCCGTGACGTCATCAAAATAGACTTTCAATAATTTTTTAAAAATAGTTCCCGGTCTCAGAAAAATCTGAAAAAATTCAAAGCACCATATTTTTACCCCTTCTTTCGATTAAGCCACTAAAATTTTTACATTCTAATATCTCATTATGGATTTTTAAAGGATATTCGAGTTTCATTTCTGAATCTTATTAAAGCTTCATGTTTCAGACTAAGGTTCAGTTTAAACCTTTAATAAAAAGGTGGTAAAATATTGGTGATTTTTACCGAGTTCAAATTTAGCTAAGATGATTACCAATTTTATTGACCACATAATAAACATTTTCAAGTACGTATATTATAAAATGTTATGTTATAATTTTTATTTAGCAATATTCTATTCACTAATCATTGAATATTAAATATAATTCAATAATTTTTTGATAATTGAAGTCCTACACACATTAAAACCAAAAAATATATATTTTTAACACAATTTTTTTAAAATAAAAATGCATTTTTTTTATAATATTATTCAATTCCAATTCATGTAAAAAGCAATATAAGAAATAAGAAATAGCTCTTAAGGAGATAAAAGTGAAAAACTAATAAAGGAATTATATTTAAATACCAATGATGGAGTTTCTATATACCCGAGCTGTAATATAAATATATATATAAATTTATTTTCTCTCATAATATCAGCACATTATAATATAAGAATATATAATATAATAGCTGAATATAATATTATATTATTAGCTGATCGCTATGGGAATAAGTGTTATACATGAGAAGCAAAAGCCATTGATTGAATGAGGAGAAGCCTCCTTTGAGCTTTAGAGGAAATTTGATACAATCGATTATAATACAATAAAGGTAATGAATAACCTTTTAATAATCTCATCTGCTGATCCATCCTATATATTATTTAATATTGTAGTATATATATATATATATACCAAAAGCAAATTTAGCTGCCAGGAGCTTCCAATATTTCTCCTCTGTATGGATTTTTTTTTTAAAGTTTTTTTTTTTTTTTTTTTTTTTTTTTTTTTTTTTTTTTTTTTACCAATCTCAATTGAAGTCTTTATTAATTTGCTCTCAAGAGTTCAGGCGGGAGAGAGAATATCTAGGAGAGCGATGTCTCTCTCTCTCTCTCTCTACTTGCATTGATGCAAAGAATATTAGGAATTTTTAATATGAAAGATTCTTGTTTGAGTTTCCACAAAGCCAATAACTTTATTAAGATACAACTTTCGTAATAATATACGTATATATATATTCAAATTATTCAGCAGGCTCTACTATATTATATGAACTCGTATTTAATATTATTTTCAACTCTATGAACATATTGTTATTTTGTACAATAAACATGGAGGCAATACCATTGTATTTTATTTTAACAAAATAGATACATTGTCACAATAGCTCGACATTTTTGCAATTGAATTGAAATAGAGATAACATTATTCAACCTTCATGTTTTTTTTTTATATAAATTTGGATAGAGGACCTCGCGTTATGTATTGTAATTTTTTTTTTTTTTTTCATATTTTTATAACTTTCTAACACTCTAAAAATCGTGCTGTAAAACGATGTGACGTCATAGTCATGCAAATATTTAACATGAAAGCATAGAGAAATACTTTGTATGACTATGACGTCAGAGCGTTTTTCTTTTCGATATTGAGGGTTCAAAAAAAATCTGAAAAAAATTGAAAATGCATAACTCGAGACTCGAGCCCCTTTATCCAAATATGCAATTAAAAAACTCTGATGGTTGAAGTTTCTCCAATATAAAAAGAATAATTTTATTGTAAATCTTGAATATTCAAATACAGACTACATTTATAGTTAAAAAGTCACTTAAGGATAATACATTTATCACAAACGCATACTTGATGAAGAAAAAAAAAAAAAATCAAGTGTGACATTCCTTGCCTCAAACTTTGTGTTCAATTTATAAAATCATTAGGTCTGTTTGTAAATACACAATCAGAAAGAATCGATTATTTGTGATGAACCTTATATGTTCCATGTACAGAAGGTTCATCACAAATAATCGATTCTTTCTGATTGTGTATTTACGAACAGACCTATTATCTTGAAGTAAATTTATATGAATAAGAGAAGGGAAGGGGGGAATTAAAACCATGCTATATTTATAGTGATAAAATAAATTTAAAATGGACAACCTACATGCATGAAATTATTTTATTGCAGAAATGATAGAGGGCACCAAATTATGCTACTTTGAATTTTTTCAGATTTTTTTTTGCGACTCGGAACTATTTTTAAATAATTATTGAATGTTCTGTAAGTTAAGTTGGCACCCCTAAATCCTTAATAAAAAGGATAGGACCTAGACGCCTATTGACGCCTCCAGGTGGCGTTGTCGCACTTTCAATAATTATTTAAAAATAGTTCTGGGTTTCAAAAATATCGGAAAAAATTTAGAGTAGCATAATTTGGTACCCTCTATTCATTTCTGCAATAAAAAAAAAATCATGTAGATTGTCCATTGAAATCAATAGCAATTCGATTTTGGGTATACTTTTCGTGTTCATTAAGAAAGAGGCTGATATGTGGGGAACTGTAAGGACAGCTTGACAGACAAGGATTGTAAGGCAAGCCTGCCAGGCACAGAGAAGAGTACCTACTAGTACGTATGTTAGACTGAGACGGCCTGCCTGCCAGCCAGCCCCACTCTTAGAGACATACACTCAGGAACGACGATTGTGATGATGCTGCTGCTCTCTCTCTCCTCTCTCTCTCTCTCTCTCTCTCTCTCTCTCTCTCTCTCTCTCTCTCTCTCTCTCTCTCTCTCTCTCTCTCTCTTCTATCTCCAGTAACAAAGAACATTGATTCAGGGCAGACACACAATGTGGAGAGAGAGAGAGAGAGAGAGAGAGAGAGAGATGCTGGACCCTCCCTCCCCTCCTACACCATTCTTTTATCCAGCATCTCATTACCCAGGCTCTTTTCTCTCTCTCATATTCCCCTTCTAGTCTCTCAACTCTTGTGCTCTTAACGCACTACAGTCTTAAAGATGATATAAACAAACTTTTTACATAAAATAATCCCTTTAATTTTTCACTCAACGTATATATACATGGGAGAGCTTGGTGATCAAAAATAGACATAAACTACTCTACACTGAAGTCCAGATTTTTTAAATATATAACAGACGTATATACCTGAATGGTATTTTATATTTGCCATCGTATTTTCATCCCTATCTTGAAGCCTTTTAACATATTACCGTGTAGTCTCGTAAATTAATTTAATGTATTTTTAATTCTGCATGATATCATATTAATCTTTTGGGGTAATATTTAGAAATCACTTCAAGTTTTATTGTTGTTTAAGTTGGTGATTGGATCATGAAAGTGGAAATAAAAAACATAAATGAAATTGTGACAGAGACGCTGCGATTTGCGCTGAAAATTCTACTATTGTATTTAGTCCGCACTTAGACGTGATACAAAGTGGAGCGATTTTAGAAGGTCCTTTTTTAAAAATAATAAAACTTCAACTATACAAAAGAAATTTTTTATATAGCATTTAAAAATTAATAAAATAACAATGCCAATTATTAAACTTTTAATAAGCTAAATATTTGATGTGTTTTTTTATATTCAACTAAATAACTAAAACAAGTCTTGTTTATTTTGCAGAAAGTTTCTAGAAGTTCTGACTCACTTTCATTAATTTTTTCATTAATTTCGAGTTCACAGTTAGGAATTTTTCTCACGATACTTGTTGCATCAGAAGAAAATTAAATATTTTTATTAATAAGAGGTATACACGGCATACGGAGCTTCAAAACAATAAATAATTTAGTTAAAAAACCATTCTTGTCTGCCATGAGGTAAACACGAGACAATGGGGTATTGACCCCCCCCCCCCCAAAAAAAAAAGTTTCAAGTTTTTGTCAACATTTCAAAAGGCACGAGGATTTTATGAGGAACGAGCCCTATTACAGCATTCTACGACAATTCCTGATTATGAATTTTTAAAACCTCTCAAAAATGACACCACAATATTGAATCTTAAATGGTTAAATTGAACCGTTAACATTGCCAAATCCCACACTTCATATTGAAATGTAACCAAATCTTCATTTGTAAGATTTTTAGATGCTAGAATCACGATAATGAAGATTTCAAATTCCTAACTCAATAACTTTTTAGTTTAGCAATGTTAACTTATGCATTTTCCCATTTAATAGGCAATGTTGTGACGTCATCAAAAAAAGCTTTAAAAAATCATATAAAATCAGCAAATTGTCAAAGAATGCTCTAGGCTCGTTCTTCATAGAATTCACTTTATTACTAACTCATGCATTTTCCCATTTAATAGGCAATGTTGTGACGTCATCAAAAAAAGCTTTAAAAAATCATATAAAATCAGCAAATTGTCGAAGAATGCTCTAGGCTCGTTCTTCATAGAATTCACTGTATTACTAACTCAAATATCGGTCAGCACCTCATTCTTCAAGACAAGAAGGAAAAGGTTGTTTATATCATCACCTCCACTCCATACTTGACTAGTACAACTAAGGAAACTTGATGTAAATCCAAGTCACGCTGAAGCTGTCACCGCGGGATTGACTGACTAAAAGATGATAAATATCATTTGACCAAGTTGTGTGGTATATATATAATTTTTGTGTGCTCAGATTTAATCTAACAGAGTGTGAAGTATTTGCTCGCGAAACCACGCGATATTATCAAAGCCTCATCTTATCACTTTTGTCAACAACGTCACTTCAATATTTATATATCGTAAGCTAACATCACAAATTCAATTTATATAAATAAATAACACTTTATTTGGATGCTGAATAACTTTATATTTTGTTAAACATATATTTTATAACAAATAAATCTATAGAAAAATATGTAGGGGAGGGGATTTAGAAAAATATCCTGTAATCACAATTACATTAACACAATAAACTTTTAGATGCTGAATTGGTTTTAGTACTTTATGTTCCAATTTCATCTTAAATCCAGCACTTTTGACCTATAAAACACTTAATCCAAGACAAATTTGGTATTGTAAAAAGAGAGTCAACTTTTGGTACTTTATTTGACTCTCTTTTTTCAGTACCAAATTTGTACTTGGATTAAGTGTTTTATAGGTCAAAAGTTAAAAGTACTGGATGTAAGACAAAATTGGGACAATTTTGTACTGACATAAAGTACTGCAACCAATTCAGCATCTAAAAGTTTAGTGTGTTAGTTAATGTAATTGTGATATATAATGGGGGACATTCACAAAGCACATAACCCCCACTTTAGCCCCGATTTTTAGCCCCGATTTTTAACCCTGGTGCTAAACATGGTACTAAACCAGGGGCTAACCATGTTAAGCTCATAAATTAGCACCATGTTTAGCACCAGGGTTAAAAATTGGGGCTAAAGTGGGGGTTAAAGTGCTTTGTGAATGTCCCCCATTATTTGTTATTTTACTTAAAACCGTTTATGTATATCAAGTACACAAAGTTTAATTTAATTTTGCAGAAGTAATAAGTTACTAAAAATAAGAACAGATGAATGCTACTAACACAGCACAACGTGACCTTGACTGTATCTCAAGGTTAATGAATGTCAAGCGCTGCTTATCGATGTGTCATAGACGTTATTCTAGGCTGTCATTCCTACACGGATTGTGTAGCGATACAAAATGACGTTTAGAAAACACAGCTGGCAGTAATGACAGACTCATGAGCTGCGTCATTCTCTGTGATCGGAAAAAAATAACCACTCGAATATTTTCACTGCATTTAGAATTGTTTATAAAACTAAAAATATATATTACAAAATTAAGGTTATGTTTTAAGAAACAAATTAGTGATTTCGTCTTTCATTTTGAATTTACTGGCTATATCTGATACAGACATGAAATCACCCTTAAGTACAGTTTTATTATTATTTTTCTTCTTCTTTATAGTATGTTCGGTCATAACGTAAATTTACGAGTCAAGGCTTTATCGTGTCGTTGAGGTGTGATTGGCTATTGTCGCAGCCATCACAGCAAAATCGTAAAGTTAAAACATCCGAATTGAGGATTTGACGTCGCCGACAGCTCACATCAAAATCACATCATGGGTGGAGAAAAGAAGATCGTTTTACTGCCAGTTTACTTCAGCTGCAGTAGAAGGGGGGTGTGGGGGGGGGGGTGCTTTTCTATGGAGCGATGTCGAGCGGGGCTTGGCGGGGCGAGAAAGGCGCATTTGCTTCAATGTCATATGGCGGCCATGTTGGCGTGAAAAAATCAACTACGGAATGTCATCGCTGCGGGAAAGCGATTTTTTTTTTTCACGTCAATATGGCCACCATATGATAATAAAGCACCAGCCAAGCCCCGCTCAACATCGCTTCATGGAAAAGTACCTTCCTTAATTTGATAAAACATGTTGTATATGCTATAAACTAAAGTACATATTTCGATGTAAAATATAATAATATTCTCTTGCAAAAATTTACATTTTCTTGCATGTGATCTGTCAGTAATACAGTAAACTAAAATTATGTTAAATAATGATAACTTTGATTCTTAAAATCTTCATTCGCGATATATTATAATTATTTTTATTTGAAAAAACTAAAAATTTTATGTGGTGTATAGAGAGTATTTTAATGACTCAATTACACGCCCCAAATTTCACTCATCATCACAATAATAATAAAAAAAAATGCACTCAATTCCCCACTGAGAGACTAATTGCTGATGTTTACAAAACCTAGGTACAATCTAAATTAAACAAGTACAAGTACACATTTTTGCAATATGCCTCAGTATGCAAATTTCCCCCACTTTAATTGCAAATACAAAGGAAATGGAACAGTATTATTATTTTACAAGAAACTTTAGTATAATATTTCACGCAAGCAGTTTTATTCCCTTCTCCTTCTTTTATTTTTTATTAAGGGAGTGAAATTGTTTGCATGTTTCGCATACTGAATGTTGCTACTTGTATTGTGCTAGTTTACAATGGGCAGCACACAAAATAAATTAAGAACAAGCAGTAATTCACCCCTGATTCACACTGTACCTCTTAGAAGTATTAATTGTATGTAAAAAGAATTAGGAATTAATTTAATGTAAAATTTCCATACTATGATGCGTATTTATTTTAATAAAATAATAAGTTTTTGTTTTTTCATTGATGCACAACATCAATTAATGAATTTCAATGTCTAAAAAATAAATGCAACTATATACAGTAATGATTAATCTAATTTAAATATTTTTATTTTCAGAATTGTAATAATTTCATATTTATTTTATTACATAATGCAAAGAAAAAAAATCTTTTATTGTGGAGTATACCGTATATGTAGTATATTATTATATATGATATAGAAAGAGTGTAAAAATGTGTGTTGGTTCTTAAAAGCAGAAAAGAATATAGTTTTTATCTTTTTCTCTCTCTTCTCTTCTCCCTAGCGTGGCTTATGAGCTAAGTGTTTTTTTTTTTTTTTTTTTTCACCAGCAAACTTCGTGTATTGTGGTGGAGCTATCTAGCTCGCTTCCAGCACGGCAGCCATGTCACCACTTGTACTACAGTCATATTAATTTAATATTCCCGCCGGAAGTAGCCGGAAGTGTAAAGTTTGCAGCTCTTCTGTTTGTAATTCAGTTTTGAAATTTTGTAGAGTGGTTTGAAGAAGTATTGACCTATGTGTGAAATTGTAACGCTGAGATATAAATATGCAGATCAGAAACCTTACACTTCCAGCTACTTCCGGAGGGAACATCAAGTAAATTTGACTGTATATATATCTAAACTAGATGCCACTTTTTAAGGTAGAGATAACACGGATCAGCTGGCCCAATGCTAAAAAATCCCATTCATAAAAATTATTATGCAAATTTTCATTCACATATGAGATATGGTATAATATTCTGGGGTAATTCTATAGACTCTGAATGTATTTTTATATTGCAAAAAAAAAAGCAATTCGAACTATATTTAACCTTAAAAGGTTTGAAACTTGTGCTACAAAATTTACAGAAGAGGGAATATTACCCCTACCTTGCCAGTTTATCCTAGAATGTGTATGTTTTGTTAGGAAACAATATGAAGAATATTTTAATGTACCAAAAAATTACAACTATCATACTAGGAACAAAAACTTAACAATAACTCCTTCAATATGCAGGCTCGAACTTTGTAATAAAGGTCCCCTCGCAATGTGTATTAGATTGTATAATAAGCTATAACCTATATGTATCAAACAAGTTTCAAATTATAGTAATTTTAAAAAATCTGTGAGATTGTTGTTAACTGATTGTTGTTTCTACAGTGTGGAGGCTTACTTACAATGTAAATTCTAATAATAATATTTTGTTTTGTCGACGTGTCAAACCTTCTCATTCAAAGTGCTTGCATTTTTTTTAATGTTTGTATTTGTATGTGTGGAAATTGACAAATAAAAATATTTGATTTTGATTTTATGATTTTTTTTTAAAATGTTCTCCTCTACATCCCCTATCAGTATATAGGTAAAATATCAGGTATACAAAAACGAGCTAGTTTTCGAGTTATTAATTTTTAAAGTTGACTAATTTAACATGGAAGTTCCATTTCTCCATGTTAAATTAGAGAACTTTAAAAATTAATTACTCGAAAACTAGCTCGTTTTTGTATACCTGATATTTTACCTACTGATAGGGGATGTAGAGGAGAACTTTTTGAATTTTTTTCATAATTTTTATGAATGGGATTTTTTTTAGCATTGGGCCAGCTGACCCGTATTATCTCTACCTTAAGTCTTGTTCTGATTCCTTCGTGACTGCACCCATCAAATTGTTGTATAGCACGAACAATCAACGTAGTGCCTAATAGACAATAATGGTTGCATTTTTTTATTTCATAATTAGAAAATATACATAAAATTATGCTTTTTTTAATTTTTTCAGATTTGTTGGAGTGCGGGAACTAATTTTAAAAAAATATTTAAAATATCTTCAATAGGGTGGTATAGAACCTGATGAGACAACCGTGACGTCATCAGTAGCCAATCACAGTGTGAGAAAATGACGTCATGGTTGTCCCATCAGGTGTATATATATATATTTTAGATTTTTTTTTAATTAGTTCCCGCAAGCCAAAAAATATGAAAAAATTCACAAAATCATATTTTTATGTATATTTTTTAATTATAATGAAATAAAAAAATGCAACCATTATTGCCTATTATTCCGACAAGTATTAGGTGCCATCTTACTGACGGTAACAATATTTTACGGCATATTAATTTACTTACTTTAGTTTCAACATGGTTTAAAATTTGAGTTGAGACCATGTTATAAGTTACAGTGATTTTCATATTTATATTTGAACTAAAAATCAGCCTCAGCGGTGGTTTTCTAACAGGTATATATATCGTTTTTATGATTACAAGAAAAAAATAATTAAATAAATAAAATGAAATTACACAATGTAACATTAAACATATATATTCCGCTATACAGTAGAAAGCAACGTTAAGTATGATGATATTAAATGAGTAAATTGAAAATTGACAAGGCTCTTTTTTTCTTTGAACTGCAGCTGACATTGTTGCCATTCAAGTTGTTAAATCTTCAAAAACTTGTCGATGGAATTTTAGGTCTCAGAATTGAAGTATAACATTTTTCTTTTTTTTTTTGCTAATAATTGTTTTGCAATGTTATATGAATTAAAAAAATTGGTAAATTGATCACACTGTGTTTAAGAGGTGCTAAAGTTCACTTAAATTTGGTGCCGACTGCCTTGACGATGGTTTTCTGGTTTTCTGTGGTTTCCCATCGTCGATATATAACAGGTGAATACCGGGACAGTACTTAACACAAAGCCACAGCCGCCTCTTTTCCTATCCTAGTAACCTCTTCAGTCCTTACTCCTCGTATCCTAAGGGTTGTCGGGCACCCGAAGGTGTATGGACTCCGACCTTTCCTGTCCGCCCTCCGTCCTGTCTATAGGTTCTACTCCTTGAGAAGACAAGCTAGACATACGGGAAAGTAACAACAACATAATTTTAATATTCCATGAGTGTGTTGGCAAGTGCAGACCAACTGTTGGCAACATTTTGTCTTGGGGAGGCTCAGTCTCTGCTTTTTGAGTCACTCAATGAGCGCATTTGTTGCAAAGTTTATTCTTTATTGTGTCTATGTCTACAATGCGATATTATTTTCAATATAAAATTATTAATGGAATTTAAAAACATTCTTTTGAAATAGACTTAACTTTGTCTCATGCATGAGTACTAATAAAATGATAATAAATAAATAAAATAAATAAATAAATAAATAGTATTTTTTTTTTTTTATTTAGCAAAAAAAAAAAATAATAATAATATAAAATATAATGATACATACAGTATATCAAATGTAATATAACTTGATATCTAAGATAATTTTATAAAATATAATTAATGAGTAAATTCAGTACTGTTACAATAATGGTAACAAATGGAAACTAGAGCTGGTTCAAATTTGTATGAAATCCTATGGAATGCGTCAATAATTTATATATAAAAAATGTGGTAAAACCAATTACCTCCTATTCCTAACAAAATACTGCAAATTATTACAAAATGTGTTATATAATGTTGGTTTTCGCATCTTGCAATAACTTTATTTCTAGGTACAGTTGGTATTAATTAGTTAATATTAATTTCTATATTATTGTTGTATCTTATTCTGTATCGTAGTATACGCAAATAATGGAAATTCTAAATTACATATTCATATATTATAAGACAACACTTTTATATAAGTAAACGCTAACAATTTTGTTGAGTATTATTCTAAAGGCTGGAAATTGGACTGGTATATAGTCGAATGGAATTTGCTGTGTCTTTTGATGTACCGCAGAACAAAGACAGCCTTTCCCCAAAGCTGCAGGCCCATTGGCCTGCTACTCTTGGTCCATCACTAGCCTGCAACTGTTGGCCCATCACTGCAGGCCTTCACAAGGCACGTGTACATGCAAATTTAGCTTACCAAGTTGATATAGTCCTTCCAGCGAGAGTTCCCATCGATATTGCTGGAAAGGACGTAAGTGCACTTCCGATTGCTGGCTATGACATGGCAACCGGAAAATTTTAAAAATCGGCAATATCGATGGTCAAATTCTCGTTTGAAAGGACTATAATATGGAGCTGATTGCTGTTTACGAGGGAAAATAGCATAGCAGGTATATGGACGGTCAGGAGGGGGAGTTGGGGGTAGAAAATAGAAAGAGGAGGTCCAATTACTATGGTATTAGATAGGATAAATGACAAAAAAAATATATAGTTTTGATTGTTCTTTAATGATGAGATTTTTTTAATGCTATCTATCGTTTGTTGGTGTATTTTTATAATTTTTTTAAACCTGATTTATTTTGTTAAATAAAGTGAAATAAATAAATAAATAAATAAATAATTTGTTTACATACTAGTCTGTGCATTCTGGTCCTCCATAGGGCAGCCTAACTTACAAGGGCATGACGTCAGCGCAATCAACTGTATATACTCCCTATTCGAATGAAAGCTACTTCTTCACACTTAAGTACACTCAAGCTAATAACAATCCTTGTCTTTTCAAGCGAATGTAACAAATATTTAATTAAGATTTGAGAACTGCAATGAACTTGTATTGATGAGGCACTTCCATATAAAGGCGGATTCACATAGCGATTTCCAGGCTGCGACGCGACGCGAATAATGCGCACTTGCTATAACATCCATTGGCGGCCATATTGGGCGATTAAAAGAAAAAGAGCATCGTAATTAACGCGATTCCCAGCGAATTCGCTCGCCGCATAGGATTTCACAGCTTGTGTGACAAAATCGCGTCGCGTCGCCGTTGTCGCCATCTGAATCCGCCTTTATGAGTACAAAAAATAAATATTTACAGCTGAATTATTAGAATTTCCAGTTAAAGTCAGAAAAAAAATGTTAATATTTACGTTAGATAAAAAAAAGGTTTATAGAATTTAAAATTGTATATAATGATATATTATACTGTATATATATAGAAACTCTTTAAGTAAATATCATGCAGTAGTCATATTGTTTTAGAAATTGGAAAATAATTGTTTTCACCAAAATGGGCGCGATTTAAAAAGCAGTTAGCCAGGTTTCCAGCCACGTTTAAACCTCCTAGTTTTACGTGTTAAACCACCCTATATAGTTAAACGTGGTTAAGTTATAATAAACGTGGTTAGAAACCTTGCTAACTGCTTTGTGAATCGCGCCCAAATTTATTTCCAAACCGGGATAAAGATTGATAATAAATTATCTAATAATTAAAAAATTATGAATCATCACTTACTTATTTTGTGTTTTTATTAGTTTTTAAAATATAGCAGTGACGTTAATGTAGAAAAAAAGTCTATTTTGAATGATGTAAATTACATATTATACACAACATGTCTAAATAAGTTTCTAATCGCATTAGGGTATTTAAAAATGAAATTCAACTTCTTGAATAGAAGCTACAAAGGCGCGTTGGTTTGCCCTGCTTACTTGCTTGTAAATCCTTTGTATCAAAGCGTTTGCATGTCCAAAAGCCGCTCTTATACGTTGTGTGTTGTGACCGCGTGACTCTTGATGCTTACAAATATGTGATGTGGTATTCAATAATATATCATCACTGCTATAAATACAAACTTCCTTGGCTGTTTAAATTGAAACGAATGAAAAGGAGAATATATAGGATGGCACTTTTGGTGAATTACTTTGGATTGCAGCTGATTTATGGCCTTTAATACCATGCAAGGATATATTTATCTTCACATGTTTCTTTTATTTTTGTTACTATATTAGTACAAAACGTCAGGTCAAAAACACAAGAATGAACATTAAAGTATAATATAATTATTATTTATTCTTTTACCCACTTCTACTAAATTCTCCTCGCTTTTTTTTTAAGTCGAAAGAATAATTTTGTCTTTGTAAGTCAAAAGAGGCCGTGCCATCAGCTGCACACATTTCGAGTAAAATAAAAAAAAATATTTTACTTTTGTGTTGGCTGATGTTGCTACTGGCCTTTGCCTCTCTTTGATTCTTTGAGGCAGCAGCGGCGTAGAGAGAGAGAGAGAGAGAGAGAGAGAGAGAGAGAGAGAGAGAGAGAGAGAGAGAGAGAGAGAGAGAGAGAGAGAGAGAGAGAGAGAGAGAGAGAGAGAGAGAGAGAGAGAGAGAGAGAGAGAGAGAGAGAGAGAGAGAGAGAGAGAGAGAGAGAGAGAGAGAGAGAGAGAGAGAGAGAGAGAGAGAGAGAGAGAGAGAGAGAGAGAGAGAGAGAGAGAGAGAAAGAGAGAGAAAGTTGGCTGTCCTACCCTCTGCTTTCTTTCTCTATATATATTACTAAAAAGTAAAAAGATACAGATGAAAGATTAACACACACATAAAAAAACTTCAAATGCATTATTACTATATAAGAAATAAAAAAAAAAGTAGCATTTTTTTTTTCTTTTTCGTTTGTATTTATCAATGGCTATGGACTATATAGCATACTTAAAAGATTATAAAGTATTATGTATTCCTATAATGTATACACACGTTACGATGTATTGCAATACATGATGTAGTAAATAAAATTTAAATTTGAAATCAGCAACTGTATGTAATAGAAAAGCAATAGAAAACACCTTGGAATGAAACCTTAAAATAAAATTAAAACAAAAATTCAATAAAAAACAATGTTTTAGTTAAATTTGCTGCATATAATTATTTAAGTCTGTTTATTTTATGTGTCAATAGATTTGAAATCATGTGACGAGGTCTCTGCAACTTTGTAAGATGTTAATTGTGGCTGCGTAGTTTTGCTAAGTTGTCGTTCCAAGATCTTATTGTTGTACTGATGTTGTTGATAATTGTACATTTAAGATAAAGTTTACAAATTTTAACAGCTATTTCTAAGCTCTCAATAATAATTATATCATTGAACAACAACTATCTGCAAAAATTCAGAGCAATATAATTTGGTTGCTTCCATTCATTTCTACAATAAAAACTTTTCATGTCATGTAGAGTAATAAATAATATTATATATTTATTTATGAAACTTTTGAAGAACAATAAAAGAACATATAAAAGGTGCTATAAAACGAAATTTGAAGATTGGAGCCTGTTGGTTAAATTTCAAGACAATGGAGATGAGAGAGAGAGAGAGAGAGAGAGAGAGAGAGAGAGAGAGAGAGAGAGAGAGAGAGAGAGAGATTCTCTCGCTATTAGTCAATTTGCATGCAATTAAAGTTGGCAGCTGGATCTTGCATGAAGTTAGTATAAATTGATGCTCATATTTAACTTGGATTTCGTCGGAAATGCTCGGGTGTCCTTCGGCTTGGCTCGGAGAGTGAAATTCATCGTTACAAACAACACACCAATGACTGAAGACGTTACAAACACGACGTCCAACAAATAAGTGCATTTGCATACCAGTCCAAGTTATAATTCGAGTCAAACGATAGAACTTGCTTGCTTCTACTTCAGTGTATTGATAACGAGATCCTTGTTGAATAGAGTTGTTTGCTGTTTTTGTTTACGAGGGAAAATAGCATAGCAGGTATATGGACGGTCAGGAGGGTAGAAAAGAGAAAGTGGAGGTCCATGCAACTATACTATATGACATTAGATAGGAGAAATGAAAAAAAAAAAAATAATAATAATAATAATAATAATAATAATAAATAGTTTTGATTGTTCTTTAATGATGCGATATTTTTTATGCTATCTAGCGTTTATTAGTGTATTTTTACAATTTTTTAAAATTGATTTATAGCCTAACTTACAGGGGCATGACGTCAGGGCAATCAACTCTATAAGTTGAATAAGTTGACGAAGTAGTTGTTTTTTATTTAAAATATCTGATTATTATTGTTATTTTTTGTGTGGGTGACTTGACACTTTAGTGAATGAGATATCCTTTTTCATGTCACCCATTGAGTTGTTGTATCGTATTTTGTACTGATACTCAATAAACAACTATTATTATTATAATAAAATATTTAGTGCGGTGGTAGCTAGCTCTGACGTATCTTCTCCATGTTATAATCTGTGTGGTAATTTTTTAATGTAAAAATGATTGCAAAGGTTGCTATCAAGTTGTTATCGGTGTTTAAAATAATATTAAAATAGTTTTATTTTTAAATTAGGTTTACTAAAATCAACTGTTCACTATATAGGACTACTAATTATTTTGTAAGCTGTATGATAAAAATTTTGATTTTCCTACATAGTTTCCTTGTATTTAATTTTAATTTACTGTTGACTATGTTTTATTCTGTATAACATGCGTGTATTAATTTATGTCATTTTGTCCAAACTGTAACAATAACTATAACAGTATGTCTGGAACATTCCCCGTAACAAGTCCATTAATTAGCTATTTTGTTTTTAAAATATAATTTAACTTTATTTCAATATTAATCTTAATTTTAATTTAATTTTAATATTCGAATAAAAAGCAAAACAAGACGTCCTGCTGAAAAATAGCATGGACAAGATACTTCAGGGTTCTAGGACAATTCGTCACCTGTCACCATACTTCAGGGTTTCCATCTAATGGGTGGCACTGATTTGCCACAAAGTAAAATAATAAATTCTGAAAATGCAACAGCTTAAAAATATTAACATCAATGAAAAAACATGCATGCTAGGTTTATATTTATGATTAAACTTTTGTCCTTAATATAAATGGAGAAATAAACACAGAAAAGGTTTAAATTTTAATCATTTCACAATTTAAATCAGAAATCAGAAGTCAATCGCATGGAATACCAGAACTGTCACAACTTATCAAGTCGAAACACAAAATTATCAAATCGAAATTTTGTGTAATTATTTCATCAACTTGATCGAATTCTCGAAACTGACATTTCACTGATTAAATCGATACATAAAATGGCAAAATTGGTTGATAAAATTGCGTTTTGAGACCCGCAAATAATATATTAAATAATTAAATGAATGAAAAAATACTAGACGGATTCACGAAAACATTCAAGTTTAATTCGATTTTTAAAAGGAAAAAATCCTACTGAAATCAGTACTCTCGTTTTAATGAATGTTGAAAAAAATGGTGAAATGTTTAATTAGTAAATTCCACTATATTTGTACACCATCTTTTTATACAGTTTCATACATGATGTTACACTTTTGCTAATGTCTTAAATGTGACATTTATAATTGCTTTTAAAACTTTCCCTTTTTTCCTTTTTTTTTTTTTCTTTTTTTTATTTGCAAAGAAGCAATTTACTAGTAATTCTTCATCTAGTATTTACCTTCACAGAAATTTGAAGCAGCATTTCATACAAATTAGTGTAGGGTGGCAGGCAGGCAGGGAGCGGAAAATGGTCAGCTTGTGGCAACCAGCACGCTGATTAGTTGGCTGGCACTGCACGGTGCTGTGAGGCGAACCGACGGGGGATGCAGTGCCTATCAGCGAGCAACCAAAATAACAAGCTACCAACAAAATATCAGCTCAGTCTTCAAATAACTTTTTGATATATGTTTGTATTAATTATATCAACTTGAAGATTTCAATTCGTAATAATTAATAGATATGGGTGAATTGTTCATTAAAGAGCTCGCAATATTTTTATCTACCAAAAAAATACCGCATGATCACAAGAAAGTTGACAAGTTTTTCCTTAAAATAACAATCTCACTTGTATGAACACTCGTCGCCTTGGAAAATTTCCCACTTTCAACCTTGTTAATTACCATGTCCTGTGTTATTCTTACGGGACATGGTGATTAACAAGGCCGCAAAATGAAATTATCCGAGGCGACGAGTGTACCAATTATTGTACATTCAAGTTATTAATGCAAAGTGACTGTCGTTACATGATGTAGAACAATGGGGAATTCTCTTACAACTTAAATTTTAATTTAACTAAGCACTATATTATGATAGGTGACATGTTAACAATAAGTTTGACTCAACATTCAAGTTTTTTAACTAAAAAATGGGGACTCTAAAGGAATTATTAAAATAAGGGGCAAAGTATGCAACCTGCGTGCAAAACTGAAAACTGTGAAACGCTAGTTAACACACAACAACTGTCTGATATATCGTAGTTTGAGAGTCAAGGAGTGGTTGGCTATAAATTTTAGTAACATGATCGAAATCAGCAGGGTTTTCTACCCTAGTATAGGGAGTTTGAACCTTAATATCAGTTTTTTATAAAAGTGATAATCAAAAATACAAATTTATTGCATGAAAAATTCGCCTGCTAGGCAGTTCCTACGTCACGTTTTGGCGCTAAATTCAAAAGAAGGAAGATCTTTAAAAAATTCCCATGTCTCCAATTTTGAAAATTGAAACTTTTTTTTTCTGGGATAGTTAGTTTCAAGGCATAGAGCATCTGAAAATAAAATTAAAATAAATTTAGGAGAATTCCCCAGTGTTATATGTGGTAGAGGAAGTTACGCACCTAGAAGTCCACAACCTGTCAAACAGACAAATTAAGTTGAAGAGAGTTAAGTTAAATCGTTAAATTTGATGATCTGACGTCACCAAAACACTATGTATACGTGGAAAATATTTATAGTATAAAATAATTATCGTGAGCAAATGAAACGTGCAGCGAAGTTGCATGAATGTCTCTTTAATTTGCTAAAGATTGTTGTTATAACGATAAATATTATTTAATAACAATCAGAAAGAACGAAGAGGCTACTTTTGCAAGAAATTATTCCACGTAAATATTTGAAAGTTTCCTTATCAAATGTTGTGCAGTATGACAGTTCGTTTTCGTTTAAAGGATAGAAAGAAAGAGGGAGGGAGAGAGAAAGAGGGAGGTTGTGTGGGCAAGGGTATAGGACGTGAGGAAAAGCGCTGGTGCAAAAAGGAAGGTATATCTAAGTACTTGGAGTTGGGCGAGCATGCAGGGCCGGCCGATGGAAGCTAGCGTTAGGGTATTCTGTAGACGGGGAATAGCGTTACAAGAGAGCACTTGAGGTCAGAGAGCCCTCAAGCTACAGCTTTTACCAGAGGCGTGCCGGGCATCGGGTGCACGCCTGCTAGCTAGCACCAGCTGGTGCATCAACCAGCCGCACCAGCTACGTGCATGCTGCCACCATGCAAACCTAGACCCATCATTTACGTGCTATATAGGCACTACAAACTTCAAATTCGCAATAGGGGAAAAAAATAAGGGAAAAAAAAAAAAGAGCAAAGACGCAGAAAGATGAAATGCGAAATTTGGGGCCAGTCGTCATTTGGAAAAGGCCAGTCGTCATTTGGAAAAGAAGATAAATAATTCATCTAAATGATGGAAAGGGGAGGGGGGGGGGCAGTCCTAAAATTCAGTTATTAATTTTAAATCATCAAGACAGCATGACACATACGACACGCTTGCAGGTTTAGCATACATTGCTAAATGGTTTCTGCAGGTTTCCCTTTTCACCATAAGCATGGCAACAGGAAAACGAGTGTTATCTTTTTACATACGTATAATAGTCATGTATGCTTTTTCTCCTGCCTCAGTTCTTGTTGAAATATCACCTGGCGTCCATGTCGACTTTGGAACTGCTGGTGGTATTTTTGAACCAATTCAATTCTTTATTAAATTAAATTTATTAAATTATGGATGATCCTGCTAAAAAGCGACATGACTGCAATAATTTCAATTTTATTGTGGCAATAATTATAGATGTTTGATTATATTTTCAATGACTATATTATTAATTATCTGATTTGTAGTAGTTGCTATTCCAAAACCAAATAAGAACGCAAACATTTTATTGATTAAGGTACTTGAATCAATAAAATGCATTGTAATTAAAATTGAAAGAGCCTGCAAATGCTATGAGTCTGGAATAATTTATTTATGCATAGAAAAGTAGGCTTAAAAATGGTTTATACCAAAAGGCAGCTTAACATTAACACTTCAGTATACCATTAAAAAGTAACACAAAAGCATATTATATATAAAAGATAAAATCAGTACACAGTTGTGCAGTTGTAGCGTTTAATCTGCAAAACATATAATACGTGTAAGCTTTAAAATAGAAGTTTTTAATAAAAAAAAAAATAATGAAAAAAATACTAAATATTTGTTAAAAAAAATCCCTTATCAAAGCTTGGTATGCATGAAAAATTACATTTGCTAATTTTTAATATACTTTTAATCGATTTTTGTAACAATATTTGTTTTACACTTTTATTTTTATTTAAATGAATTATATTACTTGTACACACATATTGCTTCGATCAATATATTATTTTAATTGTACAATGAACAACCATTTTCATTATTGGAATACAAAAGTTCAATTTTATTTGTAAATTTATCAGTTTATTTTCAACACATGGTACGAACATACCAACATTTTTGTTCAAGTCCAGACAAGCAAATAGTTGGCTCACAGCTGGCCATTTAAATCGGACAAAAGGTAGAGCAAAGTTAATTTTTTTTTTCTGGCGACACCGAGTGTATTTCCGCATTTCAAGTAAATTTAGTGTTGTTTGTTGGTTTTTGTCTCCATTTATTTAAAATGTGATTACATGATAAACTTACTTTTTATTATGCGCCTATATAACCAGATATTTAAAGTTGAAAGAGAAAGAGGAGTGAAAAATCGCTTTAATAAATAATTCATATTAAAGACAAAATATTGTATAATATAATACTGTGCATTGGACTAAATGTGTTACTTAAAATTCTTATACGTATTAATCTAGTGTAAGTAAAATGAGAACAAAGGGATTTAAAGAAAATAAATAAAAGCAAGTTTGTTAAATAAAAGTTGTTGTTTGTGCTTTTTTCTTTTTTTTTTTTTGCAGCGAGGTTTAAGTCTTGAAACAATTAAAGTTAAACCCAACTGAGATGAATTTACTTTTTCTCTTTTTTTTCTGAGCTCGGATTGGTGGCAAAGAAGTTTTTTTCTCGTTATTCCCATGTTTGATACATCGACAACTATTTTGTGGTCCACAAAGCATTTATAACACAATTAACTAATATTTTTTTTCTTGTAACCACTTTTTTATTTAAAAAAAAATATTATTACTACACGAGTACGAGGAAAATTAAATGATGTTCACTTACTTTTTGAAAGGAAAGTGATCAAGGAACGATAGGACGACATTACATCGCTCCAACATTTTCAACTACATCGTCCAACACCGCTGCCGGCTACGAGGGGAGTTGTAGCTTAATTAATTAAAAAAAAAAATGTTACTAGATGTATCCTGTTAATTTTTCACGTATGTTTATATACAATAATTATATTATGATAGATGACTATATGATGTTACGTGTTAAAGTAATACAACATACCGTCTACAACATGTTTTGTCAACGCAATCTAACAGAAAGGAAAATTATGAGATTATCCATCAATATCCATACATTAATTTCTGTTACTAACTTCCGTCAATCATGTAGCTACATGTATGTGTCAAATATAAAAAAACAGAGGCATGGAATGCGCCGATAATATAAAAAAAAATAAAAAATACTAAGGTATATATTTTTTTTCTCTCTATTTTCGATTGAATTTTTAGACAATCTGTGTGTATATCACCAATGTTAATTTTTCAATTCATATCCTCCATAACAATTTATTATACTATCCATGTGGTGTTAACTGGTCCTTTAAATAGTCTAAAATTGATTTTTGTGTATTCTGGTAATCTGGTGGGCATTTTATGAGAGAGAGAGACTCGCCAGACTGCACGCTGCATTCGGCGCCAAGGCGGGTAGGGGGTTGAGAGAGGAACGAGCGGCTAGCCAGCACCAGCCAAATGAAAAGGGGAAGCACCAAACACAAGAGGGATGGTAACGAACGATATTTTCGTGTTCTTTCTCTGGTTCTCAATTTTTCATTCTCGCACTGACTTAAAGATAAAGAACCTTGAGATATTGTATAATAAACCTAGTATATAATATCTTCAGGCTGGTACCGTTATGATATACTGTTCAAAACATAAGGATCATCAATAAATCTTTATTTTTCTAAATAATAATATATAATTTTTTTATTTTACAATGTTAGCTTACTATAACAGCATATTCTGCTATTAGTGTAAGCATTCAAACTTAACAACAGCTAGTGGGATACTAGGATAGGAAAGGAGGCGGCAGTGGCCTTGTATTAGGAACTGCCCCGCGCGGCATTCCCCTGGGAGTGACGATGGGAAACCACAGAAAACCACCGTCAAAGCAGACGGTACAAAGTCCAACGTGAACTTAGCACCTCCCGATACAGTGTTCGACTTGCAAGCTGCAGCCACCTGCATGGCGAGCGCACTCAGGATTACTCACAAACTGGCAGGCAGTTAGGAGCAAACCCTCTGGAGACGATTTAGATTACAAGTCCGATACTTAACCAATCGTGCCACACCGTTCGGTATTGTTTTATATCTTTGAGAAAGTACCAAATTTTTTGTCTTTGAATGTACTTATGCCCTTTTTCAGTGACGGTCACTGGTGCCACGGCATGGCAGAGACTTTGGGTTTGGCGGCAGTAACGCTGGTTCTCCGTTTCAGAAGGAATTTTAATATTCCGCATACCAACCCTTCCCCCCTCTCTCTCAAGTCATACACAACGAGGGCGAAATGAGCGCGAGAAGGAATGCTGGGAACACAGCACAAACCAAATAATAGAAAAAAAAGATTAGATAGATCTTGCCAAAAACATCGATTTTTAAGAGAACTGTATTCTAACAGCATCGTCATTCGGGGGTTCAATTTATATTATAATAATAAAATTGAAATTATATTTTAATAGAAATATTTAATGGATAGAACCAAGTATTGTAATTTATTTTATTATTAATTTTTAAAGTTACAGTTAGATATATATTAGATTAATGTGATTTTACTTAACGTGTGTTAATTGCATAAATTAATTAATTCTGCAGTTTTATATACAAAAATTTACATTAAATTAAAGTCTCTACATATTCCAGCTAACTTGTGGGATTCAATTACAAAGAATTACACTTCTTGACGTCCAACACGTCTTACTATTTTGAGATGGCTGAACTTACACCTCCGAAACTGAAAACTTGCATTTCTGTGTTTTATTCCGGACATTTGATTTTCCCGCTACTATAACGGTGATTTGCAATTTTAAATACATTATTAGTTTACACACGAAGAGAAAAACGTTACAGTTCACATGCAACAAACAAGTTTCAACTTGCAACTCTCTTAATTCTAACTCTTCGTTGTAATCAAAATATTTTCAGGCCCATTTCTTCAATGCGAAGTTGATCAAAATTGGTTATTACACAATTATTGAGATATTGCAACCAATTAAATGTACTGTACAATAATAATGAATGTACCCGAGTTGGAATAAATTTCATCTTTTCTTAGCTATGAAGCTCTCCTCTCATCTTTTCTCCTCTTATTTTGCACCAATTTAGAGAAAAAAAGAGGTGAAAAACACAAGATTACGTCTTTTTTCCTCTTCTTGAACATAAAATGTTAGAAATATTGTCTTCATTTCATCCTCACTTTGAGCGAAGAGGAAATTAGATGTGTTTAGAGGTAAAAAGATTAGATTTAAACGTGTAAAAGATGAGTTGAAGAGATAATTTTTCAACTAGGGTATGTACTATATACTATTTAAAATCTGAAAACAAATATAATCTATAATGCTCATTATTTTCAATAATATTTGACAAAATCTACTTTTTAACCTGTATTACATTAGAAATCTCGTGAAGTTATTTCTGATTCAGAGCTAAAAGCTCGAATTTCACAAACTTTAATTTGGAATGGAAAGTTGATGCTTCATATACGGCAGTGTCTTATATCAATTATTGTACATACGACACTCGAACGAAATGCTATAAGTGCCGATGGCTATTCATAACTTCTGCTACACTGTTTAAAAAATAACAACTTAAATATTATATTAGATATTACAAAGTTATTGAATGTAATGGATGCAGCTGTAATTAATAAAAGTTTAAAATGCCGACGGCTATATAAACCTTGCCTGTCTGTACACCGTCATATTGTGTGCCGGCTTGCCACGTAACCCCTCAAAGTATTTGCTTATGCAGCCCGCAATGCCTAGGGAACACAAAAGTTGCCTGATAAAAGGAGCTAAACAATAGAGGCAAGATAATGCTAAACCGCTCTACACACTATTGTAAATAGGTATAATTATGTTGCGCTTGCTTACTGTGCATGGAATTTTGTACCTATATAGACTATAAATTTGAAAGGTAAAATTTACTTCATATATTAAGGCGGATTCATATCATGACGATTTCCAGCCTGCGACGCGAAGCGAATAATGCGCACTTGCTGTAACACCCATTGGCGGCCATATTTGGCGCTTAAAAAAAAAAGAGTATCGCAATTAACGCGATTTAGGTGCCGCAAACTGGCGAATTCGCTCGCAGCATATAGGATTTCACAGCTTGTGTGACAAAATCGCATCGCATCGCCGTTGTCGCCATCTGAATCAGCCTTAAAATACGTTCATCTAGGTTCAAATAAACTTGTTCAAGTCTTCATAAATCTCATCCATTTCATTTCGTTTAACAATTTCTAATATTATTTTCTAAACCATTGGTAAATATTAAAAAAATTAATATTTTTAGTTTAGATTCACAGTATTTTAATATCACAATTTCAACAGCATAAAATATATGTTTTTAAAGGAGTAAAATTAGCATAAAAAAGAATGAAAACACCCTATGTTTTTTCAGCAGTGAGGTATTATTATTATTTTTGGGGGGTATGGAGAAGTAAGGGGTAAAGGGGGCTTATCAGAGAAGCAACGGCTTCCGCTCAGCCGCCCGAGTTTGGCGTAGAAAGCAAAGCTTGTTGCCTCTACCGCTCACGTAGAAACAGCCAGGCTGCACAGTTAAGATAAGAACCTTGTTTGCCCCTCTAATTTTAACCTCAAACTTAGCTGCTATACAATATGGAATTGATTATATAGGCAGACACTCTTCATATTATATGAACTTTACACAATGCAAATTATGTTCAATGCTGCTATTATTATTTAATTCTTTAAAAAAACACTCGATGATAATTAATAATGTATTAAATGTGATTATATGGTATTAAAATAATTAATAAACAAAATTGTATTACGTATAATTTTAATATTTTTCTAAGTATTATAACGAAATTTATAATTTGTAATAATTTTTAAGTGTGTTATTAAGACGTTAAATAATAGCGAAGTCAATATTGTAACAAAATTCTAGAGAAATAATTATCAATTTTACGTGTTTTTAAACTTTTAAATTTTTCAATTTTTCCCTACGTCAAGTGTTGTGTGAGAATATAATACGGTTGTGCTCATTAAGGGCATTGGGTGTAGCACCGGTAGTTGGCAACACTGACGTATCTTCACCATGTTAATTTTTGAACCTTGCTCCTCAGAGTAATTTTTATGCTAGAGCTAAGCTGATTGCAGTAGTATCAAGGTAATTAGTAGCCCAAGTGCACAATTTGGCTTAGTAAAACCTGATTTAAAGAAAATTATTTTTAGTAATTTTTTAAATTTACATGCATTTTTTTAAAATATAAAAAAAATACTTTTCTTTAAATTAGGCTTTATTTAGCCAAATTGTGCACTTGGGCTACTAATTACCTTGATACTACTGCAATCAGCTTAGCTCTAGCATAAAAATTACTCTGAGGAGCAAGGTTGAAAAATTAACATGGTGAAGATACGTCAGTGTTGCCAACTACCGGTGCTACACCCAATGCCCTTAAGTATCAGCTAAGAATTTAAAATAAAGAAAAGGTCGGAGCAAGAGCTTCTTTATTACGTCAGTGTAATCTAGAAGCTCCAGCTTATTGTCAAAGTTCAAAAGATTTGAAATCTAAATAGTGCTGCAAATATTTGGCGCGATTCACGAAGCAGTTAGCCCCAGGTTTCTCACGGTTCCTCATGGTTTAACACGTAAAACATGTATAGTTAAACGTGCTTAAGCTAAACGTGGGTAGAAACCTGGCTAACTGCTTCTTGAATGGAACCCATTATATATATATATATATATATATATATATATATATATATATATATATTCATTTTTTTAAATTTCTCATATTTAAATAATTATTTGTTTTATTAATAATTATATTAATTCAAAAAAGCAGACTACAGATTAGGTGATCCTAGATGATTTTAGGCAAAATTAGCAAAAACACATTCAGAAAGTAGCTATTTAAAAAAAAAAAAAAACAGTTTTAGAAACATGGTATAAATCTAGGACAAAATATTTTAGAAAAGGTTTGTGATTTAAATTTGTATGCAACATAGGTCAATGTTGCCAACATTTCAACTCGCAGGGTATTTTATGCGGAGAAAGATTTTCTATATATCTGCATATACATAAAATGTCAAATAGTAAACTGCACAGAGTGTGTACAACATAATGAATGCACGTAAATAAGCAGGGACACTAGTCTAAATGCGGCCAGGTAGGTTCGCTTCAACTTTGTTATAAGTGGACGTAAAAGCTTTATAGCTACTATAGCTACATTTCGACAAGGCTAACTTGGACACTCTATGGTGGTATGAACAAGCAAGTAAACCTCTTGATCCTTGCATCACTGGAGTGTTGAAGCAACTCTTCATCTCTCTGCATTATCTCTCACCCTCCTTTTTTTTCTTTCTTTTGCTTAAAAAAAAAAAAAAAAAAACATTAAAGGTGGATTTACATGGGTAATTCTTGAGAGTGATGTGGCGTGAAAATTGCGCACTGGCTGTGAAATTTCAGGCCAGCCATCTTTGTTTTCTTGTTGACGCTATCATTTGGAGGGTGTTATGGAAATCCAAGAAAAGTGCACCAAAAGATCACGAACGTATTATTGATCCTCGCCTTCCGTGTTCCTCTCTCTTCAAGTTAAAAATATTATAATATAAATAAATTCAAATGCTTAATCATAATATTACCAAGGTACTTTTCTGTTACACGCTTTACCAAAGTGTGGGAATGGGGGGTGGGGGTGGGTTGGGGGGCGAAATTACCCGATATTTAAATCACATGTTAAAAAAAAATATAGTTTTTTTTTCACTTTTTTCTCTCTCTCTCTCTCTCTCTCTCTCTCTCTCTTTTGCGGAAATACATTGCGGGGTGGCTAACTAAGAATAACAAATAATATTTTCCAGAATTTTTGGAGAAGTATTTTACACTTTTTTCACAGCTTTAAAAAATTTACGGGTCGGAATGACCCCCCCCCCTAGGGTTAACAAGAGCAGCACTATCATGGTTGCTTTCATTTTGGTGAGTGAAAATCGCGTGAGTATCTCGTAATTGTAAAGTAATAAACAATGTAACGAGCGCAGTCAATGGATGACTACAAGAGCGGACCACACGAATGTTAAAAATTTAATTAATTTAAAACAAACTCGGTAGAAATTAAAAAAAAATATATTCTCTTGCACTAAGTTTAACCTTCATAGCAATTTTTAACTAATTAATTTTATATATACAACAACATTTTACGTAATACTAATTTTTGAAGCAATATAAAAAAAAAATAATTAAGCTAAGGAACCTCACTTTCTAATAATAAATAATTTGAATTGAGAGATAAATATTTTAATTTTGGACACATTAACTTGTTTTGAATTATTAATTATATTATTATGAATTATAATTTTTATAGTGTACACAATACAAATATTGTCGTATTATTAATTGAAAGTATCCATCTTGACGTCACCAACTCTTTGTCCTACCATTTATTAACCAAAAAACGATTGGGCGCAGGTAAGATCCAATACGGTTCAATTTTTCGACCTCAAATTGTTAACCCCCTAAATAAATTACGTTTGCAAACTTAAAACTACGTATTGGCACTAACTTTTTACGTTTGCTGCTATGAAAATTTTATTACTAGCGGCAGTTCAGTTTAATTAAAGAACATGTAAAGAATTTCGTTGTAGTGGTGTTTTGACTTCAAGCCGAGAAAACGTGCGCAGAAAGGTTGCGCGCTGATGCGCGGTGGTTGTAGCAGAAGTCAAAATCAGCAAACGAACATGGTTTAGTTACAACATGGCGACCAAAAATTTTCTGGTGGATGCATACCAATAGCAGGTCACGTTCAGTTAACAATGCGCGTACATTGCACACCATGTGAAAGCTGCTTGAACTGCGTGCTCAAAAAGTTGCTGCAGTTGTAATTTTGAAACACGATTTTAGCTTATGCATTAATGACTTATTGATTTGATCTAATTACTAAGAATTACTAACTATTAATGCTGTTCAAATAAATTTTATATTTTATTATACGTTTTACATGTTGAAAGTTGAAAAAATGATGATTGTTAACTAATAAAAATAAAAATGAATAATTATAAGTTATTTAAACTACAGATACGAAGTTGTAATTTAACTTAGCAAATTATGTAGAGTCTTAAAAATAACTGTTGTTTAGTATAACAGCTTTGGCTAAATAATTAAGCTTTTTTAACCTTCCCATGTATTTTGATTGTTTGCTTCTCAAGTATCAGTGATTTTCAAATTATGTGATTAAATATAAGCTTACCTATACTGTAATAATCTGCTACGTAGAATTATTTATATAACTACGGAAAATCATCATATCTCTGTTGTTATTATAATAATATATAACGATTGTTAACAACATATTGTATTTATATCGAACTAAGTATGCAAAAGATAAAGATAATTTGTAATTGTAGACAAATTAAAAACGTATCAAAGAGCAAACCAAGTTTCGAGATAAAGCTACTAAAGCTACTTCTTTGCTTTTTTTCATCATCAATGGTAAATTGTGTACTTGGTTCATTTGAAATTTTCACATATAAATGAATCATTCTATATGTTCCATTTCTGTAAGAAAACGGTCCAGAAAGAGACACATTTCATATTTTGGTTTTCATCATATTTGTAATGTCTTCGATCATTGGTGGATGATATGTAACGACCCTATTGATTGGTTGAAGATGAGACAAAGGAACATTCACAACAAAAGAGTTATGAATTCTGACGTCCCGTGGATACCAAAATATATAGTTCTTCTACGATATTTATTATATATCTGGAGTATTATTGTTCTTCTAAGCGAATTACGCTTGAGTTATCCTGAGTGATACGGAGCTTGTAAAACATAGAGTAGATAATACTAAAAGTTAATCTCCAGTCAATTTAAATTTCGTTTATTTCATTTCCGTCTGCTCCACGTTTAGTCCAATAACAGGAGATGTTACGAACCTTCCACCAATGGCAGAAGAAGTTTTAACCGTGATGAAGGTGGAAATAAATGTGATACACTAGAAAATATATTACCTACATCACAATTTATTTACGTCCATTTTGTACACTTCTCGCCTTAGAATATATATTCCTAGATAGCACATATATATGTTTTAAATTATTTAAAATAATGGACGCGATTCACGAAGCAGTTATAGCCAGGTTTCTAACCACGTTTAACTATACCTGTTTTACGTGTTAAACCACCCTAGTTAAACGTGGTTAACCTAAACGTGGTTAAGAAACCTGGCTTCGTGAATCGTGCCCAATGTAAATAATAAGAAATACAAAGATTTCAATATACAATTCTCAAATAAATATAAAAAAATCAAACGTTTTATTAATATTCCAATTTTTATTCAATGTGCAATGTTGTAATTATTTTGTTCAAAGTTTTCACACATAATGGATGGCATTCACAAAGCACTTTAACCCCAACTTTAGCCCCAAGTTTTATCCCTGGTACTAAACATGGTGCTAAACTTGGAGCTAAACATGGTTAGCCCCTGGTTTAGCACCATGTTTAGTACCGTACCAGGGATAAAACTTAAGGCTAAAGTTGGGGTTAAAGTGCTTTGTGAATGCCCCCCAATGTTTATATGATTAAATGTCGTACTAACAAATTGATTGATTTTTCCATCTGAACCCCACCTTGTTAGTTAGAAATGATGAATTTGATCACTGCGAAGAAAACTCGCTAAGAAGATCAAGTTCAACCAAAACCTAGCTTGTTATGGGCCCTTCCCACTCGGCCTTCTCAAATTTGTTTGCACAGTGCCTTTATGTATCCTAGAAAATTGGTTGAAAATTTTTCACGGAAAGTAAATATTGGTACGTAATATTAACATAATAATAGTTGTAATATAAGTCATGTAGATTTTATTATCAATACATTTTCATATCTCTTTTTACTTTTTAAGATGTAAAATTCCAATGAATTATCCTTAATATATGTTGAAATGACACACAACCACGTAATATGAGATTTTTTTTTTTTTATAAAAATTGAAAGGTTAATTTTAACAGGTATAAATCTCTGTTAAGAATAATATATAACTTGTAAGCAACATTTTTAGACTACCGTGATATCGTATTATATGAGAGCGACTCATCCACTCACGGAATAATATTGTGATTCTTAATTAATTAAATTTATAATGAAATTGCACATCTGAAAAATATAATTTTTAAAACTCTTTTCAATAAATTATATATTAATAATATATGCACACATCACCAGTTAAAATTAATTAAACTAATAATAAGACTAGCTGCATATTATATAAAATTATATTATGTATTGTTGTTATTATATAAAAAAAAATAGTTGTAAATCAAGGTGGTGATATTTCAAATTTTACTTACTTTATTTAATTATTTAAATTACAACTATTATTAAATAATATTTATCAACAATAGAATGTCTCTAGTAATCACGATAATCATCTTGATAATGTAAAGTGCTTGATAATTTCAATTAGCACGGTTAATTAGATACAGTATGTATAGGTATATTTAATTTAAGCTGATGGCAGTTAGTTGTCGCGATGTTAATGTTAATTGTACCACGCGATGTGTCAACCACTGTCAACATCCGCAGCTAAGCAAGCAGCCAGCGTGAATTAGAAATTGTCTATATACGTTCTGTACGAATGCTCCCCCTACAGTGTAATTAAATTGTCTTGCCCACATTTTTTTTTATTTTTTTAGGATGAAACTCGTAAATTTCTGAGGTTAGTATGATTTGAGTTTTTATAGGAGTTTTATGATTGAAGTTGTCAGTTCTGTACATATTGCCATTCAAAAATCACTACTGAGGACAACGGTAACGACTGATAACAATAATTATGGTCCTATCAGTGTAAATAATATTATTGGGCAAAAATAATTCAAATAGTAATAAGTACGAATTATCAATATTTTAAAAAATTGACAATTTTGCATATTTTTTGTAGACTTTTAGTTACTTTTATTGTCATTTTTATGTAGATTTTTTATTGTGGTAAGTTTTAAGAAGGAATTTGAGAACTCACAAGGCCCAAATATACTGTATAACACTCGTCGCCTCAGAAAATTCCCCTCTTGCAGCCTTGTAAATTAACCATGCCCTGTGTTATTCTTACGGGGCATGGTTATTTACAAGGCCGCCAAGAAAAATTTTCCGAGGCGACGATTCCCATCATATTCCCATGAATTCACTTCATTATTACTTCAATATTTATTTTAAATTATTCCAAGAATAACAAAAACTGAAATAAAAAAAAAAATAATAATAATAATAATAATAATAATAATAATAAGCAAAATTTTCATGCATGCCAACAAAAATCTTTTTTTTTTCTTTAAAAATTCTTATTTCATATAATTTGTACATTGTTTGCTAATTAAGTGTACAATTATTTTTTACACAGACACACTATTCCAAAAAATGAATTCTTCCCAGTAAATTGAAATTTGAACCATTATAATATTAAAATTTTCTCTTAAATTGATTTGAATTTTTTTAAATTTACAGTTTGGTGCAACTACATTATTAACACTGCAGGTAGCAAGGTGGCAGGTAAAGCACGATCGCGTGACTTGTTGCTGAACGTTTGGAGAGAGCAGAAGGCGGAGGAAAGCAGCGTGTTGTGCGAACTGAACGGAGAAGCAGCGAGACCCCCCCCCCCCCCCCAGTCTGCCCCTAATAGGATTAAATCGTAACTTAGGCCTCGTTGTATAATAGCGTTAACTCCATTGAGATAACATCAACTTATATACAAAAACATGATAATTTGTGTTAACTTTTAATTAATGTATAATAAATATATTGTATAACATGTTTTAAATATATTATAATATAAAAAATAAAATACCTGTATTACTTAATTATTACATTTTTATTTTTATTTTATTAAAATCATGCTTCTAAAACCATGTATTTTTTTATCATTTATTAATTTGTGATAAAAGAATTACAAATTTAATATTGAGTATAATAATAAATAAACATTTATTTTCTTATTGAGTAGAGAGAATATGTTAGTAAAAATATTGAAATTATATATATTTTTGCAGTGTATTTCAAATAGTAACTGCAATGACAAACGTTCATTTATCCAAAATGTGTTACATGCGGGATCAAAAGGCACAATGTGGATACAGCAAAGTTTGGTTAGGGACGTTTATAAAGTGGATACCGGTCTCTACAACATTAGAGCGTTGGAGCGTGGTGCCCCGGTGGTGCCCCGTGGTGTTGCTTTTGTGGTTCAATGAGGTGTTTGGCCGGCAGCCAATTGCACCAAAAGACAGAGGGTCTCCAGGGAGGACGCACAATTGAATCTGTCAATCGCGTGCAGGCTCCGTAATCAAGCACCAACATGGTGTCACCATCGATCACATTGATTTAATTAATTCAAACTTTATATACACCCCTCTCCATGTTTTAACTAACCCCTTCCTTTCACTTAACCTTCTCAACCAATTATATTCACCTTTCTTGTTAATAATAAAAAGTTTTTTCAGGATTGTATTATTTTTTTAAAATTTCATAGAATAACGTATCAAATTTATGTCTCCTCAACACAATTTTTTATATATAAATAAAAAAAATCATCATTAAATTCATCATTAAATTACATTTATTTGATTTTGTAAAAAATAATTAGTGTATTTTACATTACAAAATTAATTATTGCATGGCAGTTTTTAACTAAAATCCACACCAATTATTAGTCAGCTTTGTGTTGTTGTTTTTTCAATTAATATTATAGCTATATATATCCTTTTCCCAGCTGAAACATCATTACGTAACATATTAATTGTAAATAATTATATTTGTCATCGAAAAGCTAAAATTCGTTGTGACGAAGCGAGGATTCAAATCATGTTACGTTTGCCAGTAATACACTTAGCATCATTTCCGTTATATAGCACTACCGATTGAGTTAGGATGATCTTCACTGCTAGTGATCGTTTTCCACTTTCACGTTGATGTACAGCAGTAATGATGTTTGGAATTTAATTAGTTCGTGGAACACACTTTCAATTTAAATGTACTGCCATGTGTTCTCAGAATCAAACCGTATTTAATAACAAGCGTACAAAAAAACACAATTTACAATTTAATATATCTTATTTTTTATTTAATATAGTTTTTTTTTAATTATGAAATTTTTTATTGCAGAAATGAATTATGCTAGTGTGAATTCTTTTAGATTTTTTTGAGTCCCGGAACTATTTTTAAATAATTTTTGAATTTTCTATAAATTATGTTGGCACCTCTGGTTCCTTAATAAAAAGGATGGGACAGAGACGCCTCCAGTGGGCGTGGCCGCACTTTCAATAATTATTAAAAAATATTTCGAGGGCTAAAAAAAAAAATATATTAAAAAAAAATCCCAATAGCATAATTTGGCACCCTCTATTCATTTCTGCAATAAAAAAAATTCAAAATTTCATATAAGTTGTCCATTGTGTTTTTATAATTATATAGACGCTTCAAAAATAGGAGAGCACCTTCTATACAAGTTAATAGTTAGTTGAAATACAAGTTAGAAAAGCCAAAATAAAATTCCTTGATTAATTAATTACATTAATTGTTTACGGACTCGGTATCAGTAAAATCTTAAAATGTAGTAATGATACTTTTTAGGACCAAAACCAACCGGATTTTTAATGGTTATAATCTTGATGTGTAAATCATGGACATCCTAGAAGTTTCATTATATAGGATAGAAAACTGCAAACAAAAATTAAATATTAGTCCAGTAAAGTTAAGTATTTTGGTGGGCAAAAATAGTAATAAGCTGAAATTTGGTACACACATGCCTGGATAGTACACGAGTTCCCAAAAAAAAGTCCCCTAAGGTCCCCTTTGAGGAGACAAAATTACGGGACATTTCCCGGAAAAATGTACTTTTTATCAAAAATATTTTTTTCTAATGCAATTAACGATCGTGCATGTCCTGAAAAATGTTGGAATAGAGATAATTGAACTAAAAATAGTTTTCAAAAAAATTAGCTTCCTTTAATGAATAGTTTCCAAAATATCCCTGAAATTTAAAAGCGTATATTTTGCCAAGTGATTTTGAGTTTCAAATTGCATTGTAATTATCAACAATATTGTGATGATAAAAATAATTTTTACGAAACATGTAGTACAGTGTAGTTTACTCAAAAGCGCTTGTACGTTTCGTTTTTGATTTGCGGGAGTTTTGGGAAATTTGAACTCGCAAGAAGTGAGCGTGTATAGGTCCTTGCACTGTATATACTGCGTTTATATGTGGAAAAAATTATGACTCTTTTTTTTAGACTCGTTCTGATAGTGTGTGGCATGCAAAATTTATTTGGGTCTTTTCTCTACCCCCCCCCCCAAAAATCTCCCCCCCCCCTTTCTCCTCCCAGCCAACATAAAAATAAATTTGCTGAATAAAATTTGCTGCTGAACGATCAAATTTATTGATTTGAACTAAATGTAAGAAATTAATATAAAATTCGAAAATTTACTTTCCCCCCCCCCTAGACTCCCCCCCTAGACCCCCTCCCCCTCTCTGGCAAAAGATAGATAGTGTAGGAAAATTGATTCAATGAATTGAATACATAATATACATGGACTACAATTCATTAATACATCATTAAGAGATAAGAGCACACGTTTTATGATCATTTCGGATTTTTTTTCTTTTGAATATTCCTAGTATTTATTTTATATTTTGAATTTTGAACTACGTACAATCTACAGGATATTGCATGTCTTTTTTTAAAGTTTAATATTGTATTCCTTTGATAAGTAAGCTTGATGTATAACATAAAACTGGATATAAATGTGGCACATAAATACATGGATTGGCTTTTGCTTATAATTAATGCATTAGGAAGATGTATAATATGTACCTGCATGGAGTAAAATGTAAATAAGGAACCTCCTTAAAACATTGCAATTGTAATCAAAGTACCATTAAATAACATTAAAAATGTACACCATCGCGCGTATTAATTAAATTGATTTTATGATTATGATATCATTATATTATATTTTACAGTATATATAATATTATTATAACAGATTGTATTTCAATATTTCATAAATACAATATAATTATCTCTGCTATGGTGATAACTGAAAATCTTCATAATAACAAAATTATAATTGATATTATGTGTGATTACATTACAAGGATTTTATTAAGCTCATATTATTTTTTCCTCTGACATATTGAATTTTCAAGTAATATTTCAATTTAAATTATATAGCTTAATAAAATTATGCTGTATGCATGAGCCTAGGTCTGTTCGTAATCCCTGTCCATGCACACTGTATAGTATAACAATTTCTGTACACACAGAGTTCACTCGATTGACGTTATGTCCAAGTACATACATAAAGAAATCGCAGCAGAAACTTACCCTAGCCAAGGTTTAGAAATATAATTATACCTATTAGCTATAGCTATGACATATATATGACATACAATGATGCAAAGAAACAAAAGTTTATTTGGAGACAAGAATTACAGTACGTGTGAGTACGTACGTAAATAATTTATGTAATACAATTTAAAAAAATAAACACTTTCTCAATTGAAAAGAATTGCTGATATTAAAAAAAATATTTAACTTTAAATCGCGTTCCCACGAGAAAGAGGGACAACTTCATTATTAATTGGTGATATAACTCTGTGTAAATTAAATAACCAGATTCATATTCATATGTATTATTGCATGAAGAATTTTCTGAGTCAAGGAGTATCTCTTGCCAATTTAACACAACATGTAGCTCTTTTGCCATAAAAAAATTATTTTGTAGTTTCGCAAAATTTGTATGGTGTTATTCGTTGTTTCCATTGCTCACATGATGCTTAGGTGCAGACTGGTGCCATGGATGGTATTATATATAACTAGGAAAAGGAGAGAGGGATTCTTGGGGGGGGGGTTCTTTGGGGGGGGTAGTTTTTTTATATTTATTTCTTATTGTTAGTTCAAATTACAGAAGCAAATTATATTCAGTTGGGGATTGGAGTTGGAGGGGAGGGGGTATTTTTTTTTGGGGGGGGGGGGTAGAGAGAAGACCCAAATAAATGCTTCATGCCACACTATCAGAACGAGTCTATAAAAATAGTCATAATTTTTTCCACATATAAACGCAGTATATACGGTGCAAGGAGTCGGGACACGCCCACTTCTTGCGAGTTCAAATTTCCCAAAATTCCCGCAAATCAAAAACGAAACGTACTAGCGCTTTTGAGTAAACTACACTGTACTACATGTTTCGTAAAAATTATTTTGTATAATCACAATATTGTTGATAATTACAATGCAATTTGAAACTCAAAATCACTTAATTGGCAATATACGCTTTTAAATTTCAGGGATATTTTGGGAACTATTTATTAAGGGGAGCTAATTTTTTTGAAAACTATTTTTAGTTCAAATATCTCTATTCCAACATTTTTTAGGACATGCACGATCGTTAATTGCATTAGAAAAAAATATTTTTGATAAAAAAAGTACATTTTTCCGGGAAATGTCCCGTATTTTGGTCTCCTCAAAGGGGACCTTAGGGGACTTTTTTTTGGGAACTCGTGTACTATCCAGGCATGTGTGTACCAAATTTCAGCTTATTACTATTTTTGCCCACCCCGCTTATGCATTTCTACCTAATATTCCTGGACTATATCTTCTATACAGTGGCAATGGACAACCTATGAAAAAAAATTTATTGCAGAAATGAATAGCTAGAGGGTACCAAATTATGCTACTCTGAATTTTTTAAGATTTTTTGAAACTCGGAATATTTTTAAATAATTATTGAAAGTTTTGTAGGTTAAGTTGGCACCCCTGAATCCTTAATAAAAAAGATAGGACCGGGACGCCTATTGACGCCTCTAGGGGGCGTGGCCAAACTTTCAATAATTATTTTAAAAAAGTTCTGGGTTTCAAAAAAATCGGAAAAAATTCAGAGTAGCATAATTTGGTACCCTCTATTCATTTCTGCAATAAATTTTTTCATGCAGGTCGTCCATTCTTTATACCGCAGCAATTTTGCTAATTGTTGACCCCTCGGTGACCTGATGCATATTTAATCTGCAATCTGCTCCAATTGAAACTGCAGCTCTTGTGTAATTTATTTATCTTCCCTCAAGTTATATCAATCAATAAGGATGAATTTAAAATAGAAATAATTGTGCATATTTTTAGTAGAGATGGAGGTTTTTCCTTTTGATGAGGATGGAGAATATTGCATGCTATCATCACTTATAATTATTAAAGATTTTCAACGAGTTCAAATAATATATAATATATATATGCGCTCATTTCAAATTAATTTTGTATGCATTTTAACTTTTATCTATCATATAAAATACGTCAATAAACTTTTTTTTTTTAAATTTGTTAAATTTGTTTTTGTTCATTCTTCATTAAGAAAAGAATTAAGTTCTAAAACAATTGGTTTGTTCGTATATTTAGTCAGATAATAATATATTATTCACTCTAAATCAACATTTTACTTAACTTTTTACTTTATTATGGATGCGAGAAAGTTCTTCTCTCTTTCTCTGGAGCTCTAAATTTATTTGAACGTGTGTGATCCCAAACTTAGTTATTTACCTTTTAATTTATTTCTTGTGTAGCTTTTAATTTTTAATCAACTTGATATACACTGTAATGCATGAAAAATGCCATTTCTTAAAAAATAATAATAATAATGCAGGGATGTACATCACCTTGGAAAATTTCCCACTTGCAGCCTTGTTAATCATCATACCCTGTATTATTCTTACGGGTTATGGTGATTAACAAGGCTGCAAAGGAAAATTTTCTGAGGCGATGACTGTACTTATTTTTTTTATCATTTCAGTCTAGATATACTGTACCTGTCAATAAAATATATTTCTTGCCATCAAGCCATCAAGCCATGGCAGCCATTTGCAGATGCTAAAACGGTTTATAAGTAATAGCACTCCTGACTGTAGTGTACTGTTAAGTATAATGCAGCTTTTAAGCCTCTTCGAGTAACACGATATACTCTTTAAAATGTTTCAAACAATCAAAATAATTTTATAGTTTGATACATTTCATTTTAAATCTGTTCATAAATCGATTCCGAAAAGTATAGAACATACATCCTGGGAATATAAAGTTTCATCTGACATTTATAAATTATTGTGTATCCCATTGTACATTTATATAAATCTGATTATTTGTTCACAATTTGACTATCAAACAGACAGGTCTAAATTGTTTAATTTTTTATATCACTTGGTTCTTATATTAAATTATCCCCCCAAAAAATTGACCCTCAACTAAAAAAAAAAAAATAAAATAAATAAATAAATAAAATAAAAAAATAATCTTTTAATTCTTTATGTGTAATAAATATATACAAATACAAATTACCAATAATATTTTGAGACAGAGATCTCTGAAATTAATTGGTGATAAACATGGCATGCAGGGACATGTCACCATTTGCAGAAAAGAATGAAGAGTTTGCATCGCAGTAAGTTGAAAGTAAGGCGAGCATGCAAGCTGAAAACCAACGTTACAGCACTTTCAGCAATATTTGCATTTACATGTAGAAACTGCAATAAAATGCATTCACATTCAAAGTGCATTCATCGTGGCGGAAATGTATCAATTTAAGCATGCCTTAAGCAGAAAGCTAACCCATATAAGTTATAATATATTTTAAACTATAACTGTAAGTCTAGTCTAATATATCCATTGTTTAATTAACTATTATCTAACAAATGTAAGTTATACTTGTATATATACATACGATATTAATATGCAATTTGAATCAGTTATATACTAATACACTGTACTGTAAGTGACTTATTTATTCCATGCAGTATAGTACTTATATTTTTTTAAGTTTTTCATTTTAACTTTATTTACAAAGAAAATATTTGCTGTTACTTTTGTTGATTTTTAAAAGTATTATGGTTTAATTAAATTAAATTCATAACAACTATTATTTTTGCATGATTAGAATACTATTCCTCTAGCTATTATTTATTTTAAATATAACATTAGAGCTGCAATTGTTTCTTTCGTAGTTTGCACGTTCATTGCAACGTCGTTTGTAGTTCTTTATTTACACGTTGGTTATTTCATGCCATGTTTTGCAATTTAACAAAGGATCGAGTTCATATTTTTTAATATACCTTATATAAAACACTATAATTTATCTCATATAATTATTATTTCAAAAGAATGCATGGAATGCAAAAGAGTGGAATATCTCATTTTACATTTTTTTTATCGTTTTTAAATAGCTTAATTAATCAAATTTTATTTAATTTATTTTAATAAAGGCAGATTCACATGGCGATTTTTATCATGCGATGCGAAGCGAATAATGCGCACTTGCTTACATAACATCCATTGGCGGCCATATTTGGGGATTAACAAACAAGAATCGTTAATTTAACGCGATATTTGCCACCGTAACCTGGCGAATTCGCTTGCCGCGCATAGGATTTCACAGCTTTTAAGTCAAAATCGCGTCAAATCGCCGTTGTCGCCATATGTGGGTCCGCCTTAATTAATCGAGTGTTACTGTTGTCACAACAGTAACTGTTGTCGCCAACTCTCATAACATTCATGATCTTGTACATTTAAAGAATATTACAGCTTTTACTTCATAATTAAATCAAATATATTTTTTTGTGTTCAACATTGTCATTAGAAAACGCAGGAAGCTACCGTTTTTTTTTTCTACCAGGTATATCGCTAATAACATTTACCATTTGTGTTGATTTTACAACGATCATGCAAATGAAATTTGAACTAAATTGCAACTTTTATGCAAGCGCATTTATATATATTGTTGGAAAAAATACTTTTTTTTTAAAATAGAAATTTTTGTCTAGTAATCAACTGTGGAAAAAAGACAAAATTTTGAAACAGTTTCTTTGAATGTCACCCAACTCGCCCATTAACATTAATGACAAATTTTGAGTAAAAAAAACACTATTTCGTCTTCTGGCCTCTTATATAATTATTAGGTGCAATTGAGCATTGTGTTTAGTGAGTGGGTGATGTTATAGTTTTTACCAAGTAAGTTTAGCAGTCAAATTTTGTCTCAGTAAATGGAACTATAAGGTTTAGTCTTGTTTTCGCCAAATAAAGAGCGACTGTGCAACAATGTTTTCTTTTTTTTTTTCACTGCTAGCGCGTGTATTCCTACCGTGGTGGTTGCATCGTTGCATCATGCCACCGAGTTGCTTTGTTTTTGCTGCGAATATATAGCTAGTATGTACGTGCACTAAAATTATAAATCACGCTTTATCTCTTAAGACTGCATCCTGGCATTGCATTTTGTAGTACCACAATGCTTGTCTGGATAATACACTCCCCATAAAAAAACAAAAATACTTGCATAGTTTGCTTCAGTAAGAACAATTATAGTGCTTGTTGTCATTAATAAGCTTGAAATCTTTAAAGCAAAACAATAAAGGTGTGTTTACATAAGTTCCATGAGTGAAGCACGTCAAATCTTACGGCAGCCATGCATTCTTCTCATTGATAATACGACCAAATTGCGGTGTCAAAAAATACGGCTGTCATTAAATTTTACAGAAAGAGACAATATTCAGGTGATTTACCTGATGGTTTAATAAGTATGAGCACGCCCTAGTTGAAAAATTACATCTTCAACTCATCTTTTACAAGTCTAAATCTAATCTTTTTACCTCTAAAACACATCTTATTTCCTCTTCGCTCAAAGTGAGGATGAAATAGAGACAACATTTCTAACAGTTTATGTTCAAGAAGAGGTAAAAAGACGTAATCTTCTCGTCTTTTCCCTTCTTTCTTCTTCTAAAATGGTGCAAAATAAGAGGAGAAAAGATGAGAGGAGAGTTTATAATAGCAAAGAAAATATGAAATTTATTTCAAATTGGGCCTGGTTTGTTGAGCGACCTGAACTCGAGGTTTTGGACTGTTTCATGAAAGTTCAAGCCAATATGAGAGTTACTATTATAATTAATAAATTGAAGTATTATTCAAAATATTCAAAATGAGGAGTTCATGACGTAGAAATAAAAATGTAGGAATCCTTTATACAGTTCGTTAGTTTAATGCATTGCAAACTTTATGAGCTTTACTAACAATTTGTTATGGACTTTCAGATTGTTTGTATTAAATATTAAAAGTCCATAAAAAAACTACCATATTATGTAAATTCAGTTATTTATATTTTGCAAACAATTATTTTTATATACCATGAGGAATTCCGTGGTTATAATCGACTTTCATGGTGTTTTACTTTAGTGGTATTTATTCCAGCTAGGCAACAAAGGGATCAAGTATGTATGGATTACCCTCGTGTATAATTACAAAGCTTTGTTCATGAAAACTACATATTACATGACTGCACTTTTCCAATTTACATTAATTTAACCTCTGTCTGAAATATAAATTGTTATATTAAATTTTCATTAAAATAAAGTGAAGCAGCACACTAAATTTTTAGATGCTGAATTGGTTTCAGTACTTTATGTCAGTACAAAATTGCTCCAGTTTCATCTTACATCCAGCACTTTTGACCTATAAAACACTTAATCCAAGTACAAATTTGGTACTGAAAAAATAGAGTCAATTTTTTGTACTTTTTTTTACTCTCTTTTTTCAGTACCAAATTTGTACTTGGAATAAGTGTTTTATAGGTCAAAAGTGCTGGATTTAAGACGAAACTGGAGAAATTTTGTACTGACTGGAGCAATTTTGTACTGACATAAAGTACTGAAACCAATTCAGCATCTAAAAATTTAGTGTGAGCAGCCCTTTCAATTTTCTTTCTTTCTTTCCATTTTGTAAAGAGAACAAATTTGTGAATGATAGAATTTTAAGTGATTGCACAAAACTATTGACATTCAGAAAGCATAGCTAGAGAGAGAATTCATTTTAATTTAAGCTCTCTGATATAAAATATAAATAAATACAGTGCAGGGATTGAAAACGTAACTTTCTGCAAAAATTAATGTAACATTTTTTAAAATTAATTTACCTCAATTTCCGTTAAAAAAAAAATGTTAACACTTGTACTGTACTTTAATGACGAAAATACAATATTAACATTTTGTATTTTATTTTTATGAATATTTTATTAATATTGAATTAGTGAAATTTTATTTATGTATTTTTTTTTATTCTTTTATTTTGTATACACTCGTACACTTTTACAACTTTTTTTTTATTATTTTTATGTTTGACTTTTCACATTAATGGTATAAAATGCTGTTATAGTGAATAATAAATAAATAAATAAATAAATAAATAAATAAATAAATAAATAAATAAATAAATAAATAAATAAATAAATAAATAAATAAATAAATAAATAAATAAATAAATAAATAAATAAATAAATGTATTACATAACACAATAATTTAAAATGTACTTACTTTTCCCCTCCCCCCCCCTCTCTGTATATATGATACGCCTTAAACAAGTCTAAGAATTTAACTCTAATGTACAATTATTGTTACTGAACCACAAAAATAATTATATTTTTGGATACCATATCATAATGGTCAGACGGTGTATTGTAACATATCAACAGTAGGTGACTTCGATTTTCTGTAGACAGATCTGAAAGAAATTTCTATATTTCCCTTGGCTTTTTCTACGAACGTCATTTCTGCCTATATCTGCCAGGAGCCGCAAAAGAATATATGATATACCTTCTGGTCTAAAAGCACCAAAGTCCCAAGGTGCGCACATTATAATACCTGTATCTTTTTTAATAAAGATCACAGGTTTCTTGCGAAGTACACATATGATAATATACAATTGAAAGTATTCCCCTAAAAAAATCCATTGCAGTTATAATTTATTTCAAACTAATCTCAGTTTAACACTATGGCGTATAGTATAAATGCTAACATGGTAATTAATTTTTGAAAAAAAAAAATGTTTCTTTAACAAAGCAAAAACATTAAAAATTTAAATTGCCTATAAGATAGCTAGCTATCTGGTAGCTGACTTGTCATGTGTAACAATTTCGTTAGTGGCTTGTGATCTGATGTTTTTGTTAACTTCATAGCATCGTGTAGATTGATGGGATGTCCGAAAAAAAATATTATAGAGATAAAAAAATATACTGTATAGGGAGTGAAACAACAGTGTGTCTTTCATCGATTCAATGATTCTTCTGGGTCAGCTACCTAATTGTTTTTCTTTATCTCTCTCCCTGTCACTCCCTTTCTCTCCCTAGTTTCCTCTAAACTCATAATCCATCGTATTTTTATAGAACAATTTTCAATTTTTCGCCCAGTCAATCCATAAGATTATTTTATAAGTGGTCAAACTCACTATCTTTGTTTTCTTAATGTTTCTCTATCTCTAAGGCGTGAATCCCAAGCCCCCCCCCCCAATTTTGTATTTGATGGAAGAACAATGAAAAAAACAGCCTTTCCCTTTTTTTTGTATTAAACTTATTCCTCTGAAAACTCAATCAAAATTCAATTGATGTTTCGAAAACGTACATGTTAGCCAGTATAAATTTAATGTCCAGCGTATGCATCACACCATCTTTGCATGATGATGAAAACAATGAAATAGGAATGTAAGTCGTGAAATATCCTCATAAAATTTTAACAGTAAATAAATGTTTGCAATATGAGTTTGAAAAAAAAATAAAAAGTAAAGAATGAAATTTAAAAATCGATGAAGCTAGCAAAGAAATTCATGATACATATTATAATATAATTATATTAATAATTTATGGGCAAAAGAGATTTACTAAAAAATTAATTAAAATATAAGAGAATGTCATAGAATAACAATAAGATACAATACATATTGTGATACAGCATGTTGAAAGCCAATATAAATGTAAACAGGTCATGGCTGTTGTTGTATTTATTAGGTTTGTTTCTTATGCATTCATGGAATATTATGCAATTTTGTCGTATGCAGCTGACTGACATTGCTTCAATATTGATTGATGAAGTCACCCGACTCTAATGGTGCAGCTAAATGCACTTTCACTATATATGCATTCATATTTAAAATCATCGTTACTTTTTAAAATGGTGTCTAGAATTTATTATTCAAAAGTTGTGTAAATTAAAAAACATGGGTGTGATTCACGAAGCAGTTAACCAGGTTTCTAACCACGTTTAGCTTAACCACGTTTAACTGTACCGGTTTTACGTGTAAACAACCTAGTTAAACGTGCGGTTAAGCTAAACGTGAATAGAAACCAGGCTAACTGCTTCGTGAATCGCGCCCATTAACATTTATTATTATTGAATTTCGATAATATAAGTAAACCTAATATTGTTTTTGTGTTACCTCTGACATGTATCTCATTGTAATGTCTTAATTTGAGAGTCGAGATTACCTAACTTACCTTTCTGTGAAGGTTTAATGCACCCGGAGATGCCAACTATTTATTTAGTCACTATGCCAACTGGCTCAAACGTATATAGCCTAGCAAACCACACCCATCATAATGTGAGACTGCAGCATTCAATCAAGTAATCACATAATGGATCAAGTCAAACCGAGTGCACTCTCAAGTATATTTAATCAACTTAAAAAAACAACTTAATTTATTAAAATAATATGCAGAAAAAATATAATGATGATAATTCTTGAATAAGTAATTTAGTCATTCTGTTACAAAATGGAACAAAAGAGAATAACGGGGGTTGAGATATGATAAGAAATAACCAACACTCATTTTCACACACACACACAAAACAATATAATATGGTGATAAAATGCATAATAATTATTTTGTTGATGCCAATATATGTTTTTTTAAGGATACATGGCACCCCTAAGAGCTTACAGCTCGCGGCGGGGTAATGGGTATAAGGATAAGGTTATAGGGGGAAAGGATGGTGGCAACGGCTTGTTACGTATCCTAGCATTTGCTGAGGTGAGACTGAGAGAACCGTGGAAAACCTCAGTCAGGACGGACACCTCTACTTTATATATCAATGGACCAAAGCGATGTCCAAAGCCTGGGAAAACATACACAAGTGCATCACTACACTGGGTGGGAAGCGAGACGAATTTACCCCAGAGAGGGAGCAGCGTAATTTTTAATTGAAACGGTCACCCATTCAAGTACTAACCACGCGCGACGTAGCCTGACTTCGGTGATCTTACGAGAACCGGTCAATGCACTGCGCCACGCTCGAGATTTTATCCACGACCTCAATGTTCTGATTGAAACTCAGAACAAATATGGAAGTGTCACTCTCGCCATGATGTGTCATATGAGAAAAAAAATGTATTTCTTACGCTTTGTAGAGAAATGGGCAGACGTGGCGAGTGACAAATGACCTTGTCGGAGTGTGGTGAGATCTATACATTTTGTTGTTTCTAGGGTGCAGTATAGTGTAGCATGCAATCTGCGCACACACCAAGTAACGGAGATTTCACAAGATTGAGAGGGTTTTGAGGCATCAGGAGGGGGGGGGGAGGGGCTCTTGGAAGGACAAGAAGAGGCGGGGAACCCCCTGCAGTGATGGGATAAAGAGAAAGCAAGCCTTGATACATCCAATACGAAAGAGAAAAAGAGAGAATATATCTTGCAGTGTCAAACATTGAACATCACACACAAAAAAGAAAACTGAAGATTTTGCTGTTTTTTGTCTCCCTCATAACGAAATAACTGTTCACTAAAGATAAATATTTTTCATTTCAAACTTTACTTATTACAATTTTCATCATAATAAAAATAACTTTTTATAAATAAAAAAATTCTTTTGTGATAAATTTTGCCTACTGTTGGTATTTAACAATAATAATTTGCAAATGTTAAAAAAAGTTTAAATTTTAACATTTTATGATGAAAAGTAAAAAAATAATAATAGAAAATCTTTTGATTTCTCTCCCTCTTATTTCATTATGTTGAAAATATGTTTTCGTAATAACAATTCTATTAATCAAAATAATATAATATGTTTTCTGCTATACTTATAAAATTCAATTTTCCTGACTTGTCGCTAGACTGAGTTTGATTCAACTAATATAGTGACCACATCTGTCAATAGTATTGGTTGCTTTCTGCATGCTGCTATTGGCATATTGAGGAATGGTTTACGGTAGAGACTGCTGCATGCCACCCCCGTTGCCTACTAGCGCCACTCAACTAAAGCGAAGGACGCCCTCAACTGACTTCTATATACGCCAGCTGATATATACTTACATACAGTACAGTACAACACATACGTATATATATATATATATATATATATATATATATATATATATATATATAAATCATCAATACAGCTCAAGTAATCGTCAGCTCTCTCTCTCTCTCTCTCTCTGTTTTCTTTGCGAAAATCAGGTCACAGCAGGTATTGTAATAAAAAAGGTGGTCGGTAAGTTGATCCATTGCACTCAACAATTGTAATTACTCTCTCAAAGATAATTATTTCTTGTTTATATAATAAAATATAATTAAGATTTTAATTAGATTGAACTCCAAATTCATAACGAAATTTTTATTTTAATGAGTATTTTTTTTTATTATTATTATTGGAATGAATATAAATTTAATTATATCATTATGCGATGATATAAGGCATTCCAATTCGTACTTTAAGACTCATGAAAAACGTTAATTACACATAAACACTGATGAATGTAATTACAATTCCAGCATTTTCATTCTGCTTGGTGTATTATTGTAGCGGTCACTTAGTATGATATCTCCCAACGACTCTTGACGATTTTATAATTTTTATATAGGAAGTTGTGGGAACTCTGTAAATGAGTGATGCTACTTTTAGAATTAAAAAAAAAAAAGTCCCCGGTAAGTACTGAATTCAGCCTAAATTTTATACTGTCTGAATTAGAGGATTTGTTGAGACCTCTAGTTTCAATTATGGAATTAGTTTATTTCTGGCTGGGTTGATCTCAAAAACACTTTTTCAGTTCGTTTTCAAGTAGAAGCTTATTTAATGTTCTTATCAGTAAATATGACAACGCCAGAACAGTTTTTGAGCTATGCTAATAGATGTGCTCATTTTTGCTCTCTCTATTCACGATTAATCAATGAAAGCACGCCCAAAGCATTAAATTACCAAAATAAAATTTTAATTATGTTTTTTAAACGAAGAAAAATTAAAGCCATGCATGATACATTTTGTTAATCTCATATTAAGGATGAATTGTTGTAATAATATACATTAAAGTTGATGAACAACCTAAGAAAACATTGAGCCAAAATTCGATAACCCAATAGTCCTTAATAAAATAAGTCTTAGCTTCATAAAATATATGTGTTTTTCTACATGCGGCACGATTGTATGAAAAAATATTTGAAAGTTATTTCATATTGATTTTATTTTACGAACATTTTTCATATAATAATATACGGCAAGCAAACTGAGCTCTTGTTGAAGTAAACGAGTTGACCCCCCCTCCCCCCTCATTTCTTTGACGTCCTAATATTAGTCCTCAAGTCTCAATACGTATAGCAGCTAGAAGCAAGTCAAAATTTTTATTTCTCGCATTCAGTAAAAATGAGCTAAGAAAAAGTAGTGAAAAAAAAAAAAAAAAAAAGTCTCTTGTACCGTTTGATCTCCACCATGCAGTGCTAGAGATATTATTATAAAGAGAGATTTACCTGATACTTATTGAAAAGGCTTTCAATAAAATCAGCAGCTATAATTGGTTGTACTGTATCAAGTGCATGGCCGGTAAATTAAATGACGGTAACTGCAATATCAATAGAAAATATTATCAAAGAGAATATATATAGAAATGGAAACTTGAAAAAATATTTAACTAGATTTCATTCTCTACATCCATTTGAACAAAAAATGCAATATGGTATAATCTTTCATTTGCAGAAGAATCAATGTTTTTTTTTAAATAATTAAATTTTAAATTAATTCTTTTAATAATATTATATTTAAAAAGATCTATAAAATCTGAAAGAAAAAAAAATTAGGGATCCCGGAATTAGTCCGAATAGGAACTGATCCGAATGGGAACTGATCCGAATCGGAAGATATCCGAACAGGAACAAGCCCGAATGTTTCTCGTGAAATCTCGTGCCCCTCCCACCAGTTCTCTCTCAGCATTTAATTTCACTTATAATTAGTCCGCGCTGCTAATTAAGGCACCGTGGCACTGCGGAATTAGAGCATTCGGACTTGTTCCTTTTCGGATCTCTTCCGTGTGCAGCTTTGAGAGTTATGAACAGGAACTGATCCGAATCGGAACAAGTCCGAATTTTTAAATTCGGATCTCTTGCTATTGAAAGTTATATGAACAGGAACTGATCCGAATCAGAACAAGTCCGAATTAAAAATTCGGATCTCTTGCTATTGAAAGTTATGAACAGGAACTGATCCGAATCGGAACAAGTCCGACTTTTTAAATTCGGATCTCTTGCTATTGAAAGTTATATGAACAGGAACTGATCCGAATCGGAACAAGTCCGAATTTAAAATTCGGATCTCTTGCTATTGAAAGTTATGAACAGGAACTGATCCGAATCGGAACATGTCCGACTTTTTAAATTCGGATCTCTTGCTATTGAAAGTTATATGAACAGGAACTGATCCGAATCGGAACAAGTCCGAATTTAAAATTCGGATCTCTTGCTATTGAAAGTTATGAACAGGAACTGATCCGAATCGGAACAAGTCCGACTTTTTAAATTCGGATCTCTTGCTATTGAAAGTTATATGAACAGGAACTGATCCGAATCGGAACAAGTCCGAATTTAAAATTCGGATCTCTTGCTATTGAAAATTATATGAACAGGAACTGATCCGAATCGGAACAAGTCCGAATTTAAAATTCGGATCTCTTGCTATTGAAAGTTATGAACAGGAACTGATCCGAATCGGAACAAGTCCGAATTTAAAATTCGGATCTCTTGCTATTGAGAGTTATGAACAGGAACTAATCCGAATCGAAACAAGTCCGAATTTAAAATTCGGATCTCTTAATTGCTATTGAAAGTTATGAACAGGAACTAATCCGAATAGGAACTGGCCCGAATAGGAAATGATCCGAATAGCAAGAGATCCGAATTTTAAATTCGGACTTGTTCCGATTCGTTCCTGTTCATAATTTTCAATAGCAAGAGATTCGAATTTTAAATTCGGACTTGTTCCGATTCGGATCAGTTCCTGTTCATAACTTTCAATAGCAAGAGATCCGAATTTAAAAATTCGGACTTGTTCCGATTCGGATCAGTTCCTGTTCATAACTTTCAATAGCAGGAGATCCGAATTTAAAAATTCGGACTTGTTCCGATTCGGATCAGTTCCTGTTCATAACTCTCAAAGCTGCACACGGAAGAGATCCGAAAAGGAAAAAATCCGAACGCCCTTATTTCGCGGTGTCGCGGTGCCAATAATTAATAGCGTGGACTAATTAACAGTGCATCAAAACACTACGAGGGTGATAGACGAATGTCCGCGCAATACCGCGAGATTACGTCGTGATACATGTAAAAAAAAATCGGACTTGTTCCAATTTAGATCAGTTCCTATTCGGATGTCTTCCGATTCGGATTACTTCCTATTCGCGTCTGTTCCCTTTAGTCAATACTTCTCCTAAGATACACACGGAACTAATCCGAAAAGGAACAAGTCCGACTGCTCTAATTCCGCAGTGCCTTAATTAGCAGCGCGGGCTAATTATAAGTGAAATTAAATGCTGAGAGAGAACTGGTGGGAGGGGCACGAGATTTCACGAGAAACATTCGGGCTTGTTCCTGTTCGGATATCTTCCGATTCGGATCAGTTCCCATTCGGATCAGTTCCTATTCGGACTAGTTCCGGCGACCCAAAAATTATCCATCTGCAACGATATATTATATTACATTTCTTATTGTAGCAGTTACTCTATTGCTCGATCCATATTATAGAGGAGCGTGATATGCCTGCACAAAATGGTCAGACCAACCCACCTAGACTTTGCACGTAGCAAAGGTAGGATCAAATGTCAATCATTTTGATAGGTAACTTTTTAGGAGAAATATGAACAATTTATATTTGAAAGAAGTAATAAATATTTACTAAAATATTGAGAGTGGACAACCTGCATGAAAATTTTTATTGCAGAAATGAATAGAGTACCAAATTTGCAAATTATGCTACTCTGAATTATTTCTGATTTTTTTTTGAGTGCCAGAACTATTTTTAAATAATTATTGAATGTTCTGTAAGCTAAGTTGGCACCCCTGAATCCTTAATAAAAAGGATAAATAATAAAGAGACGACTATTGACGCCTCCAGGGGGCGTAGCCGCACTTTCAATAATTATTTAAAATTTAAAAATAGTTTTAGGTCTAAAAAAAATCTGAAAAAAATCAGAGTATATAGCACAATTTGGTATCCTCATAAATAATTTCATAAAAAAATTTCATTCAAGTTGTCCATTATGTCTCTTTTTGCATAAAATTAAATCTCGCATCAACAACACAAGTGATAAAAAAACATGAACGTTTGCGTTTTTCTATGTCAATACTGGCAAATGAACTTCCATATTGTAACGTAAAATTTATCCATGTGATGGATTGGTGAAATTTCCCGAAATTCTGCAAAGTATTAAGCAGTAATAGCGACTTAGTAACATTTAATTATAATTATAGTATACTTATTATATTTTTAATTATAAAACAAATACAAATTTGAAAATGACGAATAAAGAATGGAGTATTGTCCTCAATTTTTTTTATTGCAGAAATGGATATAGAGGGTGAAAAGTTATGCTATCCTGATTTTTTTCCGATTTTTTAGAGCCCGGGAAGTATTTTTAAAAAAATTATTGAAAGTCCTATTTGCGACGTCACACGGCGTCAAGTCCTATCTTTTTCTTAAGGAGCGGCGTCTCGTGACGTCACAAAAAGAACTTTCAATAATTTTTTAAAAATAGTTCCCGGGCTCTAAAAAATCTGAAAAAAATCAGGGTAGCATAACTTTGCACCCTCTAACCATTTCTGCAATAAAAAAATTGAGGACAATACTTCATTAAATTGAATTGAATTGAATTGAATTGAATTGAATTGAATTGAATTGAATTGAATTGAATTGAATTGAATTGAATTGAATTGAATTGAATTGAATTGAATTGAATTGAATTGAATTGAATTGAATTGCATTGCATTGCATTGCATTGCATTGCATTGCATTGCATTGCATTGCATTGCATTGCATTGCATTGCATTGCATTGCATTGCATTGCATTGCATTGCATTGCATTGCATTGCATTGCATTGCATTGCATTGCATTGCATTGCATTGCATTGCATTGCATTGCATTGCATTGCATTGCATTGCATTGCATTGCATTGCATTGCATTGCATTGCATTGCATTGCATTGCATTGCATTGCATTGCATTGCATTGAATTGAATTGAATTGAATTGAATTGAATTGAATTGAATTGAATTGAATTGAATTGAATTGAATTGAATTGAATTGAATTGAATTGAATTGAATTGAATTGAATTGAATTGAATTGAATTGAATTGAATTGAATTGAATTGAATTGAATTGAATTGAATTGAATTGAATTGAATTGAATTGAATTGAATTGAATTGAATTGAATTGAATTGAATTGAATTGAATTGAATTGAATTGAATTGAATTGAATTGAATTGAAATTTCACTAACATAAGACTGAAATATTTTTAGCACCTATATAATCTTCAAGCATTCCAATTTATTTTTTAACAAATAATCCATATTAAAAATTAAAAATATATTTAAGCCAGTATTACACGAAACAATTTTTCTTTACAAGAAAACGTTAACTCTATTTGTTTTGTATTGAAATGAAATTTTCTTGTAAGGAAAATTGTATCGTGTAATACAGGCTTTAAATTTAGTGCTCTTCTTTATACTGTACGTATATAGCAATGATCACCGCAACAGTATGCAATATTAATTAACTGAAAGACTCTAAAATACATAAAAGTTTTAGCCTGATAAATTTTACATTTCGTATAGCTGAAATATAATAAATTATAATTAATGAGTTTAATTACGTGTATTTTTGTATGATTATTTCTAATATTGATCCGAGAAAAAAATGTAATGCTAAATTTTGTTAAGAAAAATATACTTTTTACCATGAAATGTTGTTGGTTATTTTCTTAGCGGCAATCAGATAATTCAATGTTCTCGTGCTGAATAAATTGTTTGTATCCTTCAAACAATACATTGCATAAACTATGTAAGCTATACATCTACCAACTAGACAAAGAAAAATAAATAGTTTTTTCAAACACACAATACGCAGACCTATAAATTATATATATTTATAGAATTATAATTAATCAATCTTACTTTGTAAGTTTAACTTAAAATTGAAGTATTTATGCATTAAAAATGTAAATAATAAAAACTTTTATAAATTGAAATGATGTAGTTTATAAAAGCTGTTTTATCGAGAGTAATGTTAAGAAAAAGTGAGCAGCAATTTTCTAAATTGTTTGCGCAAGTGATGTATCTTAGTAAAACAGAAACGACGTAAGAACGCGCGGGTCGCGGACAGGCTTTGTCGGTGTTTCTGCATGTTCCACAATACCGCGTCTTTTAAAGTAACATTCAAGAAACCAGTCTATTTTAAGTACGATATGGAGTATCGACCTCAATTTTTTTTTTGTTGCAGATATGGATAGAGGGTAAAAAATTATGCTACCCTGATTATTTCAGATTTTTTTGAGCCCGGGAAGTATTTTTAAAAAATTATTGAAAGTCCTTTTTGTGACGTCACGCGGCGGCAAGTTTTTTCTTAAGGAGTGGCGTCTCGTGACGTCACAAAAAGAACTTTCAATAATTTTTTAAAAATAGTTCCCGGACTCTAAAATATCTGAAAAAAAATCAGGGTAGCATAACTTTGCACCTTCTATCCATTTCTGCAATAAAAAAAAATTGAGGTCGATACTCCATTAGTAATCATGCTATAAATTCAATTTTACAGGAAACGACAATTATGAAATCTAAAAACTTGAATGTTTTAATAGTTAATTTGATTAAAGTTGTAACTATATTTTATATTATATCTTCATTTTTTTTTATTAAAATATGAAATAATTTTAATTTACTGACTACTCAAGTATATTAATGTACACTGAGTTAACTGATTTCATGAAACAACTTTGAGTGGATCTTACTTTGGCGTCAGAGGCGTTTCCCTCCACCTTGATGTATTTCTCTCGTTCTCTGCTCGACTACCAACACTTTTTACTGTCTCCCCTACAACTTCATCACCTGCTGCTTAGAAAGCAACAACCTGCATGGAAGCACCAGCTGAAACGCCCCCTTTTTTCTTATGGCTACTTCGTTTGTTTCACTTCGATGATTTTAAAACTCCAAACTCTACTGAAAATAGACGGCTTAATTTTGTCAAGGACAAATTATTTATTCATATAGATCGAAAATCAGACCGAACGTTCTCGGACCTAGATTTATCTTACCCATTTTTATCTGTCGAGACATAACATTAAAACTTATTTCATATTTTTAAACAAGCAGTGTGGTACGATTGGTTAAGTGTGGGACTTGTAATCTGGATCGTCTCCGGAGCTTGAGTTCGCCCCCGACTGCCTGCAGTTTGTGGGCGTTCTTGCGTGCCCGATGGCCGCAGCACGAAGTCAAACAATATATTTGGGAGGTGCTAAAGTTCCCTTTGGTGCCGGCTGCCTTGACGATGGTTTTCTGTAGTTTCCCATCGTCACTACCAGGTGAATGGCAGTACCTAACACAAAGCCACAGCCACCTCCTTTCCTATCCTAGTAACCTCGTCATCCAGTCACCTTACTCATCCTAAGGGTTGTCGGGCACCCGAGGGTGTATGGACTCCGGCCTTTCCTGTCTATAGGTTCTACACTTGAATAGACAGGTTAGATATACGGGAAAGCAACTGAAAAAAAAAATGTTGTAATATATTTTATCAAAAACTAGTCATTTAATCAATAGCAAATATTCATTATCAGTAATCTAAGTGATGTTATTTCGCTCCTAGCAGTTTGCAGCTCGAATTTTTTCTCAGTGTAGCTTTAGTTCAAGCTGATGCCGAGTGAGGCGCTACTCACAGTTTGAAAACTGAGTTTAAAAAACCCTTGCTTATTCTTGTCAACAGATTGGTATATTAATTCATATTGAACTGTTGCATCGTATTTTTAATTATCCAGCTCAAAATTTTAGTCACTACTAAGAAAAAAAAAGGGGCTCATTTCATAATGATTGTGTGTCAATTGTCAATTCCACATATTTTTATTCAAAAATTGACAACCATGCATGTCGAATTATGCAGATGTGACGTTTGTTGATTTTTTACTTCAGCTGTTCCCTCAAATTAAGCCAGCTATTTCTTCAATTCTTAAAATAGCATCTTCAGAATTTAATATATTCTTTCTTAATTTTGAAGTGTTTAACTTTAAAATTAACTAATAATCAAAAATAGGTAAAACATAAATAGTATTTTGTTATATTTCTACCGGTACTGCCTGTAATTAGAATAATTTTCAGTTTTAAACTAGAGACTGCTTTACAACTTTCATTTTAGCTTTGATGAAAATTACAATGGCAATTTCCATGTTTAAGGAATGGCTGTACAAATTTTTACGTTTTATTGTTTTGTGTTCTAAACGCGAGACGCTTTGAAAGCAACTTTGCTCGAATACCTGCATGATACTGAGTAGCCTTTTGTATATGTTCATATTTTGCAACGAATCTAGTACGGAGCAATGAACTAGGGTATAAAGAGAAGGCTAACTTTAGTGCTTTCATAATTTAAATTCAATAATTAATCACTACCGCACTACACAAATATAATATTAATTTATAATCAAGTTTAAAATTTATACCTATTTTATTTTTTTTACTTAAAACTACTTTTTTTTATGAAGAAATGTAATATTTGTATAAAATAAAATTTCGTATGTAAATTTTTTTTTCTTGAACATTTTTTTAATAAGATGTAGAGTTTAACAAATTTCCTCACGCAATACGTACAGCTGGAGTAAAAAGACAAGTGTGAAACTTTCATTCAATTTAAAGTAAAATTTATAAAAATATACGTGACATTTTTTTTAAAGTGTTATATTTTATAAAGTAGTAGGTAGATGTTGATTAATTTCTTTTTATTGAAATAATCAGTGCATGTTCATTTTAAAACGTAATTTGATTATTATTTTTTTAACTTTAGTGTAAAATGAGAGAGAGTGGAGAGAGAGAGAGAGAGAGAGAGAGAGAGAGAGAGAGAGAGAGAGAGAGAGAGAGAGAGAGAGAGAGAGAGAGAGAGAGGAGGGGAGCCACTGGAGGAAGCAAGAGAAATAAATGGTATAACGGAGCTGGGTGTGAGAGGGTTTTAAGATGTAGATTTATGAAGCATACCGTCGAGAAGCTTTTTAAAAGCCACCGAGTATAGAATTGAAAAATATGGAACACTGTAGAAAGGTATATGGATCATTCGTACACACCTGGTCAAAAATAGAACGAATTACTTTTAAATGCTCCCTTGGAGACAAGAAATCTTGCTATAAAGAAATCTTATATTTATTACTTATATTTGAATTCTATTATAATGTCTTTCAATAAAATTTGCTTTCTTATTGCCTGATAAATTATGCAGAAGTTAAGTCTTGAATTTTTTTTCTTTTTTTGTCCATGCACATAAAAATCAAGTTACCATTTTATTTACTTTGGGCATTGATTGGCAGCTTTAATTAAAAATCAAATAATTACCTGACATTGAAGTTTTTCCGCCAATTATTTAAAATCAAAGATAATTAATTAAAATAAATGCGATGAAGCACAAAATTTTATCTCAATAATACCGTGTGTGGTAAAGTGGGACTACTACTCAAAGTAGTATTGGTGAAAAACAAATTTTCAAGTGCAAGAAGTTACCAACAGAGTGTATACATGGTGAAGACTTCGGTTCAAAGAGTTTGACAAGCTTTTCCTCGTTACCAATGCGTTTAAAAAAAAAAAAAAAAACTCTGTGCAAAACCCAACTTTCAAAACATTATTCGAAAGGATATTAAACGAAACACTTTACTGGAACCTTAAAATTTATGCACACACATGCACTTGAGCATGTTCAGTTGCTGTTATTACTTTCTGTCTGTGCAAACTGGTGATAATGCCTTCTCTGTGCGGCGTGTAATCTTAACACTATTCCATCGATATATTGATTTGAAAATGTCACAATTTAAAATATCTAAACTGTAAATCTTTTTATCTAAAATCTGTATTTTAAAACATGTTTTACATTGCAATAAATAAATATATATTTATATATATATATATATATATATATATATATATATATATATATATATATATTCCTCATATCACGATTAAAAAATATTTCCAAGAATGCACAAAATTGTAGAACTGCAAATGAAAAATTCAGTGGATTTATGGTGTTTTCCTTTAATTTTTTACCCTCAATTAGTAGAGTTAAGATAATTATTGTGACCAAAATTGTTCACCTATAGTTCTGTTACACTGTGAAAATATAAAAAAAATAATACAAGTTATATTATATATTATTATTATAGAACTTGTAATAACACTAATAACTATAATGGGCGCGATTCACGAAGCAGTTAGCCAGTTTTCTAACCACGTTTAGCTTAACCACGTTTAACTAGGTGGTTTAACACGTAAAACAGGTATAGTTTAACGTGGTTAAGCTAAACGTGGTTAGAAACTTGGCTATAATAACTGCTTCGTGAGTCGTACCCAATTAATATAGTAGCTGTTATGTTTAATTTTGTAACAAAAATATTTCACAACATTTAATATTATTTAAATATTAATTTTTGTTATTTTACAAACTACAATTAAATTTGTGCAGAAAAATAAATTCAAGATATTTTTTATTTCATTCATATTTAATAAATTCATATGAAGACTATTTCTATCTTCCATTCATACTATTTAATTAAGATTCTAGACATTTGCAGTTTAAATCTGATTGTATCTCAGCTCATGAAAAATAAAAATTTGCATAAAATTTTAAACCCATCTAAAATTTTCTCGTCTTTCTCTCTTCTTAAGTAACAAATTTGCATATTTTAATGATAAATAAATATCCAAAGAAGAAAATAAATAAAAAAATAAATTGCATATATTTTTTCGTAATAAGAATTTATTGAAATGACAAACGTCTCTTTTTGGTGAGCCAAAAGTAACTCTTGATAAAACAGAATGCGTAAATCTTCATTTCCTTTCTGCGTGCAAGAAAGAATCAGCTGGGAGAAGCCTCATCTTTGAACCGGCCGTTTTAGTAACTTTCTCTTTAATTCATTATCACACAGTACGTAATTATATGGCATCAATTAAAGTAGCATGCAGTGTACATACAAATTTCAATACTCCTTTCATTCCTTATTTAATTTTTAGCGACATATATATGTTATATCATTAGTAGTATATATATATTTTTTTTTTCGAAATTTCAAGATCCAAAAAAACATCTATAGGGTATAACAATAATAAAATTATTATTTGCTGATTCAATGTATATACTGAAGTGTAATTAAAACGATATTTTTTCAATAGTTTAGTAACATTCACCTAATTAAAAATTTGTTAAATTTGTTTTTAAAATTAAACTTAAGTAAATTCATTCTTTAAATGACACCAAGATGGCCGCCGTGACTTGCGCTGACGTCACTATTTGGTGATTAATAACTGAAGAATAAACAGCACGATTTGTGGCTGCAGCTGACTAAACTTGTGTAATGATTGCACACTAATTTAACTTGATGGCATATTCAACTTCTTTATAACTCTAAAAATACATATTGGTCAAACAAACACTTAAAATTCAATATATTTAAAAAAAAAAAAAAAAAAAAGTTTGAGAAAAAAAAAGTTTGAGAAAAAAAAAAAGCTCACTTCTATTCCTATCCAGCACAAAATGAACGAGTCAAGCTATAAAAATACGCAGCATCTGTTTTTTATCTTCCAAATTTTAAAGATATGAATAGATTTTTGTAGGAAAAAATCAGTATTGTATAAAGTACATATGCATTTTGTTTATTTTGTAAATTTTTATTGATCAAAGGGAGAAAAACCTCCAACGAATCACTCTGCTAAATTTAGTTTGCTTCAAAAATTTTCCTATCTCGAGTAGATGTCCAACAAACAATATTGTTTGTATAAAGAGAGAAAACAAGCATTTGGAAGTGTCATAAAACAGACAACCGTCATCAAGACTTAATGTGGATTGAAGAGATCGAGTTATTTATTGAAAATGACTCCCTAAAATCAAGGTAAAAACTCGCTGTCACATCAGTCAAAACACAAACATGGGCAAACATTTGACTATGGTAAACGTGTTTTCACGTCATTTGAGTGTCGGCAAAAATTTGAAGGCAAATTGTGAATTATTTCGCATCAAAAGTCTACACAGCAACTATAGCAACTTTAATTTGTATGCTTCCAATGTTAAGTATACAAAAGATTAGATATATCAAGCAACACATATACCGCTCAGTAAAATACGTACACTTATTTCCTTAATAAATTCATTGTTTCAGTGCACATTCCTTCGATGTAGCGTGGTATATAACTTTATACCATTAAGCTCTAGTTAAATTGTAAAAACATTTAAATCATAGTAAGATTAAAAATTATATATTTTAATTAATAATTTAATTGTCATGATTGCATTATAAAATTTGCGGTGTAATTTAACATTGATTGTGCTTGTATGCCATGGCATGTTGCCAAAAGTGAAGGTACAGGGGGGGGGGGGACACCCTCCTCTCAGGCTGCTTGCGTAAGCACTCTTTGCAACAGGTCTGAACAGCGAACGTGATCATAGCGAGGATAATGACTCGCCTTTTTTTACGACTAAGAGCAAGCTGACTGCACTGCCTGCTATACTACAGGCTACTGTCTCCCCTGACTTCCGATCACCATGAATTTTCAAGTGCTTCGTAAAAAAATCAATGACTTAAAAAAAAAAAAAAAAAAAAAAAAAAAAAAAAGACATGACAAAGTCTATAGAAGGGTCTATAACGTCAAAAAGTAGCAGAAAGACCATATGATGTACGTTTAAGTCCCTTTCTCTAAAAATCAATCGATCGTCACATAATTCTCACTGAAAGTGCCACTTAAGTATCCCTTTGTGTAAATTCCAAAGCAAGAATAAAAAATATATATATAAAAGTTCGGCAATCTTTACATGGAAATAAATAAACATTAAAAACATTATAATTCATTTTATTGAAGATCTCAAATTTAGTAATGTTCAAAATTAATATTATTATCAGTAAGCATCAAAGAGAAAGTGTTTTAGAGGGTACAGAGATAGCCGCTTGCTGATTTGTGGTAAATTGCTTCTATAATATTCAGCAAAGGATGTACAAAACATCGACTAAAAGCAACTCTACTATTATAGGGGTTGAGTTGACCACGAAACGTCGTGGTCGCTGCAGATGATGATACTGCCTCCAAGGCACTATTACAAACACAGTGGTCTTTTAGAAAGAGAAAGCAGATCCCTCAACTTGAGCGCCTCTGGTGGTGTCGCACACATAACTGTATCTTCTTTATTGTTCAATTCTTGGCTTTGTTTTCTAACCATAAGCTTATCCGGACGTGAGATTCTCTCTCAACTTCTTTTAGCATGTCTCACTTGGCTTTTCTTTTCTACACCCCACATATTTCATACAATATTGTATAGAGCTTTACCAAAGTCACGTACATAACTTGAAAATTATTTTCTCTGCTTTTATATATTATATAATATTTTTTTTATTTCATTTATTATTTGTAATAAAATAAAAAACATGTCTCAAAATGTGTACCAATTAGCTAATAATTTCATCTTCATGATCGATTCTATATAATACACTACTTCTTTGCAGCTTTACAAGCGAAATGTTTTTCAACTGATGTGTTTTTTTAGTTTTTAGAACCAAATTTAATTTAATTGGATTAAATTTTTAAAAATTTGAGCTGTCAACATTCTTCGTTCAACAAATATGCGTACATTATAATATGATACATTCTATACAATTGTCTATATTACTAGCACGAACTAAAAGCCAGTTAATGAATATTTCGATACTGAGCTCTGAACATGCAGGGTCCACGATGTGATCGTTCCAATTTTCCCTTTTTCGATGCCATGCATGCAGTACTTTCTATAATCAATATTTAACTATTTTTTAATTAAACTGCAGTAACAAATCATACTCAAATTTAGATTGCAACATTTGAGCACATTTGTAAACTTATTTACAGGCGTACAGCACGAGGAAATCTAATATTTTATTTTTCATTACTTAAAGTTGTTATAAAAAATTGAAAATTTCTGGATATTCCTAAGCTCATACGACGACTTTTGAGTACTTTGATTTGGGCCTTTTTCCTGCAAAACTATCAAGAAAGAGCTTTTAGACTCTCGATATCACATGACTTAGACTTATACATTTTTTTATGACAAGCACTAAAAGTAAAATGTTATGGTTTTGACTGCTTGACAGAAGTATATAACATATATATACGATGGAAACTTAAATACGAAATATCAATTTTAAACTCTCTTTAAATCTGGTAACTTTTTTGACGTGATCCATGTTTTCTTCTACAACTTCCAGTTTGAAATAAATTACAAATTTTCATTATTAGTAAAAATCAAAATAAAGTTTTAGAATTAAAATTAGAAATTGGTAATGGAGGCATGGGTGTAAAAATGTCAATCCCCTCAAAACAGAGTTTTAAAATGAAATATAGTGGACTCAAATTCTGTAAAAGAAATATAGGAAAAACATTGCAGCCACCTTTTATAACAAATTATTGTTATTTTCTGTATAAAAAACGCTTTCTTTTACATAAAATTATACATTTTTTATTTCTTTTTATGCTTGTTTCGATTTCACATATAAAATAACACTGATAATAATATAATATATATGTCAAGACCTATTTTTTTAATAATCATTACAATTGTTATTTTTTTATAATTTTGCACTTATGCAATGTTGTAATATAATTATATTTTAATTAAACTAATTACAAAATGTCATCTCCCATACTGACACGTTGTTTAAAAAAAATGCTTCCAGCTATGCATTTTATAATTAATGCAGTGTTGCAATTACGACATATATATATATAGCTAATTAGCAATTCAACTGTACTTGATTCAAATGACATATAATTCCATATTGCATAATTATGTAGATCAATGATGCATATGCTAAAATAATCGTATTATAAAATATTAGATGATGATGCGGGCTGTTTCGCTAGGACGTGAGCACGTTAAGGTAGAGATTACGTCAATTAGCTGTGTTTTTTTTTTTTTAGCTCCATTTGATTAACAAATTCACAAAAATTCTGAAATTTTTTGAAAAGCCTAAAAACCATAGAAAAAGTTTCAAAACAATTTAACGAGCCATTTCTTTTTTTTTTTTTTAATAAAGTTTTTAGTTTGTCTCCCCATGGGAAATCCCTACGCTGAAAATTAAATAAATTAATTTTAAAAAATCGGCTCGTTAAATTGTTTTGAAATTTTTTCTATGGCTTTTAGGCACTAATATCTATCTGCCTCTAAAAAAAAATCAGAATTTTTGTGAATTTGCTAAGGTTTGCATGTTAATCAAATGGAGCTATAAAAACAGCTGATTGGCGTTACCTTAAATTTTCTGCCAACCGTCTGAAAAAAGAAGTCTTGCTGTAAAGCCGTAATGCTGCTGTAAAAATTGTCCTGAAAGAGTTTTCCTCAAATAAATGTTGAAATTCAAAATTCAAAATTTTATTAATCTTACATAAAGACAATCAGCATACAATGTAATAAAATATAAGATTGAAAATTCCATTTCAAATTAAAATCAAATTTTTACATTAATTCAGTTTGTTTTTTTACACCTGCATTGTAAATTTTTATTTTGAATTATTTTACCATGTAGCACGTGAATATTTCATACCGATTTATTTCATTATATAATAATTTTTAAAAATTAAGTGCATTTTTCCCCTTCCATGCTAGAGGTATTCCTGTATAATAAGTATACATAATGATAATGTTTTAATTAAGCTCAAAACTTCCAATTACTTACGTTCAATTCTTTGACGTGTGAAATGGCCTTTAAATTTGTAAAACTCCCAAACAAGCAGCAACCAGGACGCCGATGAAATTAATCTAATAGAAAGCTGCATGGACTCTTTATATTTTTTCATTATCATAATAGCACACAAAACAAAAACTGAATTGTGCAAGCCAACAAGTGCACTTCAGTTTAAAGGATTTTGCCTTTGATCGCGGTGGGGGGGGGGGGGGAATTAGGGAGAGGGGAGGGGACTGGAGGCTTTTAGTCCCGCAATTTTGGATTTTGGGTGTGTAGTATATAACAACTTTAATGATTTTAAAAAAAAAAAAAAGTAAATTTTTTTTTTCTCGTGTGACATTGCAAGAGCCTGTATGCGAAATTCTCGTTTCAAGTCGACGCCAGGCAGTGACCCACACGTTTTATGATACGCCCACTCCTTTATATTTAGTGTAATATAAACCACTAGCTATGTGTACTGTTTGCCTGCATCATTCATTATATATGCAGCTGTACTTTCCGCCGCATGGGGGTCGTATCGACATTATCATCTATAATGTAACGGTTGAAACTCATTTCTTCCTGTCGCTCTAAAATCCCTTTTAGCTTTCATCTACAAATCTCTCATTTTCAGCCTTATTATAATTAGGTTCTCCCTAATTTCCTATTTATATCTTTCACTTTATATATATATATAGCAGTATATTCGATTCTATATTCATCGTTTCTTGAATTTGCAAGTTGACTCTCTCTCTCTCTCTCTCTCTCTCTCTCTCTCTCTCTCTCTCTCTCTCTTTCTCTCTCGATATTCAATCGATTCCAATTCAATTATTTTTAATCTTCATATACTCTACTAATATGTGTAATACTTAAGCAAACGAATGCACTTTATAAAAACTTACTACTGCAGCTGCATGATGCATGGTATAGTATAATAATTGCAAACCATGATCTAACTGCATAGATATATATAATAGTGAATCATTAAGTTTGTATCAAAAAACTAAACTTGTTGGTTATATGTTAAATTTATTGAGATTATAATTATATATCTTGTATTCAGAAACAGTTATTTCTAAAATTAATTAGTGTTTGAATCAACAAAATAAATAATGTATAATCTACATTATGTCGATTAAAGCAAGCAGAAAGTGCTTGTTTCGAAGTAAAGAGGAAAATGAGCCTTATCAGTGTAGTACATAAAGTCGATATTATTTTCCACACGCTTCAAGAATTAATTATAACAAGTAGTATTAACAAATACGTTACTTTAGTAACAGGGAAATATTACGTTGCCTCGTCGTAACTTGATATCGTTATACGAATTATTTTAAATGTTTAAATGCCACGCATATAATAATTGCAACCGTATAAGAAAATATAAGGGTACAATCAATTAAAAAATCAGATGAACTTAAATTTTAGATATGAAATTTTATCTATCAAAGTGTTAAATTATAAAAATTAATCTGAAGCTGCATTCACAATAACTTTTTTTTTTTTAATTTTGAATAAAAAAATAAAACACAATTAAATATTTTAAAACGTAATAAATAAATCGTTTCATTTGTTTTTATATACATTTTCTTTTAAGTATTTATATAAAAATATATATATTTGTGCAATGTTGGTTGCATGTTGGTTCCTTGTGAAACATCTTTCAGGTTTTATTCTCCGGTTGAGCAGACAATGGTTCTGTCTGCTCCGTTATACATGGAAGACGAATAAAAAACACGGAAGCCTATGGCACCCATTTTAATCTCACTGAGTACTCGCGACAATAAGCAGGCAACAATGGAATACATCCCCGAGCAAAAAAAAAAAAAAAAAAAAAAAAATCTACCCCTGCTTGCTTTCTTTCTCTACAACAAATACTAGAATATTATTTTTTTAAAAGACGATTGAAGCTAATGTTATGCATTGCAGTTTATGTAAAATTATATTTTTATTCATTGTCTTAATGAACTTATATACGGAGAAAAAAAATAGCATATATTGACATGTTTTTCACACACTTTAACAAAATAATAAATTTAGTATTATAGGAATCGATGTATATACCATTGATTAATTAATAACAAATTTAAAGTATTTCACTCTCTATTACATTTTATTAAATTAAAATGGTTAAATTTAATGCAAACTGTACAAATTAAATTTAACTTTGTAACTGAGAACCATTCCACTAAATTGGCGAGTATACTTGAGTTGACGTCCTGAATTTATCGTTTTGAGTAGACCTGGTTGATTTGCTGCTCCAATGCACTTGCAATTTGAGGAGAGGTAAGAACAAATAAGACAATTAATGCAGCCCACAAAATGGTATATTGGATTACATGCCCACAAATAAGTGTCACTCAATCAAGTAAATGTTTGGGCTCCTATACTGAACTGGTACCATTAAAAATGACAGCCTGTTAAAAAACACGTAAAGGCGGATTCAGATGGCGACAACGACGATGCGACGTGATTTTGACGTAAAAGCTGTGATATATATATTATATCCTATGCGGGGGCGCATTCAATGCTCTTTTTCTTTTAATCGCTAAATATGAACGCCAATGGATGTTACAGCAAGTGCGCAATATTCACGTCACGTCGCATGATAAAAATCGCCATGTGAATCCACCTTAACATGAACAATATTCCAATATTAATTGGAGTTAATTAGTCAATTATTTTGGTAAAATCTATATCAGCTGCACATAAATATTCAAAGCAAATTCATCAACGGCAACTTATTTGTTGGTAATTAACCATACCATAGAATTAATTCTCTTAATTAATAATATTAATAATAATAGTTGTTTATTGAGTAGCTGGTCAATACAAAATAAAACACAGTACAATAACTCAAAATGGGTGACATGTTTAATTTATCTATCAATTGTTTAAACTAGAAATTAAATATTGTCGTGTAAAGATGTACTTTTAGATTTTTTAAAAAAGTTCCAAACTTTAACATAAAATTAGGAAATGGAATCAAAATTGCCCATAAAAAAATTTCAAATACACACTTTTTATTAAAGAATATTTCATACATTTTAGGGAACCTATTTTATCGCTTACAACATATCAATTTTCCTTATAAATATATATACTTCAGAGTGTAGCTTATGGTATAATGTACCATAAGTTTCAAAATTGTGTGTCTCTAGATAACAAGCAAATAGCACGGTACTAGTTGTATGTTATTACGTCACCGACACTCTTGGCTGCTGGCATCATAGTGACCACAAATTTCCATGTTCAATGTATATTATAGTAGTGATGAGGAGGGACCTTGTACCTTATATTGTTGGGCTGCGTGTATGCCACGCTTGGCTTGTGCATGCGCAAAATATACCACACATTTTGACAAAGGATTTTGCTCTCCCCCTCTGCATAGCTCGACATCAGTGCATCAGGTAGTCGAGCCACATTGCATGCCATAACTTGAAAGATCGCGTGCAGCAAACACCTGTGTGTATAATAAACCTAATATTTTTACTTGAAAATAATATTTTTATGGTGTTATATTTTGATTATATTCGTATATAATGCTATACAAAATTCGTTTATATTATAATACTACTTACTCATGATATTTTTACAATATATTATTTCATTTCAGTCTTATAGTCGGGGGGGGGGGGGGTGCTACTGAAACTTTGAAGTTAACATGGAAGGTTCTCTCACTTCATTTATTTTAAGGTTTACTAAAATAAACTTTTTGAATCACATACCCCCCTCCTTGATTTTTTTCTGAGTATATTAAAATAGATTAATATTAAATTTCAAGTCAAGCAACGCCGAGCGTAGTTAGTAGTTGGATGGGTGACCATTTTCAACAAAAAAAACACGTCCCACCTAGGGTAAATCGTTGCGCTTTTCCACTGTATGTGGTTCCCCTGGCTTTGGACCATTGCACTTCCGGTTCATTGACAAAAGCTGTAGCGTCCATCCTGGCTGAGGTTTCCACGTTTCCCTCAGTCGCAGGCAAATGCCGTGGCCGCCCCCGTTCTGGAAGAGCCCGCGAAACGCTCAAGTTAGGGTTTCGGAAGATTCGGGGTTTCAAAGTAATATGCAAATATACACGTACGTATAAATAATGTAAAAAACAAAGTTAATTTAATATTTTTATTTTCTTTTAAAATTAAGTTCTTATTCTTAATGCATACTCTAAATTATTTACCAGTGAAGTTCAGAATGTGTTTTAATTATATATAGAGAAAATTTTGCCATTGTTGCGATGAACAGTGGCGCCGTTCTTTGGAAATGCGCTGAACTATCAAATTTAGTGAGTGACGAGGAACAATCTCAAGGGAGAAGCTGCGTGTGTGATTCACTTAATATTCGATCCATCATATTTATTGCCGCTTGCATCAATATATACATTTTTCAAAACAAAGTATATATAGTAATCAAATATACAGTACACTCATGAGAATACATGAAAATAAATGTTTAAATTGTTAGGAAGGTAAAAACATCGTAAATTTAAATAGAGGTACAATTTGAGACCATCGGAACGTTATATACACTTGCTGAAACTCTATATAAGAAAAGCACCCATTTCAAAATTCAGTTCAACTGCTCCCATAAACTGGATACAAAGTAAGAGTAACGTTTCGATCTTAAATATAAATTGGAAGCCGCCATTTTGTTTGCTACCCCGAGTAGTAGGCCACACACTTCATACAAAGGTTGCTGAACACAAATTAGCCTACATTTCAATCTGATAGGCGCAATGGAATTGGTGTCACAGCCTGATCTTGTAAGTTGATGTGCATCTAATCTAATATATACCAGAATATTTTTTTGTAACAATGACGCTACGTAATACCACAGGTCATTTTGTCTCCTTTTACATGACTTTGTATTACACGCATGACACTTCGCGGTGTAACTAGATTTTTGTACAAAATCTGCTAAATTTACAAAAAAAAAAGATAATAATAATAATTTATCAAATAAAGTTACTACTCAGTTTACTCAGCAAATACTGGCCTTATTTAGCAAATGGCATTAATTTTCACTAGTTATGATAAGCCAGAACGCGACAGAAAGGGAGTAATTAATGGTGAGAGTGGTTGTTTGACTAGCATGTTCACGCGTGCTGCGCGAACGAGTTGCATGATGACATTAGCTTCAGTCAACAGGTTCATGCATACAAAGCGAGCGGTGACCGCATGCAGCAAAGCTTGCCTTCTGCGGTCACCTTTGAGCCAACACTATAGTAGGGTGGAGTTAGCCTGGTATGTCTTTGCAAGATGAGTCGTACATCCTTCATATATATGCAACCTGCCTGGTATAATATAATATAATATAATATAATATAATATAATATAATATAATATAATATAATATAATATAATATAATATAATATAATATAATATAATATAATATAATATAATATAATATAATATAATATAATATAATATAATATAATATAATATAATATAATATAATATAATATAATATAATATAATATAATATAATATAATATAATATAATATAATATAATATAATATAATATATTATAATATAATATACGTGCACTCCTTTAGCATTAAAATCACATTTTTTACTGACAGATTTCTTCCGATAATGTGTATAATTAAAAATTACCAATCTATGTATGACTTCAATATTATTGTTATAAAATGCTCCACAATAAACTCACTATGCTATTCACGAAGGAAAATAGCAATGTTCTTAAATATAAAAAAAAAGTCAGCCCTAAAGACATGCTGTTACGAAAAATTCAAAATAAAAAAATTGCTCTAAAAAACTCACAAAATTACTATCATGAACACCAATTTCCATCCAAAATAATTAATGATTATTTAAAAATCAGATATTTCAAATTAGTCAACATTACTGCATTCATTTTTATATTTAAGTAATGATTTTTTTTTAATTTTTTTATTCATTGCGTTGTAAATACAATGTATAGTTTAAAAAAAATGTATAATTAATATAATATATGAAGTCTACTGTAAATTATAAATAGTCATAATTGTGTTTGTTGTTGGTTTTGGGGGAGTTAAAAAGCTAAAGTTATGTAAATGAGTAATGTGTGACTGCATCGGTCTTTGTTATTTTAACTGCAGCCTAAAGTAGACAAAGAATGATTTCAAGCTAAAAGCACTCGCTGCGTACTTGCTCGCGATAGTTGGGGCGTATATACACTTTGCTTTAAATTATTACTTCTTGTAAAAGGGTGTAAGATGTATGAGCGCCAAATCTGGGAGAGGGGAAAAAAGGGGTGAGAAGAAATGGCAGAGTAGGGGAGGACATGTGACTAGCAGACTGTTGTTGTCGATTATTTTGCCAGGCCATCTCTTTCGTCCCATTAACAGCTATTTAATAGCCAAGCACAGCTTACATGTTTATACACGTTCCATTTATTTTGCTGCTCATATTATACAAGTGTTATGTCTGCTAGCTCTTTAAGTTTCCAGCATTCAGTACATAGTTTATTATGGCAATAGAATATATAAAAAACATTATGCTACACTGATAAAGTACAGATTATACTTTACTGCCTTTAAAATAATATATTGTAAAAGTATTTAAGGATGAATCTCAGTAGGTTGATATCTCGCAATCGTAGCGCCAGAATGCAACATGACTTGCAGGGGACTTAGAACTCACCATCAATAGGTAGCATACAAATTTTGAAGCGAATCTGTCTTATCAGTTTTGTGAAAACTTAAGTAGAAGTTTAACATTGATCTTATGGACGAAAACCGGAAATGAAGCTGATGTAAGAAAACTGTAAGACTGAATTTGCTCAAACCATAAGTTTTAGAATATTCTAGATTTTTTAAAATTTATTTCATTCGATTCGTTAATTGCAGGGAAATATTCTTTGACTCCGAAGTAACTGAGATTAATCGTTAATAAAAATAAAACATCGAATATGCATATGATGTGAAGTATATTAGAAGGGGAAAAAATACAAGTACTATATAATACATAAAGTGTTCTGAATTAAATCTTGTAATTATGAAACACGGTATAAGAATTTTAACATTTTTTTTTAATAATCTGTGCAGTATAAAGTTTTGTAATGATTTCAACATTTTTTTTTTTTTTTAATTTTGTTTTTGTTGAGTTAGTATATTACTGTATATGTTTGATGTTGATCCAAGAAAAGCAGTAGACGTGTAAAACTGGTACGAACGTGTCTTGTATTTTATTACACCCTCAAGTATAAAGCGAGAAACAACTCTGAGCCGCGAGCGCTCTCTCTCTGTCTCTCTCTTCAGAAAGAACTCGATCCAAAGTCTGGGAGGGAGGAAAGAGTCTCTAAATTTTCACATCTACTCGCAAGTGAACCCAAACTTACACTCTCTTCTGCAGTGTATATATATTTATATACTATAGAGTGTGTATATAGATGGCACGAATCCTAGCTAGCACGCTTAGATTTCACATCGCGTACAAAATTCTTTTCAAGTTATTTTATTTTTGCTATATAGTATTATGCTTGCTATGGAGTTAGTTTAAGAGAACCTCTATTTAAGTGATACGATTCAAAATAGAAGAGATCCAAAATTGGAGATAATAAAACGTAAATTTGTTCAGATGAGATTTCAAATTATATACGATTACATAAACAAAAACTTTAATAATGAATAATTTATAAACAATCTGGATGCAGTGTATAAGAAGAATTTAATTTCAATGAACTTGATTATTTGGTGTCAGTAAATTAAATTCAATTAAAAATAAAACTCGCAGCAGAATATATTATGAAGGGTCATGGGAAAATAAGTAAAATGTATATTATAAAATTGTACATCGTAAAGGCGGATATATACAGATGGCGACAATGGCGATGCCACGCGATTTTGTCATACAAGCTGTGAAATCCTATACTGCGAACGAATTCGCCAGTTTGCGGCAGCGAAATCGCGTTAATTGCAATGCTATTTTTTTTTAGTCACCAAATATGGCCACCAATAGATGTCACAGCAAGTGCGCATTATTCGCGTCGCGTCGAAGGCTGGAAATGAAATCGCCATGTGAATCCGCCTTAACTATTTTCAAAAATCCCGGTGCAACTGATTCTGCTTCATAATCTAAATTTTGTTTACACGCTTCGTGATTTGTGCAAGTACGTGCATGTTCGAAATCGCTCATTAGAAGTGAGACATTGACTGAAACTCCAAGTATCTCACAAAGCCTGCACGATAAATTGGCCTCCAATCCCAACATTCGTCAATTACAATATTTCGTCCCACGTCCGGGGGGGGGGGGGGGGGGGGTAAAGTTTGGCATAGAGCTCATTATTCTATACGAGGAACGATATACAATGAATTCCTGTTAAGAGTAGAATGATACAAAATTACAAAATGCTTGCTAGTATTATTACAATATTATCACACATAATTTGTTTTAGTTTATCTATATTCAGTTATAATATATTTTCAACAGTTCAGTTAACAAGGAAAAAAGAAATTATTGAGATATGTTATTTTTAACAACATTTACTTCTTATGCAATGCAAGGGTCATAAATAATGTAAAACCTGAATTATTTTTATTATTTACAACTGAAAGTATACAAACTGTAAAGAACGTAAATTTAAAATTATTATCATTAAAAAAAAATTTTTTTTTCTAAATAATACGTTAGAATAGAAAGCAATAATAATAATAATAATAAAAAAGGAGCACAGATTGACACCATATTTTTCCCTTTATAGTATTTCAATCAGTTTTATGCAGTAGGAATAACGTAAATATAACAAGTTGATTATTTCACTTTGCTTGCACTATTTAGCCCAAATGGCAACATTTTCAAGCCTATAATAAAATAACATGTGTGTAACGGAGCACGGAGTTTCAAAAATACCGCTGCAGTAATGTTGAAATTTTTGCTTTGATTGATAAAGATTGATAGAGAACGAACGGTGGGGTTTATAGGGCTATAGGGTGCATGGAATAAATGTTCAAAATTGGAAGAGTTAGGGGGGAAATAAAAAAAAGTGAAAAAATAGTAGCAACTTACAAGAAGAAAAAATAGCAACTTTGTCAAAGTTTGGTGCCGAGCAAATGACTATTATGTGTTATAGTCAGCAAAAAGGAAACTGAGAGAAATGAAAAAAAAAAAAAAAAAGTATATATATATATAATATATATATATATATATAAAGTGGGTAAAGAAAAGGAATAAAATCTATATCTGTATAAGCAGAACTGAATCTGTGGCTCCCATTTGAAATATACATGAGACGCGAGAGACTTCGCAACTGCTGTGAGAAGGCAAGATACATTCAAATCAATTTAAAACTCCCGCAGGAAGTAACCGGAAGTGAGAGGTTTCTGTCCTTCCTGTTTACATTGGAAATTTTACAGAGAGCTTTGCAATACGAGGACTGACTTGTTTGCATAAGTACAAAGATCGGACATGAACAGGAAGATCAGAAACTACTCATTTCCGACTACTTCCGGTAGGAATTTTAAATTATTTTGACTATAGCTTGATGTAGTAACCAGCTTAACTTCATAAAAAAAGCTTAAGATTATTGGAATATACGGATATTTCATACAAGAAAAAATAAAATTTAGTAAATGAAAAAATATAGTACAATTTTATATTACATTATTGCATATTACTTATATTACATGCGTTGAATTTCGATCTAATAAATTTTCTTTACATATATTTCACTCAGTAGAAGTATAAAATAATTTAATATAATGTACGTCATACAGATTTATATTTATCCAGATAAAAAATGTATCAAAATAAAATTAAATAAAGGAGTTGAAATAAATAATTTCAAGTACGTACGTCATATAATATTTTTTTATTTAAATATTATTTCATAAATTATACATAAAATATAAAAAAAAAAACATTTTAAAATGATTTCACTTTTTTTCTTTCCATCTGATATTAACGTTATGCTCATCCTCCTTTTTTTAATTTAATTAAAAAAAAGTGATTGTACGTCGATAAGTTAATGGTGTTGCGACTGCTTGTGCGAGCTTTTAATTATTTAGAAACAACGTCATCCAGGCACTCACTTACTGGTGTCTCCCCCCCCCCCTGCAGCTTTGACGTTATATCCATTGCCAGCGGATTTATTTAAAAGTTTGTCTCTGTAGAAAATATGCCAGCAATAAAAAGTATAATTGGATATATTATATAATTTAATATATCGAAAAAAAAACTTGCAAATAATAAGAAATTTATAAAAAAAAATATATATTTTTATATAAATTATAAAGCTGATTAAAATGTAATAAATTATAATATTAAATAAAAATATATATATTTGTATTGATTTAGTTATTATTGATAAAAGAATATTTAATATGATTGAAAAGTAATTTTATTTAAAAAAAAAAACATGTTATAAAAGTCAAAGGCTATATGATATGAATAGACTTATATATAATATTATAGCTTATATATTTAGCTATGATTCATGTCAAAGAAATTGATAGCATTATAAAAGTCTTAAAACGTAAACATAAAAAAGTCTTTAAATTAATATTCAAAATGAAATTATAAATTAAGCCTCAGAGAAATTATAAAGGACTTCTCCAAACATCAGAACTGTGTTCTATAAATAAATATAGAGAATCATTGAACTCCGGTTCAAAGAAAGAAGCAGTATAGCGTCACATGTCTAGTTTTTTTTTTTTTTATATGGCTTCCTCATTGACATATCAAGACAGAAAACAATTGACGTGACCACAGCCTATGATTGAAATAAAATTTGAATAACAGTCTCAGCACACCCCTTCCTTATCTGTATAGATTACTCGGTACCTATATAAGTATTATACATTTGTTATTGTAGGCAATATAATTAGATGCTAAAATATAAAACTTATTTGCACACACACCTGTAACAAACCTGATGGAACTATGAGACAATTTTACCTTAAGGTTGTTCAGTGAGTTTGCACAACGCCTCTATGCAAATTGTTGTTAACTGTATTATTATTATATATGTTCCGTTTGAATGCAGGACGAGTTGTTTTGTTTTCTATATTTTCTATGGTTTCTCGGGAAGGAATTTTACCTTTACCCTGTCAATTTATTTATGAAAGTGTCTATTTGTTTAAGAAACATATATGTCAGGGCAAGGACTCCCATCATAATACAAGAAATAAAAACATAACAATTACACCCGCACAGTGTATATTGCAGATTTATAACAAGGGACTTTATTCTATGCCAATTAGACTATATAATAAACTTCCACTGTATATAAAACTTATACCACTACATATTGATTTTAAAAATGCCGTAAAAGTATTATTGTTGAAAAGGTGTTTTTACAATGTATCTAGTTATGTTACATTTAGTTTTTAAGAAGAATGTGTTTGGATGTGTCTTACCATTTCATGCAGATTGCCTTCATTATGATTGTGTCTGTATGTATTGAAAATGACCAATAAAGAATTGAATTGAATTGAATTGCCTCCTTAATCTAACGACGAGATTATTAAAAAATTGAATAATTTTCGTATCGTTGGACTGGATTCCACCATTAAAACTCCCCTTACTTCGTTTTGTAATATAAGCCTACTTGTACGTAACCTAAGTATATATAAGATTGTATATATAATGATGTTCTCTATTCCATCATGCAATTTTGTATCGCACAACAGGTCGGTGAAAATAAACTTTATTTTAAGTAGAAGAAATTTTGGTTTTATCGAGTAAAGATTTCAATCGTTGACAGAGAAATAGTTTTTAAAAATGGAGTAACAGAGTGAAGCCTTTAGAAGAGCGAGGGGGGGGGGGTAAACTTTACTGACAAAATGTATTAATAAGAAAACATAAGAAAATTTCTTTTGCAAAGGTTATACATATAAAACAAGAGTGTTTTCAAAACTACAATAAAACTAAAAAATGTTGTCATGACATAACAAAAAATATGTATTTTTGATTTTTATTTACAAACACTTAAGTAAAATATATTGCTCAATTTATCCACTGTCCCAAAAAAAGACAGCTTATAATAAATTATATCCTTTTTTTCCCCTTTTATGTATGAAAAAAGAAGCTTTCTTTCTCCATTTTTTGTAAGTTACTCATAATCATTAAATTTTATTTTTTTGTCAGCGCCGATGCTTTTTAAAAATTGTTATTTTCACTGAAAAATAAAATTGAATTAAGTTTAAAAAATTGACCCAATATTACACGGCTCATTGTAAAGGTTAAATTACAAACCCTATTAATAAATTACTGTCACATTATGGTGTTATATATGCTCTATTTGCGTACCGGACATCACACGATTTTATGATTAACTTAACACATACAATAGCTCATTATATAAAATTCATTATCTATTTTCTTGTGATTAGCTGATTACTGTACAGCTTTCCATTCATTAAACAGTACTTAAAGAAGTCAATTGATTTTTTTCTTATTGTACTTCGGCTCATTGAAAAATAATAAAAAATATTAAAAACTCGATATATTACGTACAACCTTTCTTCATATATATAGTTTTTTTTCTTACAAAGAAAATGCATTTAGAATATTCTATGCGTCTCTCTCTAGCCCTAAACCACTCCTTTCCGAAGTCAAATGGAGCGAAGATTTGAAATTCTGAGCCAGTGTCTGAAAGACGGCTAAAGTGGTGCGATCGAGAGGAGGGTGTGAGGGGGAGGGGGAGGGGGGGGGGGCTCTAACAGAGAGCTACATCTTGAAGCAAGCAAGTGTGCAGCAACCTACATGGCGATCGAAAAATCCAGCACAATTCTTTCTATCGCCTTCTTCTTTTGGTATTTGCTCCCCTTTGTGTGGTACATACAAATGGGGGAGGATCTGGCAGCATGTTGAATATTTGCCACCAATGCTTCTTATCTTACGTTCAAAGTTGGTGATGCTAATTCTATATTTTATTCTCTTATTTACTAGCTGCATGCTATTCGTTCTTTATTATTATTATTTTTTTTTTTTTTTTTTTTTGGTAAATTAAATAATATTAGATTTTCCTTTTTGAGAATATACCACTCTATTACTTTGAAGTGTCATAGTAAGTAAAAATAACAAAAATAAAAAGCCGTGCATGACAACGAACCATCTTCAGGATTTTAATCTTTATATATTATTTTTTTAAATAAATAGAGTACGATGCATTTATTTTTGTTTTGCTGAAAATCACTTTTAATGGAAAAAATCATGGCATGCCCTCAAATTGTACATAATATAAAATATATTATGTTGCGTTTGTAAAGGCATTCAAAGTTAATTCAGGTACCTGATTGGCCGCATACAACACGACGGATCAAGTAGCTGAATTACAATAACCAAATCGCATGCAGTGACGGACGCTTCTTCATTTTTCAAGCAGATTTCTTTGTGAGAATGTATTTATTGACATCCCCTCGTGACGTGACAAGAGTTAAAGAAAACAACACTTTCGTAACTTCCGAATAATATAAAACATTTTGTTGCGAGGTTTGATAAACATTTTAAATTACATGGTGACGAGAAATTATACATTATTAATATCATAATATTCATATTATATTTAAATCTGACTATAAAATATATAATGTAAATTTTATGAAATATATTAATTATATTCGTAGCATCAGTTAATATAATATTTAGAATAATTAATATTTTTGTGTGTGATAGTTTTAACCAAGAAATGAACAAAGTTAAATTACACCATTAATTATATCAGCATGATATAATAGTGTAAGCGAAGCCCCACGGTATTGTACGTACTGCATATAACGGTATAGCAAGCGAACATTTAGTAGGGACAGCAGGCTGGCACCTCTATCCTGCCTAGCTATCACGTGCCCTTATTAATATATCAAAAGAAGTCTTATCTAAGACTACATTAAAACGCGGAGATAAATCAAAAAGACTACGCTTTTACTTCGTTAAGCTAACACATAAAATTATTTACATTTTTTTACTAAACATATTTTAATTAAAAACATATTTATTAATAACTAATGTAAATTTAATGTTCTAGTATATCTCCAGAAATCGCACATAAGTTACATTATTACGTATCTTTTATATATTTAATTATAAAAATTACGTATCTTTTATATATTTAATTATAAAATAACAAATATTACTCTTTTTCGTTTGAAAGTTTATTAATTGTATTTCAACTACTGGTATAAATAACTCAAATTAATTTTTATATAACCATTATATTAGTCATTTGGTTAAAAAAATATATATAAAACAAAGTTAATTATCATGGAGAAGAATAAGCTACTTTTATAGAAACTTCAACAAGATTAATGCTCGTAACGGCTAGTATATGATATTTCAAGTAACACATCTGTTTCTGTCTGTGTTTAATGGTAATTATAGCCCCAAAAAGTGTTTTTTTTTTCTTTTCTCATTCACAAGTTTAATTCTAGCTATATTTTACTTCTAAAGCTTACTTCATTTCGATATTATAACCAAGTGTTTAAATCTTTCTCTCGTTATTTCTTGCAGCTAAAAGATTTCCAGCACGGCTTGAGCTTCAGCCTCTGTTTCTCTTTCAGCCCAGGGCTTGATCTGTGTTGCTTGCCCTCTCTCAATCTCTTTTCTTTTTTCTCTTTCACTTTCTTTTTTCTCTTCCCCTCTGGCTTTGGACGATAGTTTTACTTTATTTTGATTTATTTATAATAAAAAAAAACATACTAAAAAATGTAGGAACAATGCAAACTTATAATGTTATATTATAAAAAAAAAAGCATGTTGTGGAAAAAAAACTTGCTAAACAAACGGCAAGTACATACATGGGTGAACACACTACACTATAAGTTGCACGTAGCTAGCAATGTTTCTCAATACAAAGTAAATATCAACAACTCCAATTCAAACAAGAAATGTTGCAATGCAATGTTATATTTTGTTTTTTTATTAAATTATAAATTAAGTGGGCTATAAACAAATTGTTATTTTTTCTCCATTGTTGTAACATACTAACTGGCTTGTATTCAGCGAAGGAGAAGTAACATAAACAATGTCATAGTACCCAAAAAGTATTTTTACAAAGTTAATAAAAAGTCAGATCTCATGCCATTAAAAGTTTTTACATGGCCAAACTTAGATTATGTGATCTCGATGCAACAGCCTTCTTCAATATACGACTTTTGATACAGCGGCTGCAGCCATGCGTGTAATTATATCGGCTGCAACAGTCTCTAAAACTGTTATTATCTGACCCATCTAAATTTTTATTTAACTTCTAACATTGAAAAGTTCATATGGGATTTGTAAAAAATAATAATAATAAAAAACGTGAATCTTTGTATTGTCCATGTATTCATTGTTTTTATTATAAAAATGCATATTTTTATTCACAATTGTCATATCATTTAATATTTTATGGCACACATGAGTAGCAGGCCATTTGTGGCTCATGCAGAAACGAGCACTTAGGAAAATTTTAAATTTAAAAAGAGAGACTAATGTGTTTCCTAATATTTTAAAAATAAAAACAACAACATGCTTCAATTACCATTTATGTATATTTTAAATTGCGTATTATTTAAAAGAAAACATTCTGAATTAATAAAAATCATAAATAAATATAAAATTATAAAACAAATAGAAACACCCATTATTTTGTAAATCATATAAGTTTGCTGTATCAGTCTGCATGACTTCTTGTCAGTCTGTATTAAAAATATTAAGGGTGACGTTTGTATAGCCAAGATAATAAAGATGCACTCATCAGGAAAGAATTTCATTGAGTCAATTTTCATTTATTTATTTATTTTTTTTTTTTTGCAAACAAACTATCGGCATTAATTGTCTCCAAGATATTTATATATTATATAAAGAGATATAGAAATTCTGTGTTTTTCTTGTTGCTGGTTGACCATGAATAATATAATTAATTATATGTTTTATTGAGTAATAGAAATAGACAAGATACAAATATTGCCTATATATGTAGTCAATTAAATTAATTAGAATTTTAATATGTTAATGACGCGATCAATGTTGGTTTGTACTGTACAGTTAACGAAATGAAATTATTATTATTATCATATATAGACTCAATAATTATTATCATCCATCTGTTATAGAGTTCAGTGCATCCATATTTCTTGAAAGATTAACGTGAAATTTTTATAATGTTGTCGCTAAAACTCCTCGCTAAATTTCTCCAACTTTTTTCTATTGTTTATCTTCCAGATTTTGTTCTGGTGTACTCTCGCATCTTTGTTTATTTATGTTTGGTGGCTGTCCAACCGTTGGTGTCCGTATGCTTTACACTTATGTATATACGACGAGCCTGTCTTTCAAAACGCCGGATATGATTGCAGTCTCACTATAATAAGTTTTGTCGCTATTGAAAACGGTTATAAACAATTTCCTGTCAAGATCGCTTAAAAATAGGTGACAAAATTTAGTTGTCCTACTTTTGCAGGGAACCCTCGTTACATTCGAGTGTATCTCAGATGAGCGCCATCTTGTTTACTTTCGACAAACCACCATGACGTCACTCACGTGGCTCAAATGACGATTAGAAGCCTCTACATCATTTTACACAGGAAGTATATTTTTTTACTTTCTGCGCGTTGGAATCAATAGAAATTCTAAAGGCATTTTTTTTTCCAAAAAATATGTTGGTAGTTCTTACGCATGTTAGGGATAAAAACTACATTATATATAAAATATATAGTGGGTGTGTGGCGCAGTTCGCTTGACCAGGATTCATCAGATCACCGAAGTCAAGCAACGCCGAGCGTGGTTAGTAGTTGGATGGGTGACCATTTTCAACAAAAAACACGTTTCCCACCCAGGGGTAAATCGTTGCGCTTTTCCACTATGTGGTGCCCCTGGCTTTAGACCATTGCACTTCCGAATCATTGTCAAAAACTGTAGCGTCCATCCTGGCTGAGGTTTCCACGTTTCCCTCAGTCGCAGGCAAATGTAGGGATGGATTGCAAGGCCGTAACCGCCCCCGTTCCGGAAGAGCCCGTGAAACATTAAGTTATATAAGGTTTCGGAAGGTTCGGGGTTTCAAACTTAGTGAGTAATTAGTAAGTAGAAGTACCAAAAAAAAAAAAAAATAATAAATAAAAAAATATATATGTATAATTATATTTAAATTTTGTGTGTCCCTACAAAAACATTTTTCATAATCTATCTGATCTGTTGATTCTCTCCCACTTTCTCTGAGTAGGAACCAATTTTTATACTCCTAGTTCGTCTATTTTGCTTTTATTTTCTATTACAGTCCCACAGGGGATATACCCCGCTATATACAATATATATATAATACTGTAGAATATGGTAATAAGGTAAAAGAATTTTCATTTTGAAACAATATAAACAAAAATGTCAAGTCTAGTCGTATATTATATATAGCTGTATATACATAGTATATTATAAATTTTTGTAAATGCATAATATATGAGAGTGTCAGCATCAAAAAGGAATCACCTGACAAAGTTTTGAGATAAAACATGCACAGCTCGTATCACTAATTGTGTATTTATCTAGTTTTGAAGGAAATCGTCTATGATAAGAAATAAGTAGTTTTATTATTGCAACACAAAAGTTCACAAAAGGAGCTAGCAGACAACAATATATGCATTGGGTTGCATTATTTGAATGCATATTTCTCCTTGACACCATATGACAAACGCTAGAAGCTATTGTATAAGCTTGCATATCTTGCTGGCTGTTTATATGCATACAAAGAAAGTAAAAAGTGCAAAGTTTATATACACCTGCATACAGCTATTGCATACCTACCAGCCAGCCATCTAGCCCTTTTGGCTGCTGCAAAAGTTTCTTCTCCTATCTATCTTCCTCCTCTCTTGCGCTTGCAGCATTTGCAAGGCTAAATACCAAAGGTCAGTATCGAACGCTATTCATGCAAAATAGCTGGTGAAATAGTTTCTGCTACATTCATCTAATTGACGGAAATGGCATTATAGCTTAACTTTGCTCCAAATTTCTGTAAGTGTAAGTGCTGGTATTCTTGCTTTGAACTAAATATTTACATAAGTCTGTGTTGTATACAAAAAAAAAAAAAAAAAAAGTTAAGGATGACTCTTGCCAAGTTTTAATGATTACAATTCACCCCCCCCCAATTTTTCTCTTTATTTTTCAAGTCAAATATATGTTTTAATAGTGTAATATTTTATGTATATAATAACTGCAGCTTACATTGAAATTGTATTTGTATATTTTAAACACATCATAATTTAATTTTTCTCAATCGACAATCGAAATAAATAGTAAAATTTGTCATCTTGAAACGATGCAATGTTTTCAACTTGTCTCAAGTTCAGCTTTAATGCCATTGTGATGAACCAAACTTATATTTCAATTGAATTTTTCTATTTTTATTTACCTCTATATACGTCAACTTGTGTTTTCGATGTGCGGCCAATACGCGAACGAGCATATGCGATTATAATACGTTTTTACAGCGTTATTTTGGCGCGACAATTTCATACAAGCAGCCACGGTGGCGCTTGCTGACGCCGGTGATATATAAGTCAATCACTTTACTGCGAGAACGTGCTTGCAAAGTTTATTTTAGTGCCGCAAGGGTTCTTTTTTAATCTGGTGTTTCGCATTTCAGTTTTTAATATTACTCTCAAAATTATTCTTTATGGTTACATATATTAAATATCATCAAAGTGTGACTATATATTGGTAAAAGGGATTGAAATGAACGTTTCAAGAAGGGTTCGCTCCCAGGTCAGTAGGGTCTAAGAGGATTTTGCACCAAGACACACACTACAGCCTTTATATCCCTAGCTAGAGTGACCCTTGCAGTTAGCTACGCCCCACCGCTGAGTTTACAACTTGCGATGTACATTTGATTATCATCTACTTTATGTGTACTGTACCAACCAGATTGAATGAGTATAAGCTGTAAATTACAGAACAAGCAAGACTGAGCACATTTGCTAAAGAATTAACACACATATAGCATAACAGTTCAATTTTCAACTTGCAAGTAAAAGCATGTTAACTTCATGTGTGCCTATATGTACAGTACAGTATATACTTACTACAGGGAAATTGTATCTTATCAATAATATATCAAAATATGGAATTAGCAATTAAATGAAAATTTAATTATTACTATAAATAAATAGTCTTCCCATCTTAAAAAAATGTCCTAATTTTATCGTACAATATCGTAAAGAATTTCTGGTATGTGCAGCCGAACATTAAAAATGCCTTTTTTTTTATACATATATTCACCCAATATATGAAGAAAATACACATAATTATAATTTTAACTGTAAATATTCTGAAAATATTGCACAAAATGGTGCTTTATTTTACACTTAATTAAAGTCATACATTCACAGATTGTAATTAAGACAATTGTAAAAATAATAATGCTTGTTATTGAAATTTATTGATGCTGCTTATATTTTATTAATTGATTAATTGTTATTTCCTTTGTATTGTGTTTTCAGGGATTTACTACATTTCCTCCGGGAAGTTAAAATGTTCTTATTGGACTGTTTGTGAATCTCCTGCCTCTGAATTGTTGTTATTTATGTAGTCATGAGGGAAATATAATAAAATAAAATTTCATCTTTATATATGACTCGGGTATAGTACATTATTTGTTAAACTTTACAATATTTGTAATAATAGAGAAACTTTCCATGTTTATTAAAAGATTTTTTAGTTAAGAAATGTTACTACAGTGTTAAGAATATCTGAATGAGAAATTTATTAATATTTAGTTTTTTGATAAATTATTTATTCTCAATTACTAATACTACTATTTTTCAGGTAATGGATACTCCACTTGATTCTCGAACAGTGCTTATTTCTTATTTGTTTGTTTTTCAGCAATTTTTTGTTGTTATTATTGTGTTTTATTGTTTTGAGATTATTTGTTGTATAATTAATAATTAATTAATTGATTCTGTTATATTTTTGATGATTTATTGATTTTTGCTATATACACGTAATATATACTATTGACTAATGTCTCAAACTGTTAACATGATTCTGCTAATTTGCATTTTAGTCCGTCTTTATTTAATTACTTATTCATTGGCTAGTTCCTGGGATTGCTACTGTTATAGACATTTCTGTTGTTATTTTTTCTATTCATTTACTTGTTATGTTAAATATTGTTGACAAACACTATGAGGTTGTTCATATCAGAGTCTATGACGTACTTATATTGTAATGTACAGTTACGGTCAATAAGATTGGAACACTTGGCGTATATGAGAGTATTTATAGCTTTAAAATAATCATAATGCTGACCGGTAATTAAAACTGCCTATTATTTTGGACAGTGGACAGGTAGACTCGGAGTCACCTCATTTGAATTCAGACGATTGTAAGATAAGTCAATTAATTAAGCGAGTGAACTGACATGGTGCTCACTTCAGCATGTGAAGTGTTCCATTCTTTTTTAACATAACTGTACAATCGAAAAGCAATAAAATAAATATGAATAATAAGTTATAGAATTTCATTTGAAGAACATGAAGAATCGGAATAAAGAGAATGTATTTACAGTGGGACGTCTTCTTTTTTTACAGGCGTGAGATGATATTTGTGCTCAAGATTAATTCCCTAACGTCAGCCTGGGTAAGCTGCTTGGAGCTTACCGACATCAAAGCCGCATGCCGCGCTACCACTCAATCGACAGAGAAACCAGCATACGTGCAACGTGTTGTGTTTTAACATACGCAAAATTACACCTGCTTATAATCACTTTTTTTAATTAAATCAACATGAGAAATTTAATGAAAAATTATATTAATATTTGTACACGTAAATTATAAATTTAAACTAAAAAATAAATTATAATAAAAAATATTGTAACTATAATATTTATCACTGAATTTTATTTATATTTTATTTACTGGACATGTACAAAAAATTCCACTGGATAGTAGAGGGTATAATATCATGCCATGCATTTTATATGAACCTTAAAGCTAAAAGTTTTTACACGTCTGAGTCTGAGTGTACATAGAAAGCTCACAATAGACAATATAATGGTTGAATTTTTTTATTTCATAATTAGAAAATATACCTAAAATTGTGCTTTTCTGAATTTTTCAAATTTTTTGGAGTGCATGAGGAACTAATTTTTAAAAAAATATATTTAAAATATCTGAATTAGAGTGATACAACCTGATGGGACAACCGTGACTTCATCAGCAGCCAATCACAGCGTAAGAAAATGACGTCACGGTTGTCCCATCAGGTGTACCACCCTAATTCAGATATTTAAAACATTTTTTTAAAAATTAGTTGCCGCATTCCAAAAATCCTGAAAAAAAAATCAGAAAAGCATATTTTTATGTTTATTTTTATATTTTTTTAATTATACGAAATAAAAATTTTAACCATTATTGTCTATGCTTTGTTGCTTCTGATAAAAAAATTTCACTGTTTTGCTGAGGCGATCATAAGATAAGCGTGTTTCAATATTTGGGAACGATTCACGAAGCAGTTAGCCATGCAGGTTTCTAACCACGTTTAGCTTCACCACGTTTAACTAGGTGGTTTAACACGTAAAGACAGGTATAGTTAAACGTGG